>JBBDGP010003813.1:0-30178 GCA_037952835.1 Lithobates septentrionalis
ATTTCGTCACTTCCGGTTCCGCCCCTTTGTTTACTTTCCCGTTAGCGGCCAGTAAAAGCAGCCGATTGCTGTCACAAAGAATGTTGTTGTTCATCCCTTGTTATAGGAATAAAGTTAAACAAAAAAAAAAAAAACTTAAAAAATAATGTTTTGTATAAAATAAATAATAATCTAAACAAAAAAAAAAATTTTAAAGCCCCCTCGTCCCCCTGTGCTTATGCGCAAATGTGAACGCATACGTTTCTCACGCACACATATGTGAATGGTGATCGCAGTACACATGTGAGGTATCGCCGCGAATGTCAGAGCGAGAGCAGTAATTCTAGCACCAGTTTGTAACATTAAACTGGTAATCTGTAAAGGCGTTTAAAGCCAAGCCTATCGTTCCCTTTCCTGTTCTTTTTTTTTTCTTTTTATAAATTTTTTATTTCTGCTTGGAACAGGGCCGCGCGGGCCTACATTATACAAAGTAACATTCAATACAGAGAGTAAATCAACATTGCTATATACCAGCTTATATTAATGGACCTGCCTCCTAAATCACTATCGTTATATATTATATAACATTAACAGGAGGATTTTGTGTTCTATAGTGAGGTTATCGTCTGTATTTAGTAATCTCTAGTTGTGTTTTCGAGGAGTGCGTGCCCCATCCCACTTTTTTTTTTTTTTTTTTCTCCCCCCCCCCCTTCTCCCTTCCCCCCCCACCACCGTGTCCGAGGAAGATAAAGAAAGAGATGAAGAGACTAGTGTGGGGATCCCCTTGAGCATGGAATGTCACAGGGATTTTCTCTTGGTTTCTTGGTGGAGTAGCTTTGACTGCTTCTGTAGGGAGCCTATGTCCCCCCGAGTGTCTGACCTTCGTCTGAGTATATAAAGATATTCCATTGTTGCCAGGTGTTAGTGAAGGCTTCCTGTCTGTTCTGTGCTGTGAGAATTAGGTCTTCCATTTGTTTTATTTCTTCTACTTTCTGTAGCCAAAGTTTTATGGATGGTGGGCATGTAGATTTCCATTGAAGTGGTATGCAAGCTTTAGCTGCGTCTAAGAGATGCCTTATCAGTGATTTTTTGTATATTTTCTCAGGTATATTAGTCGCATGTAATAGGAAGAATGCGGGGTCTTCCGGGATTATGCGTTCTGTAAATTTTTGGGTTATTCTTCTAATTTCTTGCCAGTACTGGGACAGTTTCGGGCAGGACCAGAAAATGTGTAGGAGTGTCCCTTTGTCAGTCATGCATCGCCAGCAAGTGTCAGGTGTTGTCGGAAAGAATTTGTGAAGTATTGTCGGGGTTCTATACCAACGTGTAAGTATCTTGTAGTTGGTCTCCTGGATTTTACTACAGATTGAGGATTTATGTGTAAACTTTAAAATGTATTGCCGTTTGGGTGTATTGAACTGACAGTTCAGTTCTGTTTCCCATTTGGCTAGGCCCGGTGGGACAAAATCCGTCTTTGGTGTGTTTAATAGGTTATATGCCAGTGAGAGTGTGTGTGTGGTGGGTCCTGCGCTGTCGCAAAGATCCTCTAACACTGTAAGGGGTTTGTCGTTGGTGTTGGGTGGTTTTAAAGTATGTAGAAAGTGGCCCAGTTGCCGGGATCTCCAGAAGTCTAGGCCGAACCGACCTCTAGGGTCAGATAATTCCGCTATCGTGTACCAACGTCCTCCTGTACTAAAGTGTGCTGCTTGATGAACCCCTGCTTCTCTCAGTCTCCGGAAAGTAATATCTTGCTGCCTGGTGGGAATTTGGGATTACCTAAGATTGGGTATAGAGGTGTGTTAGGTGAGGACAGCGACGTTTTGGAAAATAACCCAGCACAGACCTTGGTCGTGTTACCAATCAGTGGGTGGTGTTTCATCTCTGTTGGTAGGGTATCCTGGCACCATGGGGATCTATTCAGTGGGACTGCGCTTTGGTTTTGTTCTAGTTGTGTCCACAGCTTGGTCTCTTGATGTCGGCACCAGTCTATTATGCCGCGTACACACGGTCGGACTTTCTAGAAAGCTAGGTCCGACGTACTTGCCGCCAGACTTCCGGCGGACCACCGCCGGACTTTCTGAACGGCCGGACTTGCCTACACACGGCCGGACTTTCCGGAATCCGGTCTTCCCGACGGACTTTCAGAATGAACGGACTTTCCCACACACGGACAAGTCCGTTCATTTTGAACGTGACTCTGGTACGACGGGACTAGAAAAGGAATTCAATCTCGCCGCTTTTTTTGGCGAGATTGAAACCTTGCGAGCCCCGTCGCAGGCCCTTAGGTCTGGTATGGAACTTTAAGGGGAACCCCCTACGCCGAAAAACCGGCGTGGGGGTCCCCCCCAAAATCCATACCAGACCCCGATCCGAGCACGCAGCCCGGCCGGTCAGGAAAGGGGGTGGGGACGAGCGAGCGCCCCCCCCCCTCCTGAACCGTACCAGGCCGCATGCCCTCAACATGGGGGGGTGCTTTGGGGGAGGGGGCGCCTTACGGTGCCCCCCCACCACAAAGCACCTTGTCCCCATGTTGATGAGGACAAGGGCCTCTTCCCGACAACCCTGGCCGTTGGTTGTCGGGGTCTGCGGGCGGGGGGCTTATCGGAATCCGGGAGCCCCCTATAATAAGAGGGCCCCCAGATCCCGGCCCCCCCCACCCTATGTGAATGAATATGGGGTACATGGTACCCCTACCCATTCACCTAGGTAAAAAGTGTTAATAATAAAACACAACACAGGTTTTTAAAATCATTTATTAAACTGCTCCGGGGGGGGTCTTCTTCCGTCTTCGGGGGTCCCTCCGCTTCATCTTCTCCCGGGGTCCGGTTGGTTCTTCTCCGCTCTCTTCTCCCGGTGTTCCAGTTCTTCGGCCGGCTCCTCTGCTGTGTTCAGGTAGCTCTCTTGCCAGCAGAGGTCCGGACTTCTGAGCTGCTGGGCTTCTTGTCTTCTCTTCTCTTCTCTTCCCCCAGATGTTGACACGACGCTCTCTCCGGCTGGACTGGTCTCCGAGGGCTGCGTTGTGACTTATATAGGCGGAGACCCCGCCCCCTTTTGATGTCACAGTCCCTGGGCATGCTGGGACTGTGACGTTTTAGGGGGCGTGGTCGACCACGCCCCCTAAAACGTCACAGTCCCAGCATGCCCAGGGACTGTGACATCAAAAGGGGGCGGGGTCTCCGCCTATATAAGTCACAACGCAGCCCTCGGAGACCAGTCCAGCCGGAGAGAGCGTCGTGTCAACATCTGGGGGAAGAGAAGAGAAGAGAAGACAAGAAGCCCAGCAGCTCAGAAGTCCGGACCTCTGCTGGCAAGAGAGCTACCTGAACACAGCAGAGGAGCCGGCCGAAGAACTGGAACACCGGGTGAAGAGAGCGGAGAAGAACCAACCGGACGCCGGGAGAAGATGAAGCGGAGGGACCCCCGAAGACGGAAGAAGACCCCCCCCGGAGCAGTTTAATAAATGATTTTAAAAACCTGTGTTGTGTTTTATTATTAACACTTTTTACCTAGGTGAATGGGTAGGGGTACCATGTACCCCATATTCATTCACATAGGGTGGGGGGGCCGGGATCTGGGGGCCCTCTTATTATAGGGGGCTCCCGGATTCCGATAAGCCCCCCCGCCCGCAGACCCCGACAACCAACGGCCAGGGTTGTCGGGAAGAGGCCCTTGTCCTCATCAACATGGGGACAAGGTGCTTTGTGGTGGGGGGGCACCGTAAGGCGCCCCCTCCCCCAAAGCACCCACCCCGTGTTGAGGGCATGCGGCCTGGTACGGTTCAGGAGGGGGGGGGGGCGCTCGCTCGTCCCACCCCCTTTCCTGACCGGCCGGGCAGCGTGCTCGGATCGGGGTCTGGTATGGATTTTGGGGGGACCCCCACGCCGGTTTTTCGGCGTAGGGGGGGTTCTCCTTAAAGTTCCATACCAGACCTAAGGGCCTGGGATGCCCCCCGAGCTCGCCGCAATGGGAAAATTTGTTTTTCCTATTGCAGCGAGCGCGAGATGCAGTAACCTGCTCCTCCGTCGTATCTGGTCCTTCGGACCAGCATACAGACGAACGGGCTTTCCGTCAGGAACTGAGTCCGGCGGAGGTACGACGTAAAGATTTGAAGCAGGCTTCAAATCTAAAGTACGTCGGATTTCCGCCCGAAACGGTCCGTCGGAAGTCCGATGGAGACCACACACGGTCGGATTTTCCGCCGGACTTGGTCCGGCGGCGTCCGTCGGACTTTTGCAGGTGAAAAGTCCGACCGTGTGTACGCGGCATTAGTCTCCCTATATGTACCGGCTTGGTTATATGTCCTAATGTCAGGTACCGCAAGGCCGCCGTGTTGTTTGGGGAGTACCAGTAGTTGATGTGAAAGTCGAGGTCTCTTTTTGGCCCATATGAATTCCGTGAAGGTAGTTTGTATTTGTTTGAAATATGATGCGGGTATATGAATGGTAGCGCCTGCATTAAGTATAAGAACTTCGGGAGTATTGTCATTTTTAGAATGTTACATCTTCCTATCCATGAATGTAATCCCGTGTGCCATTGGTTGAGTAGTGTTCTTACTGTCCGAAGTAATGGTGGGAAGTTCAGTTCATATAGTCTTGAGAATGTGCAGGGTATGAATGTGCCTAAATATTTCAGGGCCGTCTTTGTCCATTTTAGTTTAAAGCTAGATTGTAGGTGTGTGAGTTGGGAGTGCGGGATTTCCACCCCCATCGCTTCTGACTTATTAAAGTTTATTTTTAGGTTAGAGAGCGTTCCATATATCTTAAATTCTCTTAACAAATTCGGGAGAGAGGTTGTTGGGTTGGTGAGTGAGAACATGAGGTCGTCCGCATACGCCGATACTTTATATTGATTTTGTTTTACTGCTACTCCAGTGATATTGGGGTTTAATCGTATGTGACATAAAAAGGGTTCTAAGGAGAGTGCAAAGAGGAGAGGTGACAAAGGGCATCCCTGTCTGGTCCCGTTAGTAATTGGGAATGGTTTTGATAGTATTCCGTTAGCTTTGACTCTAGCTGACGGTGATTCATATGCCGCTGCAATCCACCTAATCATATTGGGGCCTAGTCCCACATGTTTTAGTGTAGCGAACATGAAGGCCCAATTAACACGGTCGAATGCTTTTTCCGCGTCCGTTCCTATGAATACGCTAGGAGTTTTGGTGTGTATGGCCGTGTAGAGTAGGTTCAGGACTTTGGTGGTATTGTCTCTGGCCTCTCTGAAGGGCACGAAGCCTACCTGGTCTAGGTGGACTAGCTGAGGTATATGGGATTGGAGTCTCATGGCTATAATCTTGGTGAACAGTTTTAGGTCGGTGTTCAGCAGTGAAATGGGGCGGTAACTTCCACAATAACTTGGGTCTTTCCCTTCCTTCTGGATGACCGATATTTGGGCTTGTAGGGTGGTGGTGTGTAGTCTCCCTCCGCTAATTAGTGTATTGAGTAGTTTCCTTTCCTGTTCTTTTTCTTCCTTGTTTCCACGCGCTCCCCCCCCCCCCCCCACCTTGTTTTTAAGACTCCATCTGTTCAGTGTGGGCCATGGTGACCCCTTTTTTATTTCCTTTTTTTTTTTCTTCTCTCTTTGTTTTCATATCCGCCACTTTAGTCCTCAGAGTGGTTAGGATACTAGAGGTTTGGATTACAGGATATTACTCTGATTGCCTGGAGGTTATCTTTTTTTGGCTCTTCTCTTGAAGGAGAGAACCTTCGGGGTCTTAGATGTTCACCTGGTTCTTCCAAACTGACGCTATGTAAGTCTTACTTGATTTGTGTCTGTTTATAGTCTAAGGCTATTGCCGCTCTTACCTTATATTTGGGGAGCTTTTTTTGTTTTGTTTTGTTTTTTTGTACAAGATGTCTTTTGTCTTTTTTCAACCTCACCTACTATGTAACTATCTATGTATCGTTACTCTATGGTTACTTTTTGTTTCTGTATCCTTTAATATCTTTCTTACTTTATTGAAAAATTTTTCAATAATATTCTAGTAAATAAAAAAAAATGTAAAAATTTGGGTAAATATTTATTGTTTATTGTGTTTATTTTTTTTTGTATTTTTCCCCAAAAAATTGCGTTTGAAAAACCACTGCGCAGGAAATGTCCAGTGGTACAAGAAGTTTGGAAGTCTATTTTCATGTTTGCCTCAGCAATGTTCGAAAAAGCACTATTACACCTGACCCGGCATTGGCCCTTCTGAACTTAAGACCGCAATTTCTACAGCAAAAGCAGTTTAAATTGTTAATACAGCTCTTAACAGCTGCTAAACAGACTACAGGCGGTCCCCGGTTTACAAACAAGATTAGGTCTGTGGGTTTGTTCTTTAGGCCGATTCAACACCTGAGCGTAGCGTTTTTGTTAGAAAGTCGTGCGATTTTTGCCGCATTTTTGCTGCGTTTTTACCTCGATTTTTGCCGCAATTTTGTACAGGTCAAAAGGTCACCAATGTAAAGAGCAGAAAAAAACCCAAATCTGCGTAAAAAAAAAAAAAAAAGTTCCAGAACTTGTTTGAGCTTCAGGCGTTTTGGAGTGGAGATGGGAACCATCTCCATAGAGAATAATTGATTTTTTTCCCCTCCAGAGTTTTGTAGCTTCAGTGGAGACACGTTTTTCCCATAATAACTTACAGAAGTGAATTTCCCTTTCTAGGGGGAGATTTCTTCTCACTTCCTGTTGTCTCCTTCCGTTTGTAAGTCGGATGTTTGTAACTCGGGGACCGCCTGTATAGCGAGAGCTTGGAAAACACCAATACCAAACACAGAATGAAGCAAACTCTGTTACATGCAATGATGAAAGCTTTAGAAAAAAAAGTCTAAAAGTTTAATAATCTATGGAAACCGTGGATTAAACATTTCTTGCCACCAGGCTTCGAAGACCAAGTACTTTTACCATGGTAGATGAGGATTTTAAGTGTAGAAATATCATTACCCTCTAGAGGAACCTACCTTCAGGGACCTCCTATCCCTCCTTCTTCCTACAGTGGAACCTCGAAATACGAGCATAATCCGTTCCAGGACTATGCCCGTAATCCAATGTACTCGCATATCAAAGCGAGTTTTCCCATTGAAGTCAATGGAAATGAAAATAATTTGTTCCGCATTGACTTCAATGGGATGCAATACCGCATGTGGCCAGAGGCGGAGGGGGGCGCCGGAGAGCCTCGGAAACGGCCAAAAAGGCCCGAGGGACACTTCGGCAGACCTCGGCAAACCTCGGAAAGACTCCATTCACGAGCCTTTCCGAGGTTTGCCGAGGTCAGCCGAACCGTCCTCGGGCCTTTCCGTGCATTTCCGAACGGCGCCGATCGGCGACTTTCGGCTCTGCTCGGCTCCGGCGCGCCCCACCTCAGGCCAAAAGTGGTACTGCACAACGCCTTTGGCCTGAATCCTGCTCGTTTTGCAAGACAACACTCGCAAACCGAGTTAAGAATCTTAGAAATACAGTGCTCGGTTTGCGAAATGCTCGTTAACCGCGTTACTCGCAAACCGAGGTTCCACTGTACTTGCTTTCTTCCCCTCCTTGTTGTAAACCCCTTCCCATCCTTATTCCCCCTCCTTATTTCCCCTCCGTATTTCCCTTCCTTATTTCCCTCCTTATTTCCCCTCCTTATTTCCCCTCCTTTTTTCCCTTCCTTATTTCCCCTCCTTATTTCCCTCCTTATTTCCCCTCCTTATTTCCCCTCCTTATTTCCCTTCCTTATTTCCCCTCCTTATTTCCCCTCCTTATTCCCCCTCCTTATTTCCCTGCTTATTTCCCCTCCGTATTTCCCCTCCTTATTTCCCCTCCTTATTTCCCCTCCTTATTTCCCTTCCTTATTTCCCCTCCGTATTTACCCTCCTTATTTACCCTCCTTATTTCCCCTCCTTATTTCCCTTCCTTATTTCCCCTCCGTATTTCCCCTCCTTATTTCCCCTCCTTATTTCCCTTCCTTATTTCCCCTCCTTATTTCCCTTCCTTATTTCCCCTCCTTATTTCCCCTCCTTATTCCCCCTCCTTATTTCCCCTCCTTATTTCCTTCCTTATTTCCCCTCCTTATTTCCCTTCCTTATTTTCCCTCCTTATTTTCCCTCCTTATTTCCCCTCCTTATTTCCCCTCCTTATTTTCCCTCCTTATTTTCCCTCCTTATTTCCCCTCCTTATTTCCCCTCCTTATTTCCCTTCCTTATTTCCCCTCCTTATTTCCCCTCCTTATTTCCCTTCCTTATTTCCCCTCCTTATTTCCCTTCCTTATTTCCCCTCCTTATTTCCCCTCCTTATTTCCCCTCCGTATTTCCCTTCCTTATTTCCCCTCCTTATTTCCCCTCCTTATTTCCCCTCCTTATTTCCCTTCCTTATTTCCCCTCCTTATTTCCCTTCCTTATTTCCCCTCCTTATTTCCCCTCCTTATTTCCCCTCCTTATTTCCCTTCCTTATTTCCCCTCCTTATTTCCCTTCCTTATTTTCCCTCCTTATTTTCCCTCCTTATTTCCCCTCCTTATTTCCCCTCCTTATTTCCCTTCCTTATTTTCCCTCCTTATTTTCCCTCCTTATTTCCCCTCCTTATTTCCCTTCCTTATTTCCCCTCCTTATTTCCCCTCCTTATTTCCCTTCCTTATTTCCCCTCCTTATTTCCCTTCCTTATTTCCCCTCCTTATTTCCCTTCCTTATTTCCCTTCCTATTACCTTTTTAATTAATTTAAACTCCACTATAGTTGGTTGACATACCATAGTATTATGCTGATATTAGTCCCCAAGCGGTAGATTAATCATAATGTTCCACTATTGAAAAGAGAACCAAAATATACTAGCGGCTCTACATAAATTTATATAGATAAGGTAGATTCTTGTTTAGATAGATCACCATTAACCACATGCCGACCAGCGCATGACGATGTACGTCGGCACAATGGCACGGCTGGGGAAATGGGCGTACAGGTACGTCCCCTTTAAGTCGCAGCATTGTGGGCGCGCGCGTGCCCGTCGCGTACTCCATGAGCGTGCCCTTGGGACCCGCGGACTCGATGTCGGCCGGTGTCCGGTGATCGTGACACGGAGCAGCAGAACGGGGAACTGCCTATGTAAACAAAGCATTTCCCTGTTCTGCCTAGTGCCATGACAGAGATCTACTGCTCCCAGTGATCGGTCGCAGTGATCACTGTCATGTCCTGGGTAGCCCATCCCCCCCATAGTTAGAATCACTCCCTAGGACACACTTAATCCCTTGATCGCCCCCTAGTGTTTAACCCCTTCCCTGCCAGTGTCATTTACACAGTAATCAGTGCGTTTTTATAGCACTGATCGCTGTATAAATGACAATGGTTCCAAAATGGTGTCAAAAGTGTCCGATGTGTCCACCATAATGTCGCAGTCACGATTAAAATCGCAGATCGCCGCCATTACTAATAAAAAATAAATAAATAAAAATGCTATAAACAAATCACCTATTTTGTAGACGCTATAACAAAATATATAATCAATATATAATATAATCAATATATATCAAAAAAATCACAATAAGCGTATATTGATTATATATATAATCAATATACGCTTATTGCGATTTTTTTTTTTTAAATATGTAGAAGAATACATATCGGCCTAAATTCGTTTTTCTATATATTTTTGGGGGGATATTTATAATAGCAAAAAGTAAAAAATATTGCTTTTTTTTTCAAAATTGTCACTTTTTTTGTTTATAGCGCAAAAAATAAAAACCGCAGAGGTGATCAAATACCACCCAAAGAAAGCTCTATTTGTGGGGAAAAAAAAGGACGTCAGTTTTGTTTGGGTGCAACGTCGCACGACAGCGCAATCGTCAGTTAAAGCGAATCGCAAAAAGTGCTCTGGTCAGGAAGGGGGTAAATCCTTCCCGGGGCTGAAGCGGTTCATTTACTGCATTGATCTGTCTTAACAATTCTATGATGTCATATGTGACTAGAGATATACTTTCCTGTAAATATGATTATCTTAATGTTACCATGTAAAATTCATTGTTTTCTGATAATCTTTAATAAAATACGAACGAGAAAAACCGCTGCGCAAATACCGTGTGACATAAAAAAATGTCAACACCCATCATTTCACTCTATAAGGCCTCTGCTAATTATATATATATATATAGATAGATAATGTTTGGGGGTTCTAAGTAAGTTTCTATCAAAAAAAAGTGTCGATTTGGGAGAGAAGTGTCAGAATAGGGCCGGTGTTGAAGTGGTTATGTTTATTAGATTGCTGGTGAAGAAGAAGACCGGGGTCTTTATTAAACGTTAGCAACTATGTAACTACAACGTATATAACTTCCTCTAATATTTGTCACGGCGTCTGCGGGCGGTGGGATGTAGGCCTCCCCTGTTCTTCCAGTATGGATTTGCTTTGTTTGGTCAGCATTCTACGTACCACCACCAGGGCTGGTCAGACCCATCTGATCTCTATGGAGAGCCTCCCTCTTTATATTTTGGCTCTGGTGTCCCCTGTTCTCTCTGTATCTCCAGGGCTGCAGTGAGTCAGGCAGGAATTTGCTCCCCCCCCCCCCCCCCTCTATCCTGCCTTTCTCTCCATCCCTCTCCTTCCTCCTCCTCTCTCTGCAGTTGGTGTGTGTTGCCTGCGGTTAGTAAGCAGGAATGTTCCCCCCTCTCCCGGGACGTCACAGCTGATGTGTCTTCCTCTCTCCTAGCCTATTATCATCCCCCTTCTGCTTTCTTTTATCCTTCTCTCCTCTGACTGGTTGTCATTCTTCATCCCATCAAGCCTCTTCTCCTTCTTCAAATCTCCGTCCTCATATCACAGATGATGTGACTTCTCTGCCTCCCTCCCTCCCTTCTCCGGCTGGTCCTCCCCTCTTCTCCCTCCTCTCTGCAGTGCTATGAATAACCCGGCCATGAATCCTCTATTAACTCCCAGCCTTCTCCTGCTCTCATCAGAGCCCCCTCTGCAGCAGGGCGACAGCCCCCCATCACCGACGCAGTCATCACTGCATTTGGGGACCCCCTACGCTCAGACTGGGGGGGCCTCAGCCTTGAGGAACGACTTCGGCTCCAACATCAGCGTCTTGAAGACCCTCAACCTGCGCTTCCGGTGCTTCTTGGCCAAGGTGCACGAGTTGGAGCGGCGGAACCGCTCGCTGGAGAGAGCCCTAGAGAGAGCGCAAGGCGCGGGGCCCATCACCAGGGACCAGGCAGTGCAGACTGGCTTTGTGGGGCCCATCTTGCCTCCTCCGTTGCTGGGGCTGACCCGGCCGTCCCCCACTCCCCCTCCTCAGCCATGGACCTACGGGCCGCGGAGGTTCGTGGCCCGCACAGATGTTGGGTCTGTTGGGTCTGGAAGTGGAGCCTACTGGGGTCACGCCGATGGGGTTGGAGTTCAGATCGATACCATCACCCCAGAAATCAGAGCTCTGTACAATGTCCTCGGTAAAGTGAAAAGAGAAAGAGATGCCTATAAACAGAGGTAAGACTCATTGTTCACATTGTGTTTTCTAAAGGAGCATTTAACAGTTTGGATATTTAGAACTCGTTAGGATTTACAGCTTAGTTAATGGGACAATGTAACAAGCAACAAGGGCTGGCAACCCATAGCAACCATTAACAATTCCGTTTATTGCACTCGTCTTAGAAAAAAGCTGACTGCAGCAAAAGGGGGCTAAGTGACCAGAACTCTCTTCTACTCACTAGTATGGGTTTGGATTCCACTAGGGAATTCGTCTGCATGGAGTTTGGGTGTCCTGCAAACATTTCCTTCTGGTTTCCACCCAAAATACATACTGATAAGTTCATCGGTGCCCAGCCAATACTGGCCCAAGATCTGCATGTGCTGATTCTATAATACCGATAGGAGTTTGTGAACTCCTTTGGTGGCCGAGACCAAAGTGAAGAGTCTACATTAGCCACTTCAAACAAAGTACTGTAGAAGCCTAAGGTTCCCCCAGAGGTGCTAGAGGGTTCCTTGAGCTATAGTTGATTGACCTCCCATCTGATGGTGAGTGCATAGTTCTGGGTCCAATACCATTTAAGAGAGTCAAGACAACAATGATCTGTTTAGCTGTCTGTAGGTGGGGGGGGGGGGCAGTGTTCCCAAAGACCACCAATGTAAGGAACATTCTTCCCACTGATCACCAATGTAAGGAACATTCTTCCCACTGATCACCAATGTAAGGAACATTCTTCCCACTGATCACCAATGTAAGGAACATTCTTCCCCCTGATCACCATTGTAAGGAACATTCTTCTTCACTGATCACCAATGTAAGGAACATTCTTCTCACTGATCACCAATGTAAGGAACATTCTTCTCACTGATCACCAATGTAAGGAACATTCTTCCCACTAATCACCAATGTAAGGAACATTCTTCCCACTGATCACCAATGTAAGGAACATTCTTCCCACTGATCACCAATGTAAGGAACATTCTTCTCACTGATCACCAATGTAAGGAACATTCTTCTCACTGATCACCAATGTAAGGAACATTCTTCCCACTGATCACCAATGTAAGGAACATTCCTCTCACTGATCACCAATGTAAGGAACATTCTTCCCACTGATCACCAATGTAAGGGACATTCTTCTCACTGATCACCAATGTAAGGGACATTCTTCCCACTGATCACCAATGTAAGGAACATTCTTCCCACTGATCACCAATGTAAGGAACATTCTTCTCACTGATCACCAATGTAAGGAACATTCCTCTCACTGATCACCAATGTAAGGAACATTCTTCTCACTGATCACCAATGTAAGGAACATTCTTCTCACTGATCACCAATGTAAGGAACATTCTTCTCACTGATCACCAATGTAAGGAACATTCTTCTCACTGATCACCAATGTAAGGAACATTCTTCTCACTGATCACCAATGTAAGGAACATTCTTCTCACTGATCACCAATGTAAGGAACATTCTTCCCACTGATCACCAATGTAAGGGACATTCTTCTCACTGATCACCAATGTAAGGAACATTCTTCTCACTGATCACCAATGTAAGGAACATTCTTCTCACTGATCACCAATGTAAGGAGCATTCTTCTCACTGATCACCAATGTAAGGAACATTCTTCTCACTGATCACCAATGTAAGGGACATTCTTCTCACTGATCACCAATGTAAGGAACATTCTTCCCACTGATCACCAATGTAAGGAACATTCTTCTCACTGATCACCAATGTAAGGAACATTCTTCCCACTGATCACCAATGTAAGGAACATTCTTCTCACTGATCACCAATGTAAGGAACATTCTTCTCACTGATCACCAATGTAAGGGACATTCTTCCCACTGATCACCAATGTAAGGAACATTCTTCCCACTGATCACCAATGTAAGGAACATTCTTCCCACTGATCACCAATGTAAGGAACATTCTTCTCACTGATCACCAATGTAAGGGACATTCTTCTCACTGATCACCAATGTAAGGGACATTCTTCCCACTGATCACCAATGTAAGGGACATTCTTCTCACTGATCACCAATGTAAGGAACATTCTTCCCACTGATCACCAATGTAAGGGACATTCTTCCCACTGATCACCAATGTAAGGAGCATTCTTCTCACTGACCACCAATGTAAGGAGCATTCTTCTCACTGACCACCAATGTAAGGAACATTCTTCCCACCGATCACCAATGTAAGGAGCATTCTTCTCACTGATCACCAATGTAAGGAGCATTCTTCTCACTGATCACCAATGTAAGGAGCATTCTTCCCACTGATCACCAATGTAAGGAACATTCTTCTCACTGATCACCAATGTAAGGAACATTCTTCTCACTGATCACCAATGTAAGGAGCATTCTTCTCACTGATCACCAATGTAAGGAACATTCTTCTCACTGATCACCAATGTAAGGAACATTCTTCTCACTGATCACCAATGTAAGGAACATTCTTCTCACTGATCACCAATGTAAGGAACATTCTTCTCACTGATCACCAATGTAAGGAACATTCTTCTCACTGATCACCAATGTAAGGAACATTCTTCTCACTGATCACCAATGTAAGGAACATTCTTCCCACTGATCACCAATGTAAGGGACATTCTTCTCACTGATCACCAATGTAAGAGACATTCTTCTCACTGATCACCAATGTAAGGAACATTCTTCTCACTGATCACCAATGTAAGGAACATTCTTCTCACTGATCACCAATGTAAGGAGCATTCTTCTCACTGATCACCAATGTAAGGAACATTCTTCTCACTGATCACCAATGTAAGGAACATTCTTCCCACTGATCACCAATGTAAGGAACATTCTTCTCACTGATCACCAATGTAAGGAACATTCTTCCCACTGATCACCAATGTAAGGGACATTCTTCCCACTGATCACCAATGTAAGGAACATTCTTCTCACTGATCACCAATGTAAGGGACATTCTTCTCACTGATCACCAATGTAAGGAACATTCTTCCCACTGATCACCAATGTAAGGGACATTCTTCTCACTGATCACCAATGTAAGGAACATTCTTCCCACTGATCACCAATGTAAGGGACATTCTTCCCACTGATCACCAATGTAAGGAGCATTCTTCTCACTGACCACCAATGTAAGGAACATTCTTCCCACCGATCACCAATGTAAGGAACATTCTTCTCACTGATCACCAATGTAAGGAGCATTCTTCTCACTGACCACCAATGTAAGGAACATTCTTCCCACCGATCACCAATGTAAGGAGCATTCTTCTCACTGATCACCAATGTAAGGAGCATTCTTCTCACTGATCACCAATGTAAGGAGCATTCTTCCCACCGATCACCAATGTAAGGAGCATTCTTCTCACTGACCACCAATGTAAGGAACATTCTTCCCACCGATCACCAATGTAAGGAACATTCTTCTCACTGATCACCAATGTAAGGGACATTCTTCCCACCGATCACCAATGTAAGGAACATTCTTCTCACTGATCACCAATGTAAGGGACATTCTTCCCACCGATCACCAATGTAAGGAGCATTCTTCTCACTGACCACCAATGTAAGGAACATTCTTCCCACCGATCACCAATGTAAGGAGCATTCTTCTCACTGATCACCAATGTAAGGAGCATTCTTCTCACTGACCACCAATGTAAGGAGCATTCTTCTCACTGACCACCAATGTAAGGAACATTCTTCCCACCGATCACCAATGTAAGGAGCATTCTTCTCACTGATCACCAATGTAAGGAGCATTCTTCTCACTGACCACCAATGTAAGGAACATTCTTCCCACCGATCACCAATGTAAGGAACATTCTTCTCACTGATCACCAATGTAAGGGACATTCTTCCCACCGATCACCAATGTAAGGAGCATTCTTCTCACTGATCACCAATGTAAGGAGCATTCTTCTCACTGACCACCAATGTAAGGAACATTCTTCCCACCGATCACCAATGTAAGGAACATTCTTCTCACTGATCACCAATGTAAGGGACATTCTTCCCACCGATCACCAATGTAAGGAACATTCTTCTCACTGATCACCAATGTAAGGGACATTCTTCCCACCGATCACCAATGTAAGGAACATTCTTCTCACTGATCACCAATGTAAGGGACATTCTTCCCACCGATCACCAATGTAAGGAGCATTCTTCTCACTGACCACCAATGTAAGGAACATTCTTCCCACCGATCACCAATGTAAGGAGCATTCTTCTCACTGATCACCAATGTAAGGAGCATTCTTCTCACTGATCACCAATGTAAGGAGCATTCTTCTCACTGATCACCAATGTAAGGAGCATTCTTCTCACTGATCACCAATGTAAGGAGCATTCTTCTCACTGATCACCAATGTAAGGAGCATTCTTCTCACTGACCACCAATGTAAGGAACATTCTTCCCACCGATCACCAATGTAAGGAACATTCTTCTCACTGATCACCAATGTAAGGGACATTCTTCCCACCGATCACCAATGTAAGGAGCATTCTTCTCACTGATCACCAATGTAAGGAGCATTCTTCTCACTGACCACCAATGTAAGGAACATTCTTCCCACCGATCACCAATGTAAGGAACATTCTTCTCACTGATCACCAATGTAAGGGACATTCTTCCCACCGATCACCAATGTAAGGAACATTCTTCTCACTGATCACCAATGTAAGGAGCATTCTTCTCACTGATCACCAATGTAAGGAACATTCTTCTCACTGATCACCAATGTAAGGAACATTCTTCCCACTGATCACCAATGTAAGGAACATTCTTCTCACTGATCACCAATGTAAGGAGCATTCTTCTCACTGATCACCAATGTAAGGAGCATTCTTCCCACCGATCACCAATGTAAGGAGCATTCTTCTCACTGACCACCAATGTAAGGAACATTCTTCCCACCGATCACCAATGTAAGGAACATTCTTCTCACTGATCACCAATGTAAGGAACATTCTTCTCACTGATCACCAATGTAAGGAACATTCTTCTCACTGATCACCAATGTAAGGAACATTCTTCTCACTGATCACCAATGTAAGGAGCATTCTTCTCACTGATCACCAATGTAAGGAACATTCTTCTCACTGATCACCAATGTAAGGAACATTCTTCTCACTGATCACCAATGTAAGGAACATTCTTCTCACTGATCACCAATGAAAGGAACATTCTTTGCCCTGACCCCTGATTAATTGTACCAGGGGTTTCCTTAGACCTGAAAATCATTTCTAAAATTCCCTTGGGGTACAGAGACAGAGAAATGTTGGTCTATGTACTCTATATGTGACTTTGTGGTATGTTGATGCTCCTGTATATAATTATGCTCAGTAAGAAAATGTTACAGAACTCATTTCTGTCTCTATGGGCTGCTGCACTTTACAGGTAATTAATGCTCAGTCAGCCTAATAAATAAGGCAAAGAGCAGAGTACGAGGAATTGCAGCCCACAGCACCCAGTCATACATTACCCCTAACTGCTCTGATTACAGTAATTGAAGCGCGATTATTACGGTTTATGGCAGCGCTCAGTATTGCTTCACTTCCCTGAATACTCTCACATCCCATAATAGCTATAAGTAGTTCAATCCTTACCTAGGCTGAGCATTACCTGTGCTCAGTGGTGTCACCTGGTGTGCTAAAACCACCCCCTGAATTACAAAAATTTTAAATGATTTTATTATATTTTTTTACAATTACAAAAAAATTATTTTTATTTGTTTTTTTACATTTGTAAAATATTTTTTTACCTTTTTTTAACAATGCTGTTGGGGAGGGGGGGGGGGGGGTTTGGATGAACCTGGGAGGAGTGAGATGTGGGCAGCACAGCAAAGGGAATCGTTGTGGGTGGACAATTACACTGTGTCTGGGTCTCTCCCTCCAGCAGCTGAAAGCCGGTGGGAGGGAGAGGGAGAGAAACCAGATTTCGGCTGCTGGAGGGAGAGGAAAGTCGTTGACGATGCGGGGGGGAAGAGGGGGGGCGGGCACACGGGGAGGAGGGAGTCAGATGTGGGCAGCACAGGAAAGGGGATCGGTGTGGGTGGACAATTACACTGTGTCCCTCCCTCCAGCATCTGAAAGCCAGTGGAAGGGACAGGGAAAGAAACCAGCTTTCAGCTGCTGGAGGGAGAGGAAAGCTGGTGACGATGCGGGGGAAGAGTCGGGGCCCGGGCACACAGGGAGGGGGAGTCAGATGTGGGCAGCACAGGAAAGGGGATTGGTGTGGGTGGACAATTACAATTACACTGTGTCTCTCCCTCCAGCAGCTGAAAGCCGGTGGGAGGGAGAGAAACAAGCTTTCAGCTGCTGGAGGGAGAGACACAGACACAGTACATTGTTCTGCCATTGTCCTTCTGTCCCACTGCACCGATCCTTCTGGTGTCCGGGTCCCCCTTTTTGCCTGCTCCTCCCCTCCTCCTCCTAGATGTCCAATAGGATCGCCTGTCCTTTCAGCCAATCGGGTGACCGGTGTCAAAACTGGCTTCCTGAGGCAGGAGGATCAGTGTTACAACAGCAAATATTCATTCTCTGTTGTAACACAACTGGGTGGGCTCAGAGCGCGCTCTCTGCGACCCGAGCCCACCCTATTTTGAAGCCTATTAGAGCCCCTGACTCTAATCAGTGCTTCAAAAAAACAGCCCCTCCCCCCCGCATTGGAATCCATGTGCCGGTGTCCTGAAAGGGGCGGCGACGGAAGGGGGGGCGGTGCCCCCCATGCGCCGCTAATGGACGGGCCGCCCCTGGTTATAACCCCTGTCAGATTTTTTCTTTTCACCGTCTGTGTCCCATTGCTGGGATATCTCTTCAATTCCTGTCCCCATAACCAAACAGGAAGTGAGAGGAAATCTCTGCAAATGAAGGAAATTCCTGGAGGACCCCCCTCCGATCACCAGAACTAGTGTCCCCCATTGGAAGATTTCCCCTCTATTACATTTCTAGTGACAACCCCCACATTTGGGATTTTCCTTTACTCTAAGTTGCAATGATAACGATAAACAGGACAAATAGAGAGGGGGACTCTCCCTAACCGGGACACAGACAGCAATAAAAACTGACAGGGGTTCTAATCCCTCTCCACTCCATCCAAAGCTGAAGAACAAAAAAAATGCTTTGCCTTTAGCTATACTTTCAGTAGTAGATGTGTACGGTATTGGAGGACTCATTTACACTTGTGGTTTGGGGGCCAGTAAAAACATGTGGCTGAGCCAGGTTTTTACCACCCTCCAATTGCCCCCTTCCCCTTTCGAGCGGAGGGGGGGGGGGGGGGTCATGCAGTAACCATAGCAACCTGTTAGTATATATTCCTCTCCAATCTGATTTTATTTCTTGTTTATGGGATGCCTTTCCTCATTGCCGGAGCTATTTATGAAAACACAGCACTTTAGCTGAATAAATGACCCCGGATTAACCTGGGCTCACAGGAAGTGGGTTCAATAAGGTTGAAGAGGACAGGCATTGGGGACAGCACTGGATATAGGGTGAGGACGGCAGCGAGAGCCGCTATTTGTTTTTGTTTTTTTTTTATCTTGGACGGGATTATTCATTTTTACATAAAAAAAAAAAAACTGAGTTGGGCTTTCAGTAAAAAGCATATAGTCCTCACTGAACCCTCGGGGGGCGCCATCACATGTTCTTACAGAAAGACTGCGCCATATTTACTAAGACTGCTCAGTGCCGACTCCGCGTGTCTGTATTGTGTCAGCACTTTCCTGATTGATGTCTTCTAAACCCTCCGAGGAGAAAACTCTCTACTAGTTCATGAAATGTCCGGCCGATGCCGAGTGCAGTCCGGTCTTGTATGGATCTGTCCCTGGAAGTCTTCTGTGCCCAGAAGGTGCCCCCGGCTTCCTAATAATAAATAGAGACACTTTATATATTTTATATATTTTATATATGGTTTAACTCACCCCATATGCAGATTGAAGTGCATCCCTTTGATCTGCTGATGAATAAAACAAATAAGATACAAAAGTAACAATGTTACTTTGTATCTCTCTATCTCTCGCCTGATCAATGTTTATAAACAATGTTACTTTGTATCTCTCTATCTCTCGCCTGATCAATGTTTATAAACAATGTTACTTTGTATCTATCTCCCATCTGAACAATGTTTATAAACAATGTTTCTCTGTATCTCTCTAACAGGTCCACCGTCCAGCCCCACTGCTGGCCGCCTGTCACTGTATGAGGGACTGATAGGTGCTGCAGACGGATGGGCCGAGCAATGTGCACCCAGGGACACATTCCTGGAATGCAGACTGCCGGCATTAGGGGCATCCTTCCCCCCCGCGGCAGAGTCTGACAGGCTGGAGGCGGCGGGGCTGGATGGCACAGTAGCTGAACGCCTGAAGCGCATGTACTGCGTCCAGTGTGCATGGGGCCTAAGACTCACCATACACGGTACAATCCGATCAAACAATCTCTGTACAATCAACCTTAGGCCTACCAAAACTGTAAATGTAATATGAGGGCCCAGCTAATCTATCCAATCAATTCATTTCCAATCCGGGAGACCCTTGCACTACCTATAGATCTGAAGGAGATTGATCAATCAGATTGTAAGGTGTGGTGAGTCTCTATTCACACCATGCTGGACCCCGGATTTCTATCACTGGTTACATCCAGGAAGTTACATCCCTCGTCTCTTCAGCGCCCTTCGGCTCAGGTTCCGGCTCCCCTCGTCTCAGGCGCCGGCTCCCCTTGTCTCAGGCGCCGTCTCCCCTCATCTCAGGTCCCGGCTCCCCTCATCTCAGGTCCCGGCTCCCCTCGTCTCAGGCGCCGTCTCCCCTCATCTCAGGTCCCGGCTCCCCTCCTCTCAGGTCCCGACTCCCCTCGTCTCCTCATCTCCCCTCGTCTCAGGTCCCGGCTCCCCTCCTCTCAGGTCCGACTCCCCTCGGCTCAGGTCCTGGCTCCCCTCGTCTCAGGTCCCGTCTCCCCTCGTCTCAGGTGCCGGCTCCCCTCATCTCAGGTCCTGGCTCCCCTCGTCTCAGGTCCCGGCTCCCCTCATCTCAGTTGCCCGCTCCCCTCATCTCAGATCCTGGCTCCCCTCGTCTCAGGTCCCGACTCCCCTAGTCTCAGGTCCCGGCTCCCCTCCTCTCAGGTGCCGGCTCCCCTCATCTCCTCGTCTCCCCTCGTCTCAGGTGCCGGCTCCCCTCATCTCAGGTCCCGTCTCCCCTCGTCTCAGGTCCCGGCTCCCCTCGTCTCAGTTGCCCGCTCCCCTCATCTCAGATCCCGGCTCCCCTCGTCTCAGGTCCCGACTCCCCTAGTCTCAGGTCCCGGCTCCCCTCATCTCAGGTTCCGGCTCCCCTCATCTCAGGTCCCGGCTCCCCTCGTCTCCTCGGCTCCCCTCATCTCAGGTTCCGGCTCCCCTCGTCTCTTCGTCTCCCCTAGTCTCAGACGCCGGCTCCCCTCGTCTCAGGTGCCGGCTCCCCTTGTCTCCTCGTCTCTCCTCGCCTCCCCTCGTCTCAGGTCCCGGCTCCCCTCGTCTCAGGTTCCGGCTCCCCTCGTCTCCTCGTCTTCCCTCGTCTCAGGTCCCGGCTCCCCTCGTCTCAGGTGCCGGCTCCCCTTGTCTCCTCGTCTCCCCTCGTCTCAGGCGCCGGCTCCCCTCGTCTCAGTTTCCGGTTCCCCTCGTCTCCTCGTCTCCCCTCATCTCCGGCGCCGGCTCCCCTTGTCTCAGGTCCCGGCTCCCCTCGTCTCAGGTGCCGGATCCCCTCGTCTCCTCAGCTCCCCTCGTCTCAGGTCCCGGCTTCCCTCGGCTCCCCTCGTCGCAGGTGCCGGCGCCCCTCATCTCAGGTTCCGGCTCCCCTCGTCTCCTCGTCCCCCCTTGTCTCAGGTGCTGGCTCCCCTCGTCTCCTCGTCTCCCCTCGTCTCAGGCGCTGGATCCCCTCATCTCAGGTCCCGGCTCCCCTCGTCTCAGGTGCCAGCTCCCCTCATCTCCTCGTCTCCCCTTGTCTCAGGCGCCGGCTCCCCTTGTCTCAGGTCCCAGCTCCCCTCGTCTCAGGTGCCAGCTCCCCTCGTCTCCTCGGTGCCCCTCGTCTCAGGCGCCGTCTCCCCTCATCTCAGGTCCCAGCTCCCCTCATCTCAGGTCCCGGCTCCCCTCGTCTCAGGTCCCGGCTCCCCTCGTTTCAGGCGCCGTCTCCCCTCATCTCAGGTCCCGGCTCCCCTCGTCTTAGGTCCCGACTCCCCTTGTCTCCTCGTCTCAGGCGCCGTCTCCCCTCGGCTCTGGTTCCGGCTCCCCTCGTCTCCTTGTCTCCCCTCATCTCAGGCGCCGTCTCCCCGCATCTCAGGTCCCGACTCCCCTCGTCTCAGGTCCCGTCTCCCCTCATCTCAGGTCCCGGCTCCCCTCATCTCAGGTCCCGGCTCCCCTCGTCTCAGGCGCCGTCTCCCCTCATCTCAGGTCCCGGCTCCCCTCCTCTCAGGTCCCGACTCCCCTCGTCTCCTCATCTCCCCTCGTCTCAGGTCCCGGCTCCCCTCCTCTCAGGTCCGACTCCCCTCGGCTCAGGTCCTGGCTCCCCTCGTCTCAGGTCCCGTCTCCCCTCGTCTCAGGTGCCGGCTCCCCTCATCTCAGGTCCTGGCTCCCCTCGTCTCAGGTCCCGGCTCCCCTCATCTCAGTTGCCCGCTCCCCTCATCTCAGATCCCGGCTCCCCTCGTCTCAGGTCCCGACTCCCCTAGTCTCAGGTCCCGGCTCCCCTCCTCTCAGGTGCCGGCTCCCCTCATCTCCTCGTCTCCCCTCGTCTCAGGTGCCGGCTCCCCTCATCTCAGGTCCCGTCTCCCCTCGTCTCAGGTCCCGGCTCCCCTCGTCTCAGTTGCCCGCTCCCCTCATCTCAGATCCCGGCTCCCCTCGTCTCAGGTCCCGACTCCCCTAGTCTCAGGTCCCGGCTCCCCTCATCTCAGGTTCCGGCTCCCCTCATCTCAGGTCCCGGCTCCCCTCGTCTCCTCGGCTCCCCTCATTTCAGGTTCCGGCTCCCCTCGTCTCTTCGTCTCCCCTAGTCTCAGACGCCGGCTCCCCTCGTCTCAGGTGCCGGCTCCCCTTGTCTCCTCGTCTCTCCTCGCCTCCCCTCGTCTCAGGTCCCGGCTCCCCTCGTCTCAGGTTCCGGCTCCCCTCGTCTCCTCGTCTTCCCTCGTCTCAGGTCCCGGCTCCCCTCGTCTCAGGTGCCGGCTCCCCTTGTCTCCTCGTCTCCCCTCGTCTCAGGCGCCGGCTCCCCTCGTCTCAGTTTCCGGTTCCCCTCGTCTCCTCGTCTCCCCTCATCTCCGGCGCCGGCTCCCCTTGTCTCAGGTCCCGGCTCCCCTCGTCTCAGGTGCCGGATCCCCTCGTCTCCTCAGCTCCCCTCGTCTCAGGTCCCGGCTTCCCTCGGCTCCCCTCGTCGCAGGTGCCGGCGCCCCTCATCTCAGGTTCCGGCTCCCCTCGTCTCCTCGTCCCCCTTGTCTCAGGTGCTGGCTCCCCTCGTCTCCTCGTCTCCCCTCGTCTCAGGCGCTGGATCCCCTCATCTCAGGTCCCGGCTCCCCTCGTCTCAGGTGCCAGCTCCCCTCATCTCCTCGTCACCCCTTGTCTCAGGCGCCGGCTCCCCTTGTCTCAGGTCCCAGCTCCCCTCGTCTCAGGTGCCAGCTCCCCTCGTCTCCTCGGTGCCCCTCGTCTCAGGCGCCGTCTCCCCTCATCTCAGGTCCAGCTCCCTCATCTCAGGTCCCGGCTCCCCTCGTCTCAGGTCCCGGCTCCCCTCGTTTCAGGCGCCGTCTCCCCTCATCTCAGGTCCCGGCTCCCCTCGTCTTAGGTCCCGACTCCCCTTGTCTCCTCGTCTCAGGCGCCGTCTCCCCTCGGCTCTGGTTCCGGCTCCCCTCGTCTCCTTGTCTCCCCTCATCTCAGGCGCCGTCTCCCCGCATCTCAGGTCCCGACTCCCCTCGTCTCAGGTCCCGGCTCCCCTCATCTCAGTTGCCGGATCCCCTCATCTCAGGTCCCGGGTCCCCTCGTCTCAGTTACCGACTGCCCTTGTCTCAGGTTCCGGCTCCCCTCGTCTCAGGTGCCGGCTCCCCTCATCTCAGGTGCCGGCTCCCCTCGTCTCCTCGGCTCCCCTCATCTCAGGTTCCGGCTCCCCTCATCTGCCCTAGTCTCAGACGCCGGCTCCCCTCGTCTCAGGTGCCGGCACCCCTTGTCTCCTCGTCTCCCCTCATCTCAGGTCCCGGCTCCCCTCGTCTCAGGTTCCGGCTCCCCTTGTCTCCTCGTCTCCCCTCGTCTCAGGTCCCGGCTCCCCTCGTCTCAGGTTCCGGCTTCCCTTGTCTCCTCGTCTCCCCTCGTCTCAGGCACCGGCTACCCTCGTCTCAGTTTCCAGCTCCCCCTCGTCTCCTCGTCTCCCCTCATCTCAGGCGCCGGCTCCCCTTGTCTCAGGTCCCAAGTTCCCTCGTCTCAGGTCCCGGCTCCCCTCGTCTCAGGTGCCGGATCCCCTCATCTCCTCAGCGCACCTCGTCTCAGGTCCCGGCTCCCCTCGTCTTAGGTCCCGACTCCCCTTGTCTCCTCGTCTCCCCTCGTCTCAGGCGCCGTCTCCCCTCGGCTCTGGTTCCGGCTCCCCTCGTCTCCTTGTCTCCCCTCATCTCTGGCGCCGTCTCCCCTCATCTCAGGTCCCAACTCCCCTCGTCTCAGGTCCGGCTCCCTCATCTCAGTTGCCGGATCCCCTCATCTCAGGTCCCGGGTCCCCTCGTCTCAGTTACCGACTGCCCTTGTCTCAGGTTCCGGCTCCCCTCGTCTCAGGTGCCGGCTCCCCTCATCTCAGGTGCCGGCTCCCCTCGTCTCCTCGGCTCCCTCATCTCAGGTTCCGGCTCCCCTCATCTGCCCTAGTCTCAGACGCCGGCTTCCCTCGTCTCAGGTGCCGGCACCCCTTGTCTCCTCGTCTCCCCTCATCTCAGGTCCCGGCTCCCCTCGTCTCAGGTTCCGGCTTCCCTCGTCTCCTCGTCTCCCCTCGTCTCAGGTCCCGGCTCCCCTCGTCTCAGGTTCCGGGCTCCCCTTGTCTCCTCGTCTCCCCTCGTCTCAGGCACCGGCTACCCTCTTCTGAGTTTCCAGCTCCCCTCGTCTCCTCGTCTCCCCTCATCTCAGGCGCCGGCTCCCCTTGTCTCAGGTCCCAAGTTCCCTCGTCTCAGGTCCCGGCTCCCTCGTCTCAGGTGCCGGATCCCCTCATCTCCTCAGCGCCCCTCGTCTCAGGTCCCGGCTCCCCTCGTCTCAGGTCCCGGCTCCCCTCGTCTCAGGTGCCGGCGCCTCTCATCTCAGGTGCCGGCTCCCCTCGTCTCCTCGTCTCCCCTCGTCTCAGGCGCTGGATCCCCTCATCTCAGGTCCCCGGCTCCCCTTGTCTCAGGTCCCCGGCTCCCCTCGTCTCAGGTGCCAGCTCCCCTCGTCTCCTCAGCGCCCCTCGTCTCAGGTCCCGGCTCCCCTCGTCTCAGGTCCCGGCTCCCCTCGTCTCAGGTGCCGGCGCCCCTCATCTCAGGTGCCGACTCCCCTCGTCTCCTCGTCTCCCCTCGTCTCCTCGTCTCCCCTCGTCTCAGGCGCTGGATCCCTCATCTTAGGTCCCGGCTCCCCTCGTCTCAGGTCCCGGCTCCCCTCGTCTCAGGTGCCAGCTCCCCTCGTCTCCTCGGCGCCCCTCGTCTCAGGTGCCGCCGCCCCTCATCTCAGGTGCCGGCTCCCCTCGTCCCAGGTGCCAGCTCCCCTCATCTCAGGTTCCGGCTCCCCTTGTCTCAGGTCCCAGCTCCCCTCATCTAAGGTTCCGTCTCCCCTCGTCTCCTCATCTCCCCTCGTCTCAGGCGCTGGATCCCCTCATTTCAGGTCCCGGCTCCCCTCGTCTCAGATCCCGGCTCCCCTCGTCTCAGGTGCCAGCTCCCCTCATCTCCTCGTCTCCCCTTGTCTCAGGCGCCGGCTCCCCTTGTCTCAGGTCCCGGCTCCCCTCGTTTTAGGTGCCAGCTCCCCTCGTCTCCTCACCGCCCCTCGTCTCAGGTGCCGGATCCCCTCGTCTCAGGTGCCAGCTCCCCTCATCTCAGGTGCCGGCTCCACTTGTCTCAGGTCCCAGCTCCCCTCATCTAAGGTTCCGGCTCCCCTCGTCTCCTTGGCGCCCCTCGTCTCAGGTGCCAGCTCCCCTCGTCTCCTCGTATCCCCTCGTCTCAGGCACTGGATCCCCTCATCTCAGGTCCCGGCTCCCCTCGTCTCAGGTCCCGGCTCCCCTCCTCTCAGGTCCCGGCTCCCCTCGTCTCAGGTGCCAGCTCCCCTCGTCTCCTCAGCGCCCCTCGTCTCAGGTCCCGGCTCCCCTCGTCTCAGGTCCCGGCTCCCCTCGTCTCAGGTGCCGGCGCCCCTCATCTCAGGTGCCGACTCCCCTCGTCTCCTCGTCTCCCCTCGTCTCCTCGTCTCCCCTCGTCTCAGGCGCTGGATCCCCTCATCTCAGGTCCCGGCTCCCCTCGTCTCAGGTCCCGGCTCCCCTCGTCTCAGGTGCCAGCTCCCCTCGTCTCCTCGGCGCCCCTCGTCTCAGGTGCCGCCGCCCCTCATCTCAGGTGCCGGCTCCCCTCGTCCCAGGTGCCAGCTCCCCTCATCTCAGGTTCCGGCTCCCCTTGTCTCAGGTCCCAGCTCCCCTCATCTAAGGTTCCGTCTCCCCTCGTCTCCTCATCTCCCCTCGTCTCAGGCGCTGGATCCCCTCATTTCAGGTCCCGGCTCCCCTCGTCTCAGATCCCGGCTCCCCTCGTCTCAGGTGCCAGCTCCCCTCATCTCCTCGTCTCCCCTTGTCTCAGGCGCCGGCTCCCCTTGTCTCAGGTCCCGGCTCCCCTCGTTTTAGGTGCCAGCTCCCCTCGTCTCCTCACCGCCCCTCGTCTCAGGTGCCGGATCCCCTCGTCTCAGGTGCCAGCTCCCCTCATCTCAGGTGCCGGCTCCACTTGTCTCAGGTCCCAGCTCCCCTCATCTAAGGTTCCGGCTCCCCTCGTCTCCTTGGCGCCGCTCGTCTCAGGTGCCAGCTCCCCTCGTCTCCTCGTATCCCCTCGTCTCAGGCACTGGATCCCCTCATCTCAGGTCCCGGCTCCCCTCGTCTCAGGTCCCGGCTCCCCTCCTCTCAGGTGCCAGCTCCCCTCATCTCCTCGTCTCCCTTGTCTCAGGCGCCGGCTCCCCTTGTCTCAGGTCCCGGCTCCCCTTGTCTCAGGTCCCGGCTCCCCTCGTCTCAGGTGCCAGCTCCCCTCATCTCCTTGTCTCCCCTTGTCTCAGGCACCGGCTCCCCTTGTCTCAGGTCCCGGCTCCCCTCGTCTCAGGTACCGGATCCCCTCGTCTCCTCGGCTCCCCTCGTCTCAGGTGCTGGCTCCCCTCGTCTCCTCGGCTCCCCTCGTCTCAGGTGCCGTCTCCCCTTGTCTCCTCGGCTCCCCTCGTCTCAGGTTGTGGCTCCCCTCATCTCAGGTGCCGGCTCCCCTCGTCTCAGGTGCCAGCTCCCCTCATCTCCTTGTCTCCCTTGTCTCAGGCACCGGCTCCCCTTGTCTCAGGTCCCGGCTCCCCTCGTCTCAGGTGCCGGATCCCCTCGTCTCCTCGGCTCCCCTCGTCTCAGGTGCTGGCTCCCCTCGTCTCCTCGGCTCCCCTCGTCTCAGGTGCCGGCTCCCCTTGTCTCCTCGGCTCCCCTTGTCTCAGGTTGTGGCTCCCCTCATCTCAGGTGCCGGCTCCCCTCGTCTCAGGTGCTGTCTCCCCTTGTCTCAGCTGAAGCCACTAACGGTACCAGAACCATAATCCCCGCTTTACACTAGAATACGGTGCGGAAAACCCGTGATCTATGCATGTAGGCCAAAAATTTATAAAGAATTTAGATTTTTTTAATCGGATGTTTTATAGCAGAAAGTAAAACATGTTGTTTTGTTTTTGTTTTTTTTTCAAAATTGTCGCTCTTTTTTAGTTTATAGCGCAAAAAAATAAAAAACGCAGAGGTGATCAAATACCACCAAAAGAAATCTCTATTTGTGGGGGGAAAAATATATAAATGTAATTTGTGTACAATGTTGCACGAGCGCGCAATTATCAGCCAAATGCGACGCAGCGACGTATCGCAGAAAATGGCCTGGTCAGGAAGGGGGGGGGGGGGGTAAATAGATCAATAGAAAGAATAGGAAGAATCTTTTGGTGTGCCGCCTTCCTGTTGCTGGTACAATTGTTTGTTTTTAAATGGCCTAAGTGAAAACACGTAGTGCATGTATCAGAGAACACGTGTAGAACATTTTTACTAACAACAAAACCCCCAAAAATGAGCAAAGGAGCTGACACTCAAGTGCGAACCTCGTCTGTGTTGTAAATTGCTGTGACCGGCTGTTTCAGGCGAAATCGTTAAATGGATACAAAATATCTCATCTGACAGTTTCAATAACAAATATTTGTTCAGCGTTCCTAAAGTCGCAGTCATAGCCCCCCCCCCCCCCCCACATACCAGACTTACATGTCTAATTGTGGATCAGTGTCAGGTTTCCTCTGGGGGGGTGTCTCAGGGCAATGATAGGTCTGAACAGGAATCCCCCCACCCCCAATTCTAATACTATTCTACTCACTACACAGAAATGTCCCCCCATCCCAGGAATTCACAAGGGGGGCCGCGGGCCGAACGATTCATCATCACCCAACCGTTTCTACACACCATCACTGCAATCTCCTCCAAAAGATATTTTCCAGCTTTATAATTTCCCAATCTCATTAAAATAATATCCGGTGATCCTGCCATGGAGGGGGGGGAGGGGGTCTGGGCCCTTCCTGTTATAGGGTGACAACGCTCTGTCCCTCTCAAAAGTCCAACATTTTGGGTAAAGCAGGGAAGGGTTTCAGAGACCAGAGCGAGTATGCCAAATTGCAACCCCGTCACTCCCCCCCCCACACCCCCCACCCAAGATGTATGAGCATTATGTGTCTGCAACCCCCCCCCCCCCAAAAAAAAAAATCGAGCAATAATCTGCTTGCTCACCCCTAAGCATAATTGCCCCCTCCTCCCAGTACAAATATGCCCCCCCAGCTCAAATCTTCTCTCTCCCCATAGCCCCCCCCCCCCCAAAAAAAAATAATTCCCCTCCTAGCACGAATCCTCTATCCCTCAAATTTCCCTTACAACCACACACATACTCCAAATCCCTCCCCCCTTTCTGCACAAAGTCCCCTCCCCCAACCCCCCATCCTAGCACAAATCCCTCCCACAAACCCCCCCTAGCACAAATACCCCCCCCAATAATCCCTACTACCACAAATCCCGCCTCCTAGCACAAATCTCTCCCACAAACACCCCCTAGCACAAATACCCCCCCCCCAATTATCCCTACTACCACAAATCCCCCCCTCCTAGCACAAATCCCTCCCACAAATCCCCCCTCCTAGCACAAATCCCTCCCCTCCCCCAACCCCCCATCCTAGCACAAATCCCTCCTACAAACCCCCCCTAGCACAAATACCCCCCTCCCCAATATCCCTACTATCACAAATCCCCCCTCCTAGCACAAATCCCTCCCACAAACCCCCCCTAGCACAAATACCCCCCCCCAATTATCCCTACTACCACAAATCCCCTCCTAGCACAAATCCCTCCCACAAATCCCCCTCCTAGCACAAATCCCTCCCACAACCCCCCCTAGCACAAATACCCCCCCCCAATCATCCCTACTACCACAAATCCCCCCTCCTAGCACAAATACCCCCCAATCATCCCTACTACCACAAATCCCCCCTCTTAGCACAATCCCTCCCACAAATTTGTCTCCTAGTACAAATCCTGTTCCTCCCTCCCAACACATAGTTACATAGTTAGTGAGGCTGAAAAAAGACACAAGTCCATCTAGTTCAACCAATAAAAGGGAAAACAAATTATATATATATACACACACACAAATCCTATAAATACAATCTCATACCCACAGTTGTATCAGAGGAAGGCAAAAAACCCCGGCAAAGCATCATTCAATTTGCTCCAGGAGGGGAAAGTTCCTCCCTGATCCCCCGAGAGTCAATCGAATATTCCCGGGAACAACTTTACCTATAAATATCAGTAACACAAATCCTCCCAAATCACCACTTCTAGCACACTCCCTAAGCTGGCCCACTAGAACAATTCTTATCCCCTGTCACCCCTCGTAAGTTCTCCTTCTCAATACAAATTCCCCCCCCCCCCCCCAATCTCCTTGTTCTGCCCCTCCCCCACCTCACATGATACCACCGGGGCCCAGGGCAGCCGCCCCTCCTGCCCACCCCCCTTTGTCCCGGCCCTGGTTGGAACATCTGAAATGTTTGTATTGATGTCTGTGCCCACAAATCTGGTGATGACCATTCTCTCCATTTCGTGTTTGGGTGTCACAGGGACAGGAAGTTACAATATTCTCAATGAGGGGGTCACAGAGAAGCCTATCAGAAATGATAACTCTTCACCAATCCTATCCAAAACTAACAACATAAAATGTTGGCCGGAGTTTGGCTTTAAACAATTTGCAACGTCGGGAGCCTGAGGCCATTTTCCCTGCATTGCTGGGATGTTCTACGAAGATGAACTGTAATAAAGTCCCTGGCAGCGGTCCCTGGGGTGCGGATTGGATGATGTCCTCATTGTTACTAGGCTGAGCTCTCATCATCATCAGACTTGTCTTTCTGATAGCAGTCCATGCAGAGCTGAACGTTCTGACCTCAGGATGAGCGAACCACAAGAACACAGATTCACAGGGGGGTCATTAGACCTACCTGGATGTGACATGGTACCTGCCTCCTACAGTCCTTGTACAGCAGGGCTGGGGTATGAGAGAAGCAGCACAAGGAGACAATCAGCTCATGTGCTGA
>JBBDGP010003814.1:0-145000 GCA_037952835.1 Lithobates septentrionalis
GGACCTCAAGTGCGATCATTGACGTAACCAAAGGTTTGCACAAACTATTAAGTGAATAGGATTCTATGGAAAGCTATCAAAAACAGGATGAGTACACCAGGAGATGGCCAGAGACTGAAGACATGCTATAGGAATTCTGGGGACATGTTTCAGAAGATGGTCATAAACTGGAGACAGATGAGAGATCCATTGTAGCACAGGTGTAGTACCCTCCTTTTTAAGGTTTAGGATTACAGGTAAATTGAGTTTGGCCCCTCTGTAGCCAGTGGAGCAGTTGGTGATTGCTTTAGCCTGCTAAATGTCTCCCGGACTGCTGGTCTGATCATTTCGTCCTGCATTCTAGAGGGTTCTGAAATCACACGGGGAGGAGTGAGGTGTACCCAGTAGGTGGCTGGCGAGACCATAAATAGCATGAGGCCTGGAGCAGGAGTTTAGTTGGTCCTGGGTACAGTCCTGTAGGAGGAACCCCTACACAGGAGCAGCAATCTACCTAGGGACCTTTGCCCCTAAGGAGAGCCAGCTGGAACACTGTTTGAGGGTCATCAAGGTCCCAGCCGTAGCATAGCTGGGGGCCCATTACAAGTCTGGTCTGGGACTGTGGTCTGGGAGAGGTCGCTGAAGGGTACCTGCTGAAAGTTGGAGGAGAGTGTCCAGCTGTCCTGTGGTATTGTGATTTTGTTTCTTCTTCAGTGAAGAGACATGGTGGATATTGGAAGCCGGCAACCGATGATCCTGTCGCCTTGTGGGTACTAACCTGAATTCAGAGACCTTGTGACTGTGTGGAAATCTATTTTCTCCCGAAAAGGAAACTAGTCATTACAGTGTATTCAGCAGTGTCGATTTCCTTGGAAGCTGTATCTTATCTGCTTCATCTGTTTGTGACACAGTGAATGATCAGTAGGAAGGGAAGTGTCCTACAATAACTCCAATAAGAGATTTTTGGGGGTATCCCATGTTCCTCTCACCACATCCAAGTTCAATCTGCAAAAAAGACATAAAAGACATCCCCTGGACTGTTGTTGAGAGAGAGAGAGAGAGAGAGAGAGGAGAGAGAGAGAGAGAGAGAGAGAGAGAGAGAGAGAGAGAGAGAGAGAGAGAGAGAGAGAGAGAGAGAGAGAGAGAGAGAGAGAGAGAGAGAGAGAGAGAGAGAGAGAGAGAGAGAGAGAGAGGAGAGAGAGATGCTATGTGCTTGGCTGTGTTTGCACTAAATTTGGGAAAGGGATCAGTGTATTATCAGCAACTTCTTAAGACAGAGAAAAGTAAGTAATGTGAAAGAAATAACCCAAAGTACTGAAAGACATTCTAAAGAATATTTTTCTTCCTTGGTTTGAGTAAGCACAAGCTAAGAAAAACAAGCTTTTGCCTGCATAGCCTTTGAGGGACACACAATAAGTACCACATGGCCTCATGCAGCCCCCCGGGCCACAAGTTGGGCATCAGAGCTTCATACCATAAAATATAGTAAACTGATTTTGGAAAATGGGCCAAGAACATCTTCTCGCTCAGGAGAAGAGTCAAGCTCCTTTAAACCAAAGCACTTTCTGCGCCCAATTGCATTGTAGGAGTAGCGGAGCTCATGTAGCTGGCTGCATCACAATCCGTCATTTATTTCTCAATGTCTGTCCCTATAAAGATCTCAGATAAGTCTATCAATGTTTCCCCGGTAGCAGGAGCTGGAGTAATCAGATGAGTCAGTTAATAAGAGAGCTGGAGATGTTGGCACAGCCACTGCAGTCTGCAGTCTCTCTCCTACGTTCTCCATCTAATGTATTGTGGAAAGGAGCAGGCATGTGTGTCGAATCTTTTGTTCACCCTCAAAGCGAATATCATCAACCTTCCACACACTGTTGGCCAAACACGATTTCACATCTGTAAATCGGGGACGGAAGCATCATCCCGGAACATAGAATTTATTTAAAGGGGAATTCCACTTTTAGATAATCTATTACAGCTATGCTGCTAATAGTTCCTACGTCAATTTGTTATAAGATTCTGGATATTTCTAAACTTGCATCTACCTTTTCTTATCGGTTCTTATCGGTTGTATGAGTCTAAAACCTTCTCTGCCTTAGGTCTGATATTAAAGGACACAGTTGTAACTTTACAAGTCTACATAGATAAATTAATCACACAATATTGCTACAGTATTTTTTTTTTCAACAATTTGTGCCTTTTATTCAGGGCTTTTTTTCAGCTGGAATGCGGGGGGAACGCAGCACCTCCAGCACTGAATGCAAATAATGACAAAAGATGATGGGGTGTGCTGGAAGTCTATTGATACTGGCTACTAGGGATCTATTGTTGCATGGGGAGGTAGGGACCTATTGTTGCAGGGGGTCTATTGTTAGTGAGAGGAATCTATTGTTGTTGGGGGGATCTATAGTTGCTGAGGGCCTATTGTTGCTGGCTGCAGGGAATATGTTACTGCTTTTCTTTTTATCATTAGCACATTCCATGCATATTACTTAGCACCACAAAATAGTTCTGCTCAAAATTGTTCTGTGTCCTCTAAAAAGGCGGTACTGGGAAGTGAGTAGGGGGTGCAACCAAGGGACAGTACTCGGAGGTGGGTACAGGGTGGAACAAGGGAGAGTACTCGGAGGTGGGTACAGGGTGGAACCAAGGGACAGTACTCGGAGATGGATACTGGGTGGAACCAAGGGAGAGTACTCGGAGGTGGGTACGGGGTGAAACCAAGGGACAGTACTCAGGGGTGGGTACGGGGTGGAACCAAGGGACAGTACTCAGAGATGGGTACTGGGTGGAACCAAGGGACAGTACTCGGAGGTGGGTACGGGGTGGAACCAAGGGACAGTACTCAGAGATGGGTACTGGGTGGAACCAAGGGACAGTACTCGGAGGTGGGTACAGGGTGAAACCAAGGGACAGTACTCGGAGGTGGGTACGGGGTGGAACCAAGGGACAACACTTGGAGGTGGGTATGGGGTGGAACCAAGGGACAGTACTCTGAGGTGGGTACAGGGTGGAACAAAGGGACAGTACTCGGAGGTGGGTACGGGGTGGAACCAAGGGACAACACTTGGAGGTGGGTACGGGGTGGAACCAAGGGACAGTACTCGGAGGTGGGTACGGGGTGGAACCAAGGGACAACACTTGGAGGTGGGTACGGGGTGGAACAAAGGGACAGTTCTCAGAGGTGGGTACAGGGTGGAACCAAGGGACAATACTCGGAGGTGGGTACAGGGTGGAACCAAGGGACAGTACTCGGAGGTGGGTACGGGGTGGAACCAAGGGACAGTACTCGGAGTTGGGTAGGGGGTAAGAAAAGAGGTGACCCAGAAGGGGGAGTACCTGAACCTATTCTCTGAGAAAAAAATTCCTGCTTTTATCATTAAAATGCTCCAGTCCAGTCACTTTGCCTAGGCTGAGATAATGTCTTCAGTCTGCTGCAGGCAGGAGGAAGCATTTTCTCTGTCTCCTCTCCCCCAGTGATTGGACTGTACATTGTAACTTTGTAGCAAGTCACAAGGTGCCACTGGGGCTGTGTTGTGTCAGACGCCAGGATTTACAGTATTCTGTCATCTCTTAGCCAGCCTCTCAGTCTGGGAAATAAATACAGAACCTGAAAGGTGTCCAAATAAAAATGGTTCTGTCCTTCTAGAGAGAAAAGCAGTTGGATATATTGCCAAGGAGAGCACTGAGAAGTCTGTAAGAGCTAATTAGTACATAAAAGTGTCACACAAAGTAACTGACATGCGAGCACTTAAAAAGAAAAAATATTTCTTCATGCTACACCCATCTTCAAGAGCTGTAGTCCACTGCTGGAATACTTGGGAATCCCTCTCTGAGTGATGGCTCTGCTGCATTTAAACCACAGGGTGGCCATTTACAGAACGTGTTGCATTTTTCTCAATGCAAGGCATCCTCTGATTTGATGAGGTGGAGGGGTTGATGTCATGCCCCGTCTCTCTGCCCTGTCCAATTAACAAACAACCTTGCATTCATTGATAAAAATGCATCACGTTCTGTGAATGGTGCCCATGCCCAATGAGCAACCTCCTGTGGTTAATATGCAGAATGGCAACCAATCAGCACAGGATCCAGAAGACAACAGTGATCACTGTAGTAGCTGCAACTACTACAGTGATTCTCTGCTTCCGTGGGGATCGCAGGTATGGGAAATGTATATTTTTCACTGTTCCCTGCTGGACCAATATAACCATGCAATAACAATAACAATCATACCTGGAGTTCAGCTTTACAATAATTGGTAAGGTTATCTGCAAAGCCAGGATTCAATGAGAACTTAAAACATGCTATTTGGTTAAATGTGTTGGCCTGACAGGTCAAATCTGAAACAAAATCTGTGGGTGGCCAGTGTGACATTTTGAAGGAAATGGATGTTATTAAAATTTCACGGATCATTTTTGTGGCTGAACCATGAATTCCGGAGGCAGAAATAAAAGTGTCTGAATTGCTTATAGTCTGTTTGTTCATAAAGCATGTTTAAACCCAAAAACTAAAATGTAATATGTTGCCAGTCCTTAGATATGGTGGCTGCATTCGTTTTCTTTTTCCAGGCTTTAATCTTCTTTATTTTGACCTGGTGATCTTACAAATGACACCTTTCCATGGTTGTCACCCAAGCTGCTCTCCTAATTTGGATTACAAATTCTTCTATTCATCTCTACATGGAGGAGGGAAATTCATAGTTTTAAAATGATGGCTTGGTAGGCAGATAAAAAAGTTATTTTTTGTTTCATTTGTTTATTTCTTTATAATTTTTTATGTTTTATTCTTTTTAATTATTCTTTTTTTTATATTATTTATTTATTTATTTTTTAATATATAAAAAAAAAGAACAAAAAAAAAAAAAAGTTTATGCTTTCAGTTCAGCTCACAGGAAGTAACAACTTTGTATTTCTCGCTAGATCAATAAGTATATTCTGTACTTGCTGAATATGTTCTGGAAAAATACAGCAGCTATCACATCTAAGGACTGGTTGGGTGCAATATATCAAAACCCTAATAATGCATTTCTCTTTTTGCTCTTTTTGCTCCATTTTGATCTGTTAAACGTACCCATTAAAGCATTTTATTATAAAGTACATGTTTGAAAAGTGCAAAAAATACCTGTTGATCCTGCCAGAAATCTTGTGAGCCGATAACTTCCTGTTGTCTCTGCCTGTGCCACACTTATTAGTTATATTGTATTAAAGACTACAGTACCTCACTTATATACAATATGTGAGGAGACGCAGTGTGGTGCGGCGGCAGTAAACACTAAGTCAAGTTGCAGAAACAGAACTTGTATTAACATGAAAGCTCACAATTCACAATAAACCCAGAGGGAACGCCCCTGACCGGGAACACAGAGTGTAACAACGATGTGTAGCAAAGCAGGTCTTGTATGTGCCAAGACTGTCTGTCTTCAGGGGTAGAATGTAGCCTGGCTGGTCCATGCCTAAATGGGGAGGCTTCCAGGAAGTATGGCATGTCTCTATCGATTCCTTACTTACCTGGAACCTCTCCCTGTCGCTAATCACTGTCCCTGACAGATGGGTGAGCTGTCCTTACACTACCCACAAGTAAAATGCACGCCAAGCCTGGGTAACAGAGTCTTAAATAGCTTCTGCCTGACACAAGATGGCCGCCAGAGTCACATAGGACAGCAGCATCCAATTGGATAACTTCCAAGGTGACCCAGGAAACCCTATAAGAACCATATTTCTTTTGACTTCCTCTCCCTCTGCAATGCTGCTGCGGTTGAGGGGCCACCTGAAGTGGAGAAGGTAGACTGCACCTATCTACAAATAGAACAGGGGGAGTTCCCAGTAGCCCTGGCGTGTTTCTGTTGTCTGTACCCTATACTGTGGTTATATTGAGTGTTGTCACCCTAGGACAGGAAGCGTGGTAAATAGCTGAAAATAAAGGAGAATTAGCTTAAAAAAAAAATGCAGCCATTACATCTAAGGACTGGTAATCTGCAATGTATTATATTTCTAATTTAGGGTTTAGATACGCTTTAATTTTTTGTTCTTGTGTGGATATATCCTTTAAAGGTGACCGTCAGAATAAGCAAATATTGTCTAACTACAAGAATCGTGTATTCTTCCTTGATATTGGTGTATTTTGTATATTTCTTCCAGGTGTGAGACTTTACCTCTGTGTAGGAGTTTCCTGTAATAAAGACCGCTCAGTGCTGCTCTCTCCTTTGTGCAGGATGACTGGTCTTGTCGCCGCCCCCTCCTGTAGTCATCTATAATAGGTGGAGCCTATTGGGCCCCTCTAACAGCTCTGCTCTCTGCACAGGCTCTATGTACAGCTCCGGTGATAATGTCACTGCTACTTTTACAAGGTAATCTTTGGGTTTGCAGGGCCATTTGGTGCACACAAAGTGGATCGCTCTCATTTGTGGCTATTGAGGAATACCTTTTCATGAAAGTTTTTGCGTCTGGAGTTCAGCTTGGCTTCAGCTTGGCTTCCGTTCTCATCAAGTAGGTTGACAAACATGTTTTGCTCTCAGCTGCAGAAGCAAAGATACCATCTTCTCATCAGAGTTCCTGACTCTGCCCCCCCTACCCTGGAGCTCCACCATATCACACTCCGTATCCATTCATCAAAACCAATGCTGAGTCAAGGTTTTATTGACAGGTTCCTGGGAACCCGTCTGCTGATAATAAGTGGGACATGTTGTAATCTGCCAAAGCCGCTGTTAACGAGGCTCGTTGGGACTTAGATGGTGGCTGAACGTCACACATCAAATAGCTGTGATCAGGGTCATCTGATGACTAAACTCTTCAGGGGTTTCATTAGGGCCAGCAAAGAAGTGGTCCTGGGAAATCTGGGTGTCTCATGACCAGACCTAACCTTTCCACTGCCACGGAAATTATCCACAGTAGAAAAATGTTGCTTGTGTTTGATGATACTTACTATCAAGTGTCAACCTTCTGCAAATGAGGCCTACTTGAAATCCGCACACTATGTGAAGAAGTAAATGAAAAGTCTTTAGTTTTGTACATGACCAATATCACACAAACACCAAGTTGCTATGACAGCCAGTCAACATGAGTTACTTGAAGTTATATTGTCTGGAGAACTTCTCATCATTAATATCGTGCCCTTCGGTAGTAGTTAGCTAAGGAAGGACGTGAAAGATGCATCTTTTACTTGGAATTGTCCCTTCTTCACCCTTCCTATACCAGTCACCTGACAACTACTGTCCAACAATAAAATGAGTGTTCTTTCAGAGCTTCTGATTGGCTAGTTTTATCTGAACATCAGACCTCAAAGCTCCTTCAGCAGAGACCATAGTCTCAATCAGGGGCGGACTGATAACTCATGGGGCCCCCGGGCAATAGGAGATTATGGGGCCCCCAGGCAATCAGAGATTATGGGGCCACACAGTATACACACACAGTATACAATCACACAGTAAACACATACATGTACACACAGTATACACAGACAGATGTAAAAAAAAACACAGATTTGTACATACTGTCACTGGTTTTACTGAGGCTGGCAACCCTGATGGGGCCCCCTAGTGGCCCAGGGCCCTCGGGCAGTGCCCGAGTGGCTCACTGGTCAGTCCGCCCCTGGTCTCAATTCGTATTGCCAACATACCAGGGTAAGGAACTTTAGTTTAAAAAAAGTGATAGTTTTTCAAGCCAATTAGTCCAATGAGATTTGAAAATTACAGTCACAGACAGTGATGGAACTTGAACCTTCAGGGTGCAAGAAACCATGAAGGCCCCCCTGACCACCGGGGCCCTTTCCATCGGTCCCAGGGCCCTTTCCATCAGTCTCGGGGGGCCCTTTCCCCTGAGCCTGGGGCCCTTTCCTCTGAGCCTGGGGCCCTTCCCTCCAAGCCCAGGGCCCTTCCGTCTGGGCACAGGGTCCTTTCCGCTGAGCCTGGGGCCCTTTACTCTGGTCGCCGGGCCCTTTACAACACTTTTGTTACTTATCGTGTGACTTGCGACACATAAAGACTCATACAAAGTCAAAACACATTTATTTCAATAGGTGCCGTCCTAATCAATGCGACTCAAGTCACAGTAAAAAAAAAAAAAAAAAGGGTTCCTGCACTATTTTTCTGCAAATTTGTGCCACAGATTGCAATGTTAAGTCACAAGCAAGTCACAAGGAAATCACAAGCAAGTCGCACAACTTTGGGGTCGCAGAAATGTGAACCGAGCAGAACATATGAAAGAGTGGGACCCTTTCACATGTTCTGCAGTGCCCCCCCCCTCCCTCCCATCTTAGGGCCCCCCTATGGTGGTGGAACAACAGTGCGACTGGGCCTATTTAAGAAGACAGCAATGGCTACAGTGGGGGGAGATAACGTCCATAAAAAGTGGGCCTATGTCTTTGCAATATCATACCACTTTCGCTGGCTACACTGGCCAGGAGGACCAAGAGGAACTCCTCATGATGTCTGAAGGAGAAAACACTTTGCAACCGTGATAGTTAACAATGAAATTCTCTAATTGCAATGGTTGCTAATAACTACAAAAAAAAATTGCCATGCTTACCAGTATTATCCAAGTACATTGTTCATTAGGAAGTTTCATGCAGTATCTCAATTGTACCCAAAGTACGGTAATCTTTAAATCCTATTTGGGAGTGGCGCGGCTCCGCTGGCTCTCAGACCCCCCTTGTCATTCCCAGTTTTTCAGCTTCTATACCGTCTACCTCTCCATCTCCTTCACGTCTCCCGCTTGTATGGCGAGGTGAACATGATTTAATCATAACTGACAACGCAGCTTGATAACATCTCGGCACTCGGGCAATATTTCAAGGGAATAAAAAAGCAAGCCATTTATTGGTAATTGATGTCTTTGGGTTTTGGGAATGGACAGAAAATCAAGGACCAAATTAGAATGTAAGGTTCTGGGGGGATATAAGAGTTAAGATGCGGTTCTGCCTCATAGATTCACAGAGATGAAAAATTTTAGCTCTTCATAAAAAGAGACTATATATTAGGGCTTGGACACAGGCCACTAAACTGCCGAAATGTACAAACAGCACAGTTATGTAGGAACAAATGTCAGGGCTGTGTTTAGCACTGAGTACTTATGGGTTGCAGAGTAAGGGTAGGCACTAAAGCACAGTACTTCCAATATAGGTTTATGTTTTTTTCTGAATTTGCCTTGACTTATTGCAACAGGAAACGTCTGTGTAAATTCAGGAATAGGGAGTAATGGGGGTGGAATCACAAGACTCCTTGTGATAGTGTTCTTCTACAGGATGCAGACCAGTGGCTGAAAATTCTAGCTGAAACTCTGCATATAAAGGAGACAGCTTCCTGTGCAATACTATACAAATTTAACATAGCTGGTTACACAAGAAGGCAGAGAAGTTAAAAAACAAGTCTCGAATATGGGTATCTGAACAAAAATATAATATATTGCAGATCTCCAGTCTTTACATACATTACTTTTCATTTTTTAGCCAGGTGATCCTACCAGTAACATAATTCCTAGAGTGACAACGCTCACTCGCTGTACTGTATCTATGGAGGAGCAACATTGCCACCCTAGCACTGTACACCACTAGGGACCACTTCCTCTTATCTATATAACATGGGGGAAGACTTCCTGCAGCATAACCGGTAACATTGACTTTGGCAAGGAGTCTCCTTCTTGTATATTTATCTCAGAGATTTAAACAGCTCTTGAAGACAATTCTCAAACTTCTGCTTCAGCCTAATGATCAGATGTCAAGGCTGCTGTAAACAATAAGACCTCTCTGTTGCTTTCTTATTTGTACAAGATTCTGTCACTAATGCAAAGGGTGTTCCTATGTGGCCTGATCCTTGCCTGATTTGAGTATCTCCTATAATGACTGGCCAATGTAGATCTCCTCCAGTGGGCACAGCCTGCACTTCCAGTAATGAGAAGCACTAGTGATTGCAGAGTATTTCCACCACTGCTTGGATCATAGAAGAAGTGGGTAGACACCCTGAAATTTTGCCCTGAAACGTTAACTGGTAGCGCAAAAAAAAAAAAAAAAGTGTGAGATGGGTATTGAGGAATGCCTAGTAGAAAAGCTCATATCAGTTGAAGGTCTTTTTTAAACGTTTATTGGGTAGGAGCTTCAAATACAGCCAACCTGTTTTTAGGAAGAAGGATTCTCCCTTCTTCTTTCTTTCCCCAAAATGCATTAGAGGTATTTGATACCTCAGTCAATAATTGTTTCAAGAAGACCTTCCAGTGATATGACATTTTGTACTAGGTAGTCATCTGCTGAGTGCCCCTTTTGTCGTGATAAGAGAGGTACCAGCCAAGGAGCAAAACAAGGTCCACATACCCTATACCAGTGGTCTCCAAACTGATGCAGACCTTTGCTTGCTTTCAATCAGCCCTTTGGGTACTATTTTATCCACTGATGCCAACAATACCCCACCACAATGACACCAATGATGGGGCACAATTCCTCCCAATGACACCAACAATGGGGTTCAATTCTACCACTGACCCAAACAATGGGGCAAAATCCCTCCCACTGACACCAAAGATGGGGTATTTTCTACTCCCAATGGCCACAGTCTGGCCCTCCTAAAGTCTTAAGGACAGTAAACTGGCCCCCTGTTTAGAAAGTTTGGAGGCCCCTGTACTATACTTTCATCACAGATCAGCATCCTTAATAGGAAGATGCACTTTATTGTATATCCATCAGAACCAAGTCTCACTCTATCTGTCGAGCGCTATCACACACACACATCAGATAAAAAAAACAAAAACTATCATGTACAGAACCCAACTGTGTTGTCCACCTTGCTAGATTAAACGTTTTGTGAGCGGGTGCCATTCTTCTCCTTTTGTTCGAGTTCCACAGATGATCATCATAGGTCCAAACATGGACAAATGTCTAAGCAACCCCAACCCTTCATTCTAAATGAAAAATCAGCCCATGTTTTGTTATGCATGTAGATATATCCAAAGCATGAAAAAGTACATTGTCATCGCTGAACTAAATAGAGCCGAAATTGCTAGTAACATTTAAGACGTTACTACACTACCCTGTAATGCGGTGTGGCTCATGTGTCTGAAATGGATCACGATGATGTTGCACACATACACGACAGATGAAAGCTACAGAAGTATGGTTATGGTGACTGTGTAACAGATGTGTTCCGTGCACCCGAGATTACACTAGCTGCGTCAACATTCCTCTGGACTTGTCTTGGTTGACGTATGAACTGAGAATATAAGTTGCTTTTCTTTAATAAGGAACTGAGCCAAAGTTCAATAGATTTAATTAAAGTCCATCCGTTTGAACCAGATAACTTAAAAAAGAAGCATTTAATCCCAATAATTAAGTTTTGGGAACTGACTAGGCGGGTGCTGATAAGCCCCTTGATGATAAGCATCTAGTTTAATTTGTCCCAAAGCTCGAATTCCAACTGAGCGGACCTGTGTTCACAGATTATTTCACTGTTATGGGAAGGCGGACGATATAGGGAGTAGGGCAAAGGAGATTTCCACACTCTCTCTCTCTGTAGATGAAACAGCAAGAATTATCTCAAATCTCCTGGTGCCATAGGCGCCAGGGAACCATAACTGAACTTTTCTCGTGTGATACTGAAAGTAGTTTGCAAATTGATGTAGAATTGGTAAGACTCAAAACTCAGATTTTAGAAAAACCAAGTCCAAAGAGAATCTCGAGAACATCTCAAGCGGTAACTTATTTCAGAAATAATAAATGCCTTTCTTTGATTAACATATACCCTTATTTGATCCTACTCCCCCTTGCTGGGCATGGTCTCTAATCCCATTCAACATGCCAAAGCTGACATTGGTGGCACTGCATGGCTACCACCATCTTTCAAGGGGTCCTAAAGAGGGGCGGGCACAGTCAGCAAAAGATTTGGGATTTTCATTTGGGAGATCAGCTAATTTGCATATCTGCAGTCCTCACCAGAGATACAAAACTATCATGCCCCGTACACACGGTCGGATTTTCCGATGGAAAAAGTCCGATCGGAGCGTGTTGTCGGAAATTCCGACCGTGTGTGGGCTCCATCGGACATTTTCCATTGGATTTTCCGAAACACAAAGTTGGAGAGCAGGAGATAAAATTTTCCGACAACAAAATCCGTTGTCGGAAATTCCGATCGTGTGTACACAAATCCAACGGACAAAGTGCCACGCATGCTCAGAATAAATAAAGAGATGAAAGCTATTGGCCACTGCCCCGTTTATAGTCCCGACGTACGTGTTTTATGTCACCGCGTTTAGAACGATCGGATTTTCCGACAACTTTGTGCGACCGTGTGTAGACAAAACAAGTTTGAGCCAACATCCGTCGGAAAAAATTATAGGATTTTTTTGTCGGAATGTCCGAACAAAGTCCGACCATGTGTACGCCCTATTACTATGTTACTGTTATTGTCTCGACAGCTCTGCCATTAGAAACTACTGTTAAACTATTCATCTTCTAGCTCCTGCATTTATTTATTTTTTTTAGAATGTAGAACTACCCCTGGAGTGTTTGCTGGATTTGTTTGCATCTTTCTGCCATGCCCTGTAATGACCCCCAATATACTTGGGTCCAACAATTAGCAACACACCAGTTACCAGTCGAATGGGCTTTATTAACCAGCAAAGGCCCTTAGGTTGTGTTGAGCAAATGTAACTAACACAAGGTCAGCAAAACATCAAATAATGTCACGTTCAACGCTAGATTACAGCACAATGGATGGATATAGAAGAATAATCAATCTATCATTCTCAGGCTCAACCTAAGCCATTGGCCATGAGAAAATCTAACTGCTGTACAGTCCTACTGGTGATGGGGCCCTTTAACTCTCAGTGGAGCGCCCACTCTCTCAACAAAGAGAACTTGTAATCCACAGGCTAAAATAAGCACACAGTCTCCTCTGGGCAGAACGTTTCTCTCAGCAGCACAAGCTCAGAAAGTGGCAACCAAAGAAGACACGATGGTGGCAAATACGCATCTCACCATACAGAAATTATAATTGTGTCCCTCTGATGATAAATTCTGATAATGTCAAAGACGTGCTGATCACTTTTAAAAAGAATATTCAGTCTTTTTAATAATTTCTAAATATACAAGTAAAATGGGTTGACGTTAAATTGAAATTAAAAACAGCAGCCAATAGAGTTTTTTGGTAGTCAAAAAACTCTTTCCATGTCTGCTGGAACATTTTTGTGTATAGTTCCTTCGCACTTCCAGCATACATAGTTACATAGATAGTTGGTAAGGTTGATTTAGGAACAATGACAAATACTAACAGTGCTACCACCCTGTAATCCAATTTTGAATGACGTGATATACCTTATCGTTGCCCCACTCAAAGCCTCTGCAAGCTATAGGTAAAAGAGCAGGCAAATCCAAAAGTTAAAATCCAATCTTCTTCATTGAAAACAATGTTGTGGTAAAAATCCAGGAACAAGACAGTTGATGCATTTAAGTCTATGCCGAAGGCCCACCTATGACTTATGCCGCGTACACACGAGCGGACTTTACGGCAGACTTTGCCCGGCGGACGGGATTTGGTCGAACAATTCGATCGTGTGTGGGCTCCAGCGGACTTTGTTTTCTCAAAAGTTGGACGGACTTAGATTTAAAACATGTTTTAAATTAATCAGTCGAAATCAAGTCCGCCGTCTGTATGCTAGTCCGACGGACATAAAGCCACGCTAGGGCAGCTATTGGCTACTGGCTATGAACTTCCTTGTTTTAGTCCGGTCGTACATCATCACGCACGAATTCAACAGACTTTGGTGGATTGTGTGTAGGCAAGTCCATTCATTCAGAAAGTAAGTCGTAAAGTACGTTGAAAAGTCCGCCGGGCAAAGTCTGCCGTAAAGTCCGCTCATGTGTACGCGGCATAAGGCCTGCATAGGCTGAAACGTGTCAACTGTCTTCCTGGATTTTGACCTCAACATCGTTTTCAATAAGGAAGATTATATTTTAACCTTTTAAGTTGCCAGCTCTTTTGATTGTCGTAAGGTTGAATAAAGACACTGGTCCATCCAGCTGTGTGTTTAGGTCACTACCATTTTCAATATCTCTGTACATTGTGTTTGCTAAGAAACACATCAAAAAGTTTTTTGAATTAATCCAAACTTCGCTCTGACACCACCAATTGTGGAAGGGAGTTCCACATTCTTACCAATCTAACAGTAGGGAAGCCCTTACACAGTTAAAGATTGAGCTGCCTCTTTTCCAATCTCATTGTGTGGCCGCTTGTCTTGTTTGGAGACTTTAGGTTAAAAAATTTTCCTCCCAATGCTAGTCACCACTTAAAGATTTGTATATTGCGATCATATCTCTGCTTAAGCATCTTAAGTTTAATATTTGTAATAACTAAGGTCCCCCAGCCCCCTTATTAGCTTTGTTGCCCTTCTCTGGACTCTCCCCAGTTCCACATCCATCTTGAGGACTGGTGACCAGAATTGGACGGCGTGTGGCCGTAAGATGGAGAGGATGGAGTCGGATGCAGAGATAATTTAACTCCAACGCGTATAATGTTACATCATCAACAGCTGCCCAATAAGTGAAGCAAGAAGAAGCTGGACCTGTAACAAGATGGCAATGGAGTGGAGACAGAGAGCTTTGGACTTTGCATCTTTGGAGGAGAGCACACCTAGAGGTGTGCTTTGTGTAAGCAGCATTTCTCTCTCTGCTGTGGTCTGCCTCCCCCTCATTCCATGGATTAGAGCTGTCCACTAAGCAGGGAGCATGAGCTTTGGGGGGTACATTGAACTATAGCAGAGAGAGCTACTGCAATCTGACTTCTCTGCTTGATGGCGAGAGATAGACCTTTAACTATTGCTGTGGGCTGCTTTACAACCTAGATAAACGGTGAGACTCTGCTCACTTACCCATATAATTCATAAGGAAGATACTGGCACAATTTTCCTAGGGTTCTGTTGGGCTAAAACACATTTAATTTACATTATTCTGATCACGTTTAAGTATATGATGAAAAAAAAAAGTTGAAAAGACTATGCATTCCCTTTAAGACACTAATTGGCACAGATGCAATGCGTTGTAATGGGCCCGTTACATAATCCTGTAATGCTTCCTATCTGTAGGCAGTGCTGAGCAGGCTAATTGTGCTGTGAATTGTATTGTGTTAAGAATGTCCCTGATTAATGCTGTCACAGCTTCTCTGTGTCTCCGATATCCGCAGAGAAGAAGCTGCAGGAAGGCAGAAACATATTTGGGGTCCTCACTAGGGGATAGAGATGTGATGCAATAAAAGGAAGTTGTAAAAAAAAGAAAAAAAACAAAAAACTACACCGGCTTGTCCAAACTCCCAGAAGACCCTGCAGCACACAATTACAGGTACAGCGCACAGCAGTGGGGAAAGTTTACATGTAAAGAATGCAAATCTAATAAATATTTCAGCATTACATGTACTTTTGATTCACGGGACAATTACCGCTTTTTGCTCTATAAAACAAGCAGATTTACAGATTTATGTTTTTTTTTTTTTTTTTTTTATCATTATTCGAGAGTAGCTGTGTCAAACAGAAAATCGAGGTTTTGCTTTAAAATGAGGAACTGTTAAAAAACACTAAATACAACCAATTAAAGTAGATGTAAAAATCACTAAAATCTCAGATAAGATTTTACATATTAAAGTGGTTCTAAAGGGTTAAGGCTTGTTTTTACCTTCATGCATTCTATGCATGAAGGTAAAAAAAAACCTTCTCTGTGCAGCAGCCCCCCTAAAACCTACCTGAGCCCCATTGTGAACCAGTGATGTGCGCGAGAGCCTCAGCTCTCCGGGGACTCTCCCTCCCCATTGGCTTAGACAGCTGCGGGAGCCATTGGCTCCCACTGTTGTCCATCACAGCCAGTGAACCAGTGAGAAGAGACACGCAGAGCAGCGGCTCGGGAGTGAGCAAGCTGTTTGCTCTGGGGGCACTTGGCAGGAGGGAGGAGCCAGGAGAGTCAGCATGGGGACCTGAGCAGAGGAGAATAGGGGCTGCTCTGTGCAAATACACAAATTTGTTTGTTTGTTTGTTTTTTAAACTTGCCTTTAATAATAGTTTAATCTTACTTCAAAACTCATTTTCAATTTTTTTTTTTTTTAATTATTAAGCAGAGAAAACAAAACCCCTTCCTTGGCATATTTAAAGCTGAACTCCAGGCATGGTTTGTATTGTATAGTTATGTTGGTTCAATGTAAGTATGTATATATCATACCTCTGGGATCTCTGTGGCAGTGGAAAATCACTGCAGCAGTCACAGCTACTATAGTGATTGCTGCTCTCTTGCAGGTCCCATGCTGTGCGACTGCCTTGCTGCATAATAACCACAGGGGGTTGCTTGCATGGTACGGTTGCCATTCAGAGAAAGCCTTGTATTTTTTTCTGATTGGACGGGGTGGTGAGGCAGGGCGGTGTCTCTCTCTTCCACATCCAGTCTCTTCCACATCTAAAATGCTTTGCATAAATTGAGAATAAAGTAAGGCGTTGAATGAATGAACCCATGCCTTGGTCTTCTGGGTCCCTAGCTATGCGACTGCCTTGCTGCATAATAACCACAGGGGGTTGCTGCATGGTACAGTTGCCATTCAGAGAAAGCCTTGCATTTTTCTCTGATTGGACGAGCGGGTGAGGCTGGGCGTGATTCTCCACCTCATCTAGTCAGAGAATGCTTTGCATTTATTGAGAATAACGTTAGGTGTTCTATGACTGACACTGTGCCATGGCCTTCCGGGTCCCATGTTGAGTGGCTGAATTGCTGCATTATAATTATAGGGGGTTGCTTGCTCGGCACAGTAGCCATTCATAGAGCACCTTGTGTTTTCTGCAATGGATGCAAAGCATTCTCTGATTAACCAAAGCGAGGGATCACCACTCTGCCTCTCCACCTTGTCCAATCAGAGAGAAAATCAAGGCATTCTCTTAATGGCGACCATACCGAGCGAGTGACCTATGGTTATTATGCAGCAGGGTAGCCACCGAGCATGGGACACCGAAGACCACCACTACTTTAGTGATTCCTCACTTTCACAGTAATCTCACATGTATGGCAACAATGAAACTGTGCTGGACCAATGTAACTATGCAATACAAACCATACCTGGAATTCAGCTTTAACAGACCAAAATGGACTAAATAGGTAACTTTCATTGCAAGAGTTTACATACATTCAACTGCAGTAAAAAAAAAAAAAGATGGGCAGAAACACAAATCCATAAAAGTACATCTCCAATGACAATTTAACAAGGTTGCTTTAACAAGGAGCCCTGGTTCATTAGAATAAATGACTACACTAGAAGCCCAACTCAGAAGAGTTTGCCTGGAGTTTTCCACAAAAACATTATCACACCTTTCAAAGCTGCCAGCGGATTTAGAGCAGTAACATGTCAAAAAAAAATAAAAAAATCCTCAAATTCGGATCTGAAGGAAACTAAACTTGCAAATAGCATTGCTTCTCTCCATGAGCCCTGAGCTCCCTTTATATGGTGACCTCTCGGCGCACATTGCAGATAATAGCCTGCAGTACTGATCTGGCCATGGTGCTGAAACTGACAAGAAAGCTGGATGTGCTCTTTATCAAGAACCTCGGCAGCTGCCTTTTACAGAAAAATTAGTTTCCACTGATTTTTTTTTTTTTTTTTTGTAATAATTTAAAGTACTTGTAAGCCAATAATATGTCAAGCCAAGATTCTTACCGTGAAACTGGAATGAATAGAAGTTTTAAATATGTGAACTTCCCTATTTCACAATCATGTAGATGTAGTGCTGCTTCATAACCTGCCCCATCAAAGCTCTCCTTTTTTCCAAAATATTCAAACCAAACTGCGCTGTTACTGATAGGCACATTTTGACTTTTTGACAAAAGTCAACAACTGAGGCCTTATTTCTACCTTTAACCACTCCTTTCCTAGACAGAACTGAAGCACATGACCATCGCGGGAAGGTTGAAGGTGTCTTTGATGGATGGGCTGTGATTGAAAGCCTTCACATGCTTAGCATTAGGCAAGATGGTGACACCCAATGAGGAATAATTGGGTTCCTGGAGATACTGCAGACTGGAACACCATTCCTGTTCATTGATCACACAATTGTTTAAAAGGCTGAGTATCTAAATTTGAAAATACAAATGTAATATATTACAGCTTCACAGTCCTTGCATATTTTGGCTACATTAGTTTCATTTTTTCAGACTCCCCTTTTATTTGATATTTTTGCCTTTATTTTCACCTGGTGATCCTGCCAGTAAGACACTATCTTTCCGAGGCTGACAACAGTCACTCACTGTACTGTATATATGGAGGAGCACCATTGTCACCCCAGAAAAGGAAGTGTGTTAGGACTACAGAGTAAACCCCCTCTCCTCATCTTCATAACATTTGGAGGAGGAGTTCTTAATCCCCCTTCATCATGGCTTAATATAAAAAAAGACCATGCTTACTATAGGACTCTATCTAAAAATACTGGCTGGAGTACTTTTACACATTTAACATGATCATCAATGTTTTTTTCCCCTGATTCAGTACCTTACACAAGAGTTTTTAGCCCTAGGGTAAGCACAGGATTTTTGAGATGAAGCCCTATGGTAAGCACATGATTTTTGAGATAGAGTCCTATGTTTAGCACAGGATTTTGGAGACAGAGTCCTTTAGTAATCTTTTTCATCTTAAGACCTAATGAAAGTGGGTTATTGGCCTCCAAAAAAACATTGATTACTTTTTATCTTTTTGTTATCACATTGTGGTCTACAACAAATGATTTTGGACTCTTCAGGTGCTGATCCTTTTTTTATTGTAGACTTACTTTGGAATTTTCAATTTGGGAGGCCATCGCCCTTGCTTTATGGTAGAACTGTCAAGGTCTAGTCATCGAGTCCAACCGACACCTCCTGTTTGACAAAATAAATATCTGAGTCTAGCACCTCACATGCATTGGTTGTCCAGTCTGTGTCAGGGATGTCAGGGATGTTGGGATTAGGGTTACTGGATGGGAGGTTAGCAATGTAGCAATGTCCATCCCCCTTGGTGGTTCTCCACGAAAAGAAGAAGCCACTCCTAAGACCTTTGCAATCCTGAACTCTAGCTCACAGGTTCTCACTCCTCCGGGGTCCGTTTCTCCCATACATTATTTAGCAAAGTCTTTGATCAGCCAGTACTGGTACAGTTTCATCCAGCGCCCAGGCCAAGGATGCAGAGCAGAAATTTCTCCCAAAACGCGTTGGCATTATCTGATGTGCTTAATAAATATTTTAAACAAATTACCAAGCAAGATGAACTCCTCAGCACACATTCAGGAATTAAATGTCTGGCACGCTTAATCTGTCAGAGAGGTAGTTTTCCAAGGACCAGAACTACAGTAGGTCCCAACACACTACAGGTCTACCTCCTTATAGGAGAGCTTTTTCACATACATGTAGCACCCTCTAGTTAGGTAGGTGCTAGAGCGAGGATTTTTTTCTAGCAGAGTAGGAAAATTTAGGCAAGACTATCTGGTGGCTAGGCCTGTTTGTTTCATTCTGGGCTGGGAGTGGCTCAGGGCAGAGCTGGGTGACTCATGAGTAGCATCACTGCCCCCTTCCTCTTCTATCTAGAAGGTGCTAGAAGGAGAGGATGAGAGGAGAGGTGGAGTTGTCTGGGGTATTTTTAGGAGCCTTGATGAATCCCCAACTTGGATTGGCAGGGGGCAGGCTCCCTTAAATACCTGGGGTCAGCCCAGCTGGGGAGGAGTTGTCAGGTGGAAGAGCTAGAGTGAGAGAGTGTGGAGGCTGTTGGGGCCCACAGGGAGCTCCGCAGTCTGGGGGGCGAGTGACCCTGGGCCGGGGCTCGAGTGCATCCATAAGGAGAGAAGAGATCCTGGAAGGAGAGGCACATGAGAGAGCAAGGAGAGGACAGCGGGAGAGAACACTGCTAAGAGACTCCAGGGAGGACAACTGGTCGCAGCGGGGAGGGCTGGTGAGTGGAGCACAGTTGGGAGGACTGGGGAGGCACGCCTGAGAGAACTGGGAGATTGCAGTTTGAGATGGGTGCAGAACCAGAAGAGAGGACTGTGGGAAGGGCAGTGAAGGGAGGTCATTGCAGCCAGGGCCTGAAGAGAGCTATCTGGGATTGGTAGCTGAATAGAGGACAGTCAGCACCTGAACTATTTCTACACCACAGGGGACCGAGGTCCCTGCCCTCAAAAGGCAGTTCACTGAGGCCTAGCTGAGTTATTGTCAGGCCTACCCATGCAGTGCTACAGCTAGCTAGCATGGAGGAGTAACGGTATGCAGCAAGTGAATGCTGGGGGAGTGAAGTATAAAAGGTCTTAAGCAAGAGTTTGTGCTGGAGAGAAGACTGGAGTGTATATACTAGAGTGTATATAGAAAGTTCTAAGCAAGTTGCACTGAATGTTCCTGGGCATCCCATAATTTCCCATTTTCCTCCAAGTTTAATCCCCTCAATAAAAAAAACAAAAAAACAAAGCTTATGGACTGTTCTGTGTCTCTGAGTGTCTGAGAGATGGATGACAGGGTGACAGGTGAACCACTAAATTCAGCGACTCCTACGGCGGCATGGCTACATATACATCAAAATGAACTGCCATCACCATCTTCCAGCACCATCACACATAATTTATCAGGGTTTAGAATTAGGAATATTTCTATTTACAATGTTAGGACTAAAGATATGATTGTGGAGAAGGCAGAACATCACACTTATGCCGCGTACACACGACCGGTTTTGCAGTCGGAATAAACTCTGAAGGTTTTTCCGACGGAGTTCCAATGGAATTCCGCTCAAGCTGTCTTGCATACACACGGTCACATCAAATTCCGACGGTCCAGAACGCGGTGACGTACAACACGTACGACGGAACTAGAAAATGGAAGTTCAATAGCCAGTAACCAATAGCTTCCGTCTTGTACTTGCTTCAGAGCATGCGTGGTTTTTGGTGCGTCGGAACAGCATACAGACGAGCGGTTTTGCGATAGGAATTGGTTCCGTCTGAAAAATATAGAACATGTTCTCTATCTAAGTCCGTCAGAATTTTCGACAGAAAAAGTCAGAGGGGGCATAAACACGGTCGTAATATACGATGAAAAGCTCCCATCGGACTCTTTCTGTCGGAACTTCCGCTCGTGTGTACGCGTCATCATTGTTAAAGGTTTCAGAAAATGTATCAGAACCAGTTCAATCGAACCTTACACTCATTTTGTAAGATTCCAGTAAGCGTATCAAAGCTAACTATCCTAATACATACAGAACATGAGCATGTAAGGATCTGCCTCAAAGTTTTCTAAAATCTTTGCAATGTATATTTTCTCTTTCTAGGGAACTATAATAAGAAATCAAAGCAAACTTCCCAAAGATCCAATCGGTGTGACATTAATGCAGCAGTCTGAGAGATGTTTTCGGGTAGTTTCTAAGCTAAATGGCGATAATGAAATAGATCTGCATGTACAGGGCACAATCCAACTCAGAAAATTAGGCTGAATGTACAGTTGAATTAGAGGGTTTTATAGCAGCTTTTATAGTCTAAAAGGTTTCAATGGCTTGTTTAATCATGATAAAAGCTATAGGGGGCATATTTCACTGGATTAGTGATAAATACAGCTTTTATGTCCAATCTGCCTGCACAAATATTAGGATCAGAAGAAAATAGGGTTGTGCATACAACATGAAAACTTTCCGAATGTGACAAAGTGGACCTGTCATCAGCTGGTCAATGTGCTGCGGAAGAATACTTTGCCTTGGACAACTTTCGTTTCTCAAAAGTCAGGAATGTAAAAAGAAGTCTAGAAGTTTAATATGGCTAAAGAAATTACAGCTGAAGCCAAGCTTTTATGAGTAATTGTAAATAGTTCTGAATTCTAAACTTGACTTTTCATCAGCAAGTCAATATTTGCATATTAGTGTGGCCCAGGTACTTGTACATAGTTCTGAATCCTGGTCTTGACTTTCCATCATTGAGATAATATTTGCATATTAGAGTGGCCCAAGAGTCAATATTTGCATATTAGTGTGGCCCAGGTACTTGTACATAGTTCTGAATCCTGGTCTTGACTTTCCATCATTGAGTCAATATTTGCATATTAGAGTGGCCCAGGTTTCTCCTAGGCTTTAAAGCGGGGTTCCACCCAAATTTTGAACAATATCTGTATGTATTCTCTTCCTTGCCTAGATGCTGACATGCCGTTTAAAAAAGTTTAAATCGCCGTAATTACCTTTTATTTTTCTATTCTTCTTTGCACTTCCTGGTTCTCCTCCCGTGGGAGTAGGCGTGTTTCTAGCCTCTCCCAGACTCCTGGGAGCTAGTCTCAGGCTTCCCAGGATGCCACTAAGCATGTGCGGGAACGAGCGGTGAATGCTGGGAGCACAGCATTCACCACATCCAGGAAATAAATGCTTGTGGGCTTCAAATGCCCACAATGAAGATGGAAACCGCCTGCAGTGAATAATATAAGTTATTCTTTCCGACTAAATCTGACACAGGCGGACATATTACACACAATATTTGAGTATGTAATGCTGAGAAGAAAAGTTTGTGAATGAACTCAAAAAAAAAAAAACGATAGATAGGTGGACCCCCGCTTTAAGGTTGACTTCACATTGCCTGCATGATGCATGGTGCTCCCATTCATTTTGAAAAAATGGCAACTCAGTGCATTTTGCAAATGCATGTACGCTGTGGTGCATGTGAACGCACAGATAGGGACCGTCCATGTGGTGTGGTGCATTGAATAAAAAGGAACAGGTCCATTTTCTGTGCGCTATGCTGAAAAATACATCTGTAATGCCCCGTACACACGGTCGGACTTTGTTCGGAAATTCCGACAACAAAATCCTAGGATTTTTTCCGACGGATGTTGGCTCAAACTTGTCTTGCATACACACGGTCACACAAAGTTGTCGGTAAATCCGATCGTTCTGAACGCGGTGACGTAAAACACGTACGTCGGGACTATAAACGGGGCAGTGGCCAATAGCTTTCATCTCTTTATTTATTCTGAGCATGCGTGGCACTTTGTCCGTCGGATTTGTGTACACACGATCGGAATTTCAGACAACGGATTTTGTTGTCGGAAAATTTTATATCCTGCTCTCAAACTTTGTGTGTCGGAAAATCCGATGGAAAATGTGTGATGGAGCCTACACACAGTCGGAATTTCCGACAACAAGGTCCTATCACACATTTTCTGTCGGAAAATCCGACCGTGTGTACGGGGCATAAGAGTGAAAAATATTACACGATAATAAGTGTGCAGTAATGCTCCATGACGCACTGGAGAGGTGTGAAAGGGAACCATGGACCCCTGAGAGTGTCTACATTTATCTAATTTTTAGCTAGTTTTTGGCAGAAAAGTTTATTGTAATATGTGACCAAAATTTGAGATTTCCTCACAACTGATCATCTTACAATATATATATATATATATATATATATATATATATATATATATATATATATATATATATATATATAATGTATATGTATATATATATATATATATATATAGATATATATAAAATATAAAATGATAAATGTACGATAGATAGATAGATAGATAGATAGATAGATAGATAGATAGATAGATAGATAGATAGATAGATAGATAGATAGATAGATAGATAGATAGATAGATAGATAGATAGATAGATAGATATAGATATACAAGAATACATATGTAGATACTAATATTAGAAAGATTACATTCTTTTATTAATGCAACACTGTGGTAGTGAAAGGGGAAGTGGATTTCGACACATTTTGCAGCTTTGCTTCCTCAGGAGACCAGAGGAGAATAGATATGGCAGTGTCCAGGGAATTACATTAAATGAAACTTGGAAAGTGCAGTGGAAGACGATGGAGGATAGGGTTAAGGTAGATGTACATCATAACATTTCATTTGCTAAAGCAAATGATTACTTTTTTACTTGTTTTTTTTTTTTAATTTTTATTTTTGTTGCATCTCTTTGCTGCTGATCTCCTGCAGCTGTTCTGTGAACGTTTCTTGTCTACATGCACTCCAGTGATGGCTCCATGGCATTTCTCGAGGCAGCCTTCCTGATGGCAACAACAGAGGACCATGACCGTGTCATGCTGAAATGGCCGCTTGTAGCCTATGTGGGGAGCCTATGTGATTGAGTTACAACGTAGGAGCACACTATGGAGCCAGGGATAGAGTGTTGTCACTTCACACCAGGAAGTGCCCAAAAAGGTCCTTTATGGTAGGATCACCAGGGATTATTTTAACGAAAGCTGCAAATTGTAAAACTTTGAAAGTTCATTTTGAATTACATTAAAACTACATTAAAGCTGAACTCCAGGATAAGTTAATTTCAACCAAATCCATTCATCATGTATATTCTTCCTTGAATCTTGGTGTGCTTTGTGTATTTTTCTTAGGTCTGTCCAGTAATCCAGTGTGGGACTTTCTCTCTGTGCAGGAGCTTCCTGTAATAAAGACCACTCACTGCTGGACTCTCTCCTTGTGCAGGGTGACAGGCCCCTCCTGTAGTCTTCTGCAGTGGGTGGAGCCTGTTGGATCCCTCCCACAGCTTTGCTCTCTGCACAGGCTATAGACAGTATCGTGATGATGTCACTGCTACTTTTACATTTTGATATCCAGGTTTGTAAAGTAGATTTATATAGTTTGTGGCTATTGAGGAATATATTTAATGGAGAGCATTTGTGCCTGGAGTTCATCTTTGTGATGTAGGGGCGCTGAACCTTATGCTGATGCATTTTAACCCGATCGGTGTTGTGTGGACCTAGAGCAGGGGGAAGGCAACCTGGGGCCCTCCAGCTGCTGCAAAACTACAAGTCCCATCATGCCTCTGGAAGTAATTGTAACTGTCAGCCTTGCAATGCCTCATGGGAAATGCAGTTCCACAACAGCTGGAGGGTACTAGCAACTATGGGGTCTTGCTGAACCCCCAAAAGAGTTTGTCGAAGTTTTGAAAAGGATGGGAGTGCCACACCAGCTTTTACAAACTTTTAAAGGATTTTTATTCTGTAACAACCAACACATGTCGGGGGCTCAGCCTTCATCAGGGCTAAAAACAAGATGATGCAGGCACTTGGATTGGAAAGGCAGAAAATTGGAGTTCATCTTTATCATGATAAATATATGAGATTTTAGTGATTGAGTTTACATCGACCTTAAAAAGCGAAATCTTCCTTTAATAAATGCATCCCCCCACACCACCACCCTATAGGATTAATGGCAGATGTTTTACATGTCAGGTCCACTTTGTCAGCAAGAGGTCACCGCACCTGGGACCTTGGACAGCAGATGACAATTAGCCGGCTCTATTGTGCTCTGTTCTTTGAAAGGCCGGACAAGCAGGACAAATCTCCGTCTCATTTCAGATGTATTCAGAGCCCTGGATAACACAGTAATTGCGCATTCCAACATCTGCCAGTGCCAGGCAAAGCACTATGGATTCATCCACATGAACAATAATATATCATAAAATATGTGCATTTTATCCATCTCGATGCAAAATCAAGAGGAACATTGCAAGCATTCCAGCTGAGCTCTTTTCTGATATGACATTGCAGTACCGTGCATTGTTTCCAAATGTTCTCTCTCGTGTTATCAGGGGTTTTCTATTTCCCCTGAGATCTATGTATTTATCCCCTCTAGACTTACTTACAGCTGAACACCAAGATAAGAAAATATTGTCTAAATTCATTTATCATGTGCATTCTTCCTTGAATCTTGGTGTGCTTTGTGTATTTCTTCCAGATCTGTACAGTAATCCATTGTGAGAATTTCCTTCTGTGTAGGAGCTTCCTTTAATAAAGACCCCTCACTGCTGATCTCTCTCCTTGTGCAGGGTGACTGGTCTTGTACCCGCCCCCTCTTGTAGTGTTCTACAGGGGGAGGGGTAGGCCTGCTGGGACCCTCCCACACCTCTGCTCTCTGCACAGGCTATATACAGCACAGTGGTTATGTCACTACTACATTACAAGGTAATATCTGGGTCTGTAAAGGGTCTGTAAAGGGATTGGGTACACACAAAGTGGATTTAGATCCCCTGCAGCTCATGAGGAAATTGTAATTTCTTTAAAGCCCAACTCCAAGCAAAAAAAAAAAGTTTTCCCATGCACGCACTGCACAGGCCAGCTTCTCATTTTATCTAGGGGAGAGGAGAAAGCTGTATACTCACCTGCTCCTCCACTCCACTGGCAAACAGTGCTCCCCCGTGATCCAGTGGTGGATTGTTCCTGAAGTTCTCACATCCAGAGCAGGTCTATAGGCACGATGACGTCAGGAAGAGTCCACTGCACAAGACCGCTTGACAGCAGGGAGGCAGGGGGGTGACACAGCAACCAGTTTTGTGCAGGGAAGATTGGAGGAGCTCTGTTCTCCAATCCCCTAGACCAGGGTTCTCCAAACTTTTTAAGAAAAGGGCCGATTTACTGTCCTTCAGGCTTTGGGGGGGGAGGGCAGACTGTGGCCAATGAAGGTAAACAAATTCCAAACATTCCCCCAGCATCAGTGCCCCATCATTGATTTTAATGGGAGGAATAGCACCCCATTGGTGATATCAATGAGAATAGTACCCCATTGATGGTGTCAGTAGGGGGAATGGTGCTCCATAATTGGTGTTAGTTGGTGTAATAGTGCCCCAAGGGCCAGATAAACATAAGCAAAGGGCCACATCTGGCCCCTGGATCGCAGTTTGGAGACCACTGCCCTAAAAATAAATGAGCAGTTGACCTGTGCAGTGCAGACACAGACCCACTGCATGGGAATTTTTTTTATTTTTTTTTGCCTGGAGTTGGGTTTTAAGAAAACCTGTAAAGAAATGTCCTTATTGTACAGGTAGATGGGCTGTGTTCCTGAATGCTGTATTCAATACATGTTGCATTCAATACATGTTGGGGCAAACGTAGTACATATCTGAGAATTGTTTCTCCTTCTAAACTCAGGTCATAATAATCAGCCCCTTTTCATAGCCTCCCCCCCCCCCCCTCCAGTAAGGGTTTAATACTTGTTTCATGTAAGGGATATACCAGAGAGGAACACTAACCTTATCCCACTCTCTGACAGCCACCCCTCTCCTCTGCTCTATATCCATAATGTGGACGAGCCCTTGACGCCCTTATGCACAATATACGCCACTGTTATGCAGGCCCACTGGTTTGAAAACCTATTTGAGTCACTCAGCAAACAAGTATTCATATTAGAATATCTCATCTCTGTGCTTGTTCCAGTTTAGTGACACCAAGGGGTCTATGTATAAAAAGCTTGACATACGGATGTCTTTAGCATTTGCACAGGTGCCATGAATGATCACCGTATTGTTTATAATATGATTATCTCATTTGATCATCGGCTCCATCTAGTGGCCTTAATGTGTATTTTTATTGATTTAGGTATTTCAGGAGATTACTGCATTATGGCCAGTAGGTGGGGCTGATGATCAAAGAGGATAATCATATTATATGGTGATCATTCCTGACCAAATGCCTAAGACATCTGCATGGTAAATGTTGTGAACATAAAACAATTAATGGACTTAAAGGAAGGGTTTTTGTGCTGTTTTAAATATGCACTATATATATATATATATATATATATATATATATATATATATATATATATATATATATATATATATATATATATATATATATATATATTCCGCAGCTTTGATATAGTGTGCTTCACTAAACTGTAATTAATGCCTCTGCTCACCAACATCCATGAAGTCTCTTGGTAGAGACATCTTCTTTCACTAAATGCGTTAAAGTGGTTGAAATGAAAATTGAGCAAAGCATATCCCTCTATAGTGCGTACTTGCCTCATTCCAAAGCACCTAGTGTGGTCCCTTTCTGATCTCTTCTGCTATCTGCACATTTGAGACAGTCTAACTCAACACTGGGTGGCAGCCTTAACCTTTCCCCCACCCTCCAGCACACAGCAGGTGATTTACAGCCTCAGCTGTGCATTTTTCCCTATGCTTCTATGTAAAGGGGTGTGTGTCCTTTCCCTCCGCTCAGGTCTCAGATTACACTCAGCTCTCCTCTAATGCAGCGTAGTGTGGGACATCAGATCCCCACCCCCTGACCTCTGGAGCTGAGAAAAAACCTTTGGTCTGTGTGCTTTAGAAGGCTGAGGATAATCCTGCAGATGAACAGGTACAACTTGTATGTAGGAGGATTTGTTTCATCTCCATGTATCGCCTGAGCCTAGTCACTATGTAAAGGTTCACAACCACTTTAAGTAGATTAGTCAGGGAAATAGACATGTCTGCTTTCCACACTCATTGATAAGCTTTGTACTAATCCAATCGCATCCCTGGGGTATTTGTAATATTACCCAAACAGAAAAAAATCTGAATCTGTAATATTGCTTATTACAATGCTTGCATTATATGTGGTAGACATTAGGGGTTGCCTGTGAGAGTCATTGGAAGGCATACCGTATGTTTTCATGTTGTTGCTGATTGGAGTGCCCCTTTAAATCTAAGTAGTAAATAAGCTTTTCTCGATCGCCCATAACAGCTGCACCTAATGTTTATTTGAATCCTGTTTGTCTAACATGACCTATACCAAATCAATTTACTTTATGACATTTAATTTGTTTCCTGAGCCAGCGAACAGCAGACGTCGGTAACAATGAGGCAGAGCGCGGGGTCAGCAAGGCGTAATGCGCGCACAACTCGACCATAACCGTAATGGGATTCTTTCAATTTGGATTTAATTTACATACAACAAGAAAACGTCATTGCGCAAATCGGCCTATTAAATCTATATTGGAGATGTAATAACATGTGTGTTGCGGTAATGATGGAATTAATGTCTTTTGGCATTTCGAGCGCTTATTTAAAGCCACGTGTAATTTTCAAGTCCATTTCTTGGGTCTGTAATTTTATATTACACTTTCATCCTTTTGCATTGCATTCCTCTGAGGCCCAGTAAATTCTACAGGGTTTATTTAGCAAAGTTAGCTGTATAAAAAGAGGAAGGATAATTACAGTAAGCCTCACGCCTCAGATGATGGACTTGAAGAATATCAATATTTCTTTTTGTTTCAGATTTAGGCTCGATTCACATCTATGCATGTTGCTTTTGCGCGTTTCTGCAGTGCTTTTTGTGGTGCTTGTTGCGTTTTTGAACATGCGTTTTTGCCGCATTTTTTTTTTTACAGTGTTTTTTTTATACTGTATACAGTGTAAAAAAAAAAAAAAAAAGAAGGAAAAACAAACGCAAAACGCGGCAGAAATGCGGTACTTGCGTTTTTGGATGCGGGTCCATTGAATTCTATTACATGCAAAATGCTGCATTTTGCATGAAAAAAAGTCCCCGACCCTTTCCAAAAACGCAGAGGCACAAAAATGCATTTTTGAACTTGTTCCAATGTTAAAAAATTCCCATGCATTTCTGCAAAATGCATCAAAAAAACGCATTAGTGTAAATAGAGCCTTAGGCCCCTTTCACACTGGGGCGGTAGGTATGTTTAGCGCTGTTTTACCGCGGTATTCGGCCGCTAGCGGTGCGATTTTAACCCCCCGCTGGCGGCCGAAAAAGGGTTAAAACCCCTCGTATAGCGCGGCTATAGCCGCGGTATAGCCGCGCTGTCCTATTGATTTCAATGGGCAGGAGCGGTGAAGGAGTGGTGAATACACCGCTCCTTCACCGCTCCAAAGATGCGGCTTGCAGGAGATTTTTTCTTCTCCTGCCAGCGCTCCGCTTCAGTGTGAAAGCCCTCGGGCTTTCACACTGAACAAACAGCGGAGGCTGTTTATGGGCGGTTTGCAGGCGCTATTTTTAGCGCAATAACGCCTGCAAACCGCCCCAGTGTGAAAGGGGCCTTAGGGAACGGTTGGACTCGTGGAGAATGGTAGTTAAGGAAAATCTCCCCCCATGAGACACAGACATGTGTGACATGAATTGCTGCTTCTCTGAAAAGCAATCCATGCTTGGATCCATTTTCAGAAGTGTTTGACAGGCGGTATAGAGGCAATGTATGGCCTCCTCACCGCCTGCTTTAGCCCCATGGATCCCGCAGTAGCGAGCCAAAACTGCGCGCATTGCACACGGTTGCGGGGTGGCTGGCAGAGCGGCTCCATTCACTTGAACAGGTTGCAATCAGGGAGTATAATTCCTTTGCTTCACAGCTGTGGCATGTGTACACTCCCGCCACTGCCTCTGCAGCTGAAGGCAGAGCAGTGGGGGATGGGCGATAAATCCAGGGCTCAACCCCAGGATTTTACTGTCCCCTAGCTACTATTGTGAATGAGCCTTTAAAGTAGTTGTACACCCTTACAGGAAGTGACTGTACTCAGGTGATACATAGAGATGAATCAAATCCTCCTACATAAGTTGTACCTGTTTATCTGCAGCCCTCTCTTCTCTACAGCCATTCACAGTGCAGAATTTATAAAGCTTTTCTGAGCTGTCAGAAAAAGGGGGCGAAGATCTGAAGTTACACTATGCAGAGCTCAATGAGGAGAGCTTATATGAGGGAAGAGAACCACCCCCTTCACACAGCACACAGTAGCAGAGCTGAGGCTGTCAATCACAGGCTGGGTGCTGGTGCTCCCTCCCCTGTCACCTTTTTTCTCTTGGTGTCAGAAGAACTTTTCAGAAGTGACTCATGCAGAAAGCAAATGTGTGGGGCAGCAGGCAGCAATGGAACTTAGTACTCTGGATTGAGACAAGTACAAGCTATAGAGGGATATGCTTCATTCATATTTCATGTCTGAGGTTTACAACCACTTTAAAAGGGGGTTTTAAGCATTCGCTGCTCTATCCAAAACTAAAAATTGTTTTGGCTTTAGATATACTTGAAGCAATTATTTTCATGGTTAAAACCTTCTTTCTCTGTGAACCTCAGAACTTGGGTCAGATTTCTAGAGTCCTCCTTCTTCGGGGTTGAATAAGAGCAGGGGAATGGAATCTGGGCTGGACTGAAGTATCAAAAGATGGGTATTTTAGATTGTGTGAAGCTTATTTTTGCTTTTTTTTTGCCAAACTAGAGCAAAAAAAAGCTTAATGAAACTAAAAAACTAAAGAGTCCCTCTTAACATCAGGTATCCCTAATACAGTCCCCATTTACATCAGGTGTCCCCAGTAGAGTCCCTGTTTACATCAGGTGTCCCCAGTAGAGTCCCTGTTTACATCAGGTGTCCCATGTAGAGTCCCTGTTTATATCAGGTGTCCAAAGTAGAGTCCCCCTTTATGTCAGGTGTCCCCAGTAGAGTTCCCCTTATTTTTGCTGAACTAAAGTGAGAATAAGCTTCACACATGCTAAGATATCCATCCTTTGATACTTCAATCCAGCCCACATTTCATTACTCTGCTCTTATTCAGCCCTGAAGAAGCGGGATGCTTTCTCCTGTTGAATCAAAAAAAAAAAAAAAAACCTTATCCTGGACTTTATAAGTTTAGTGGCACTTCCATTCTCTACCTGGTCTGCATGTTTCTCAGGACTATCTACAAAAGTCTTAGGCCTCGTTCAAATGGGTGCCAGCTCTTATTACCCCTCTAAAAAAGGGTGGTTGATAGGCGTTTGGGAAGCGATATATTGCTTCTACACTGCCTGTTTTAAGCCAAAAGGCCATGCATTTGATTGCGGCACAGCCCAATTCACTTGAATGGGTAGAGTTATGCGGCGGTGTTTGGGGGAGATATTTAATCATTTATGATGAGCCTAATGCAGAAATAGTATAGCGTGAAAGCTAACGTTTTCCAAAACCCAAAGGTCCAAACCTCTTCTTTTGTTTAGAGTGGGGAAGGGTCCGTTGGGTTTAAATTTCTGCTTCCCAGTTAGGGAGATTTCCCCTCACTTCCTGTCTCAGTAACCCTGTCACCATATAGGACGTATAGGGGAATCTTTCAAGTGAGGACCATAAAAAAAACCTGTGAGGTGGTCTATCCCAGTTAGAGGTCACCAAGACAAGAAGTTAGAGGAAATCTGCCCAAATGGAACACAAGCAACAACAACCTACCAGAGGTTCTAAGTCTTCCCCATTCTATCCAAGTGGGACCTACCCCCATAAAGAGCCTCTGGTAGCTTGAGTCCTAATTCCCCTCTTAGAGCCCACACAGCCAGGCACACAGCATTTTCAGCATTCTTCCTTTGGCTCAAAAAACAGTAATTGTGTGTTTTTATTGGGGACCAATGAACTTGGATAGGGATAAGAAGCATGGGATCCCCCGGCATTTTACAACTGTACAACTTGAGGACCACTTAAATTCTGGCTGCTCAACTCCAGGGGGTTTTGCACAACTTCTGGCTGCACTGCACAACTTCTAAATGCACATTCACAAAGTACTGTCCCACAGGATCTCTAAGCTGTCTATGACCTGTACTCCCCCCAGAGTCTCAAAGCATCACACTTGCAGCATTGGACTCTTGTATTCACTTAGCTACAGCATTATTGGTTGCCTCCTGCCAATATCTTCCAGGCTCTTCCTAGTGATGGAGATTTATACTCACACCCCCAAAGAACAACTTGGCCTCTTTCCCACGGCTTTCTCCTGGCTCTGTCCCATGAGGTATCTCCTAACCCTGCTAGATCCTCAAGCTGGATTTTGCGAATAGGCCGCCCAGTTAAGCCTAGCTGAGACCTTGGTATCTTCAGGCTGCCTTCCTCCCAGACGTCTGCGGGAAGAGCCACTCAACAGGGGTTTCCTCCTGCAGATCTGGACACAGGTACTGCTGCCCCTGCTGCTCAGGCCTCAGACTATTTATGGGCTATTCCCCACCTTCTGGGCACACCTTCCCAGGTATTGGCTGAAGTCCCATAAATATTTAGGCTGCAGACTCTGCCCTCCCACTAGGTTCTAGAAATCTCTAGAATACAGGGGGAAGTAACAGAGCAGCAGCCTGTGAAACACTGAGCAGCCCTAAGCAATCCACCACTGCTCCACTGATTACAGTGGAGCTAAACAAAATTACAAAATTTGCCTAGCAACCTATTCTAAACTAGGAGGGTGCAACATCACCCCAAAAAAAAAAAAAAAAAAAAAAGGTCTCTTGAATTCCACTTTAACAACGCTCCACTTTTGGGTTATTCAATACGTGCAAAACACATAGAAGGCCAGTGAGTGAATGAGCTGGCCGATATCCACCCATAACTATTGCGGTGGAGGTGACATTTTTAAACATGGTGCTTCAGTCCTCTTTTCTTCATACTACCATCTCTGTCTCAAACAACCCACCTCGTTGTCAGCACAAGCCATCCCATTTGTGTTTATTTGCGGTGGCCTTCATACATCAATATGCATTTTCTCTCGGCTTTATCTGAGACGCGTTCATCTTCTCTCGCTTCTGATGCTGAACTTTAGAAACCCTTGATTGGAGGCTCTGTACACTGCGGGGGATGTATTGATCCATCCCAAATAATCCTGACAGTAACCAGCCGATCATCAATAATTACACTAGTCCCTGGCTACCGCTGAGCGTAATCCTCACAATATAGATGCACGAGCTATGGATTAATCCCATCTAACCCTGCGCTATTTGTTTCTGCTGGGGCATAAATCACATTGCGGGGGATGAGCAGGACTGGATACAGATAGATAACTATTCTTCCCAGACCCAACTGCTAGAGTTTTAGTGCTACCAGCTGATGTCAATACAGCTCTTCTGACAAAACCTGCTTGGTTAGGGATTAGCCACTGGGAACGCAATAGACACACTGATTCCACGCAGAAAGACGTTCTGGAACATCGGAAATACATAACTGTCAATGTCTGAATGAGATACTGCAGCGTAGTAAGCACACATTTTGATTCAGTATTCTAACATTTAACTTAATTTTCTCCGGGGGCATTCACATTTTCACTGGTTTGCTGTTCCATATTTTGATTATTGCATGTCATACAGATCTGTAAAAGCTCCATCTTGTGATCATCTACACTATATAACCAAAAGTATTGGGACATTTGCCTTTACACGCACATGAACTTTAATGTCATCCCAGTCTTAGTCCGTAGGGTTCAATATTGAGTTGGCCCACACTTTGCAGCTATAACAGCTTCAACTCTTCTGGGAAGGCTGTCCACAAGGTTTAGGAGTGTGTCTATGGGAATGTTTGACCATTCTTCCAGAATCGCATTTGTGAGGTCAGGTACTGATGTTGGATGAAAAGGCCTGGCTCGCAATCACCGCTCTAATTCATCCCAAAGATGTTTTATCTGGTTGAGGTGAGGCCAGTCAAGTTTCTCCATCCCAAACTTGCTCATCCATGTCTTTATGGACCTTGCTTTGTGCACTGGTCCAAATCATTTGGTGGAGGTGGGATTATGGCGTGGGGTTCTTTTTCAGGGGTTGGGCTGGGCCCCTTAGTTCCAGTGAAGGGAACTCTTAGCCCCGGTTCACACAGGGGCGGCACGACTTGCAGGTCGCCTCACCGAGGCACACGACTTCCACGGTGACTTGCAAAACGACTTCTGTATAGAAGTCTATGCAAGTCGCCTCAAGTCGCCCCCAAGATAGTACAGGAACCTTTTTCTGGGTTGGAGCGACTTGCGTCGCTCCTATTAGAACGGTTCCATTGTACAGAACGGGAGGCGATTTGTCAGGCGGCTAGGTCGCCTGACAGGTCGCCCCTGTGTGAACCGGCACTAAAGGTGTCAGAATACCAAGATATTTTGGACAATTTCATGCTCCCAACTTTGTGGGAACAGTTTGGAGATACCCCCTTCCTGTTCCAACATGACTGCCCTGCAGTGCACAAACAAGGTCCATAAAGACATGGATGAGTGAGTTTGGGGTGGAGAAACTTGACTGGCCTGCACAGAGTCCTGACCTCAACCCGATAGAACACCTTTGGGATGAATTAGAACAGAGACTGTAAGCCAGACTTTTTAGTCCAACATCAGTGTCTGACCTCACAAATGCGCTTCTGGAAGAATGGTCCAACATTCCCATAGACACACTCCTAAACCTTGTGGACAGCCTTCCCAGAAGAGTTATAGCCACAAAGGGTGGGCCATTGAGCCTCCGTTCACGATTTGACATGCAATTTGACTTTTTTTCCCCTATGTGATGAAAAAAAAAGTTAAGTTAAAAAAAAAAAAAATTCTTTTATTTTGTAAAAAAATAAAGTTACACACAAGTACACAAAATCCCCCCCCCCCCAAAAAAAATGTTGAGGCTCCCCCACCCCCACATGCACAAACGTAAACGCATGCATTGGGGTGCCTACACATGAAAACGTTGATTGCGTTACACATGTTACTTATTGCTGCGCACGCCAGAGTGAGAGGAATAATTCTAACACAAGACCTCCTCTGTAACACCAAACTGATACCTATAGGGGGCTTATGAAGCATCGCCTATAGGAAATATAGGGTACTGAAGTTTGACACCATTTCAGGGGCGAACAAAAAATTAAGGTTTGGCATGTTGGGTATCTATTTACTCTGTGCAACCTTGTCTTTTACATTTTCCCAAAAATTTGGGTAATTTATTGCGTTTGTTTGCCCTAAAATTCACGTTAGTGTGTTTTTTACTGAAATTTTGCGTTCTTCCTAGACCTTTGCGGTAATATTGTGTGACATAAAAAAATTTGAACTACCTCTATTTTTCTTTAGGGTATCTGCTTTCAGAAAATATATAATATTTGTGGGTTTTGTGCAATCTTCAGGCCTAAAATAATTTTTTTAAACATGCGTGTAAAAAATGCAAAAACGGCTCTGACAGTGAAAGGGTTAAAGCATTGCCTATGGATATTAAAATGACGTTGTTTGTCGTGGTTACATGGGTGTACGCAATTTTAAAGCCATGTTTGGTCATCAGGATCCTTGATGACGCTCTGAGGGATGGCGAAATGCATTGACATCATTTCCTGTTTCGATTGACGTCACTTCCGTGGAACGCACGATACGAACGGCTGCTTCCTGTATCTACGGCTCCATGTCCATGCTTGCTTTTAATTGTGTCTTGTAAGTACCGATCCCTATGCACATTAAATCTACTTTTATAACAGTACTTCACTATCAGTCCATCCTCTTTTTATTTCTGGGTGCCTGCATATCCTGTTGAGAGCCTTCTATTGGAAATCTATAACCTGATGTCTACACCGATCCGTTATCTGATGTTTTGACACCAATTTAGGTGTGTGAGATACCATTAACGAGCCTGAAGTAACCCCCGGACTGCAAAGCTGGGGGTCATCCTGTTCTGGTGAGTGTGGATGAAAAAGGGGGTGTCACTGTACTCCTGCAAGTTTGTGAAGCATTTTTTGCACCTACTTCATTGTGGACAAACACTTCAATTTTATTTATTTGGACTTTTTTTTTTTTTTTTTTTGGACTTTTTTATTTTATTTATTTGGACTTTTTTTTTATTTATTTGGACTTTTTTTTGTTTATTTCACTTATATTGTGTGTTGTGAGCGCAGTATTTTTTTATCCACATGTTTGGTATCTATTTACTTGGCCTAACATCATCTTTTATATCTTACCAAAATATTGGGTTATGTATTGTGGTTTTTTTTGCATTAAAATGAAAAAAAAAAAGTGTATTTTTTCCCCAAAAATCGCATTTGAAAAACTGCAGTACAAATACAGAGTGACATAAAAAAATTGCAAAACCCACCATTTTACTCTCTAGGGCCTCTGCTTTAAAAAAAAATATATAATAGCTTTGGGGTTCTCAGATATTTTCTAGCAAAAAATATTGATTGTTACGTGAAAACAAAAAATACCAGAAAAGGCCTGATGGTTGGTTTTTACTGCTCCTCAACTGCTAGTGGGAATGCCTTATTTTTTTTTCTTTTACCCCCAATCACTGATTTTATAGCCCCAACCCTAAAGAAAGTAATAGTAATTTATATATTAATTAAATATATATATTAATATATTATATTATTTATTTAAATAAAGTAAAAAAAAATGAAGAAGACAAATATGTTCCTGGTAGAAAATGCTGTTAAAGTGACCTTGCGTTTCAAACTAAAGCAACAAGAAATGTCTTTTATTAATTAAAAATAAATTAAATGGAAGGAGCGCTTTGGAAAAAAAAATAAAAAATAAAAAAATAAAAACAAAAAAATGAATGTTCTGGAAAACAGTGATTATTGCTTTTCATTTGGAACATATTGGAGCTCACTTAAGATGAATTTGAAATTCACTCCTTGTTCCTTAGAGAAAATCTGGGAATGTTTTCCTTTTAATTATTAATTTTTTGTGGTCGTTTTCTTATCTTTTTTTTTTTTTTCTTCTTCTCCTCTCTCTCAACACCATCTGGTCAATCCCGAGCCAACTTCTAGATTCAGCCATCCATCACGGGAGAGGTGAACGCATCCTATCTTATCGCAGGGACAAGATACAGCGTGACCGCGTGTTTAACCGCTTGGGTTCTGCGAAAGAGCCCGGCGTCCCCCTGTACAGAGCGGTGCCTGGGTACGGTTAAATCTCCCAGCTGTCCCGTCGTGCCGCTCTCGAGCGCAGATGGCTTGTTTACTACGCCGTTCCATCATCCGGAGTAGAGATCTGTGAAGTTCTGCTTTTTTTTTTTTCAATAATCGTAATCATAAATTATTAACGGAGCGTTTTTAAAGGCGTCCGCTAGGAAGTGGTGAGGGGGTGTTTCCGTCAGTACTTTCTTAATGGGATCATGGCAATTTGTTTTTAATGAACTGGAAAAAATTATCGACTAAGTCTTTACAAATTTGCGCAATCCGCGGATGGGAAAGCGAGGTGCAAGGATGTAAAAAAAAAAAAAAGATTTATGTTGTGCCAACGTGACAGGAGCTGAATATTAATTATTCAGGTTTTTTTTTTTTAAAGTGGTTGTACACCCTTTTATACTGTATATCCAGTGAAGTGACTGGCCTCATGTGATACATAGAGATGAAACAAACAAATACCCCTACGTAAGTTGTGCCTGTTTATCTACAGTCTTCTCTTCTCTGCAGCCGTTCAAAGTGCAGAATTTATACAGCGTGCCTGAGCTTTCAGGAAGCAGAGGGCAGGGAGCTGAAGTTATTATCTTAAGAGCTCATTGAAAGCTGATTGGAGGGAAGGAACACATCCCCTTTACACAGCACACAGGGACAGAGCAGAGGATGTCAATCAGAGTCTGTGTGCTGGAGATCCTTCCCCTGTCACCTTTTTTCTCTTGGTGTCAGGAAAACATCATAAGCAACTCATGGCGATAGAATGAGAAACCAGACTGTGCTCCGGATTGAGACAAGTACACACTATAGAGGGATATGCTGTGTTCATATGTGATTGCCAGATTTGCATCGCATGGTTGTGAACACGCATGCAATGCGATTTTGGTGCGGGGGGGGGGGGGGTCCTGCACCATTTTGGTGTGGATGCAATGCGATTTGAGCCATATAAAATGTTTGGCTTAAATCGCATTACACAGACATTGCATGTGATGTGCACAGGAATGCAATGCGATTCCTGTGCAAATCACATGCGTTGTTCTTCGTGCACCATTGTGAAACTAGGCGAAAGCTGAACTCTGACAGATATAAAAGACACAAATTGATGCAGCGCTGTAATCATCATGTAGCACCCTGGAGTTTAGGCAGGGTCGCTCCTAAATTTACCTGCCAGGTATAGCTACCTTGGCCTATTGTTAGGGATCAATTTATTTCACTCTAATGCCCCGTACACACGGTCGGACTTTGTTCGAACATTCCGACAACAAAATCCTACGATTTTTTCTGATGGATGTTGGCTCAAACTTGTCTTGCATACACACGGTCACACAAAGTTGTCGGAAAATCCGATCATTCTGAGCGCGGTGACGTAAAACACGTACGTCGGGACTATAAACGGCGCAGTGGCCAATAGCTTTCATCTCTTTATTTATTCTGAGCATGCGTGGCACTTTGTCCGTCGGATTTATGTACACACGATCAGAATTTCCGACAACGGATTTTGTTGTCGGAAAATTTTATATCCTGCTCTCCAACTTTGTGTGTCGGAAAATCCGATGGAAAATGTCCGATGGAGCCCACACACGGTCGGAATTTCTAACAACACGCTCCGATCGGACATTTTCCATCGGAAAATCCGACCGTGTGTACGGGGCATAAGTCTGTAATTGCTGCACTTCTCTCATTTGCCGCTAGGTGGCCGGGTACCTGGTGGCATTAGATAGGAGAGGGGCAATGCAAGGTCAGGTTATGGGTATATGGGGTATCTCAGCCGAGGGGCAGGGGTTTTCTTAATTCCCTTCGCCTGCTGGGAGAACCTATATATTCGGGTGGAGTCAGGTGATCTATGTTCTGTGCCACCTGGACGACTGTCTGAGTGGACGTGTGTTGTATTGCCCGGGCTGCTAGGCCAGAGATGGGGCCCATCCCGGGCACATCTGGCTGCTAGGCTGTCCGAGGTCCTATCCAGAAGCAAGAGAGCAGTGCAGGGTTGGGATTGGGGCTTGCAGTCCAACCAGAAGTGACGGTTCTGCTGGCTGGAGAACCTGTCATGGTCGGAGGTAGAGGGGAAGCTGTCTCCACTAAGAAACCAACCACCTTATTACCAGGGACCACAGTGAGTAACTGAAGAAAGTACCGGAGCAGCATTCTCACCAGAGCGGGACGGTGAAGAATCTGGAAACGTCAGTGGGTATCAAGCCAGGTACCCAGCCAGCGGAGGTGACGCTTGCAGAGCAGCCTTGTGTGTCAAGACAGGGACTGAGCAGGCCAGTGGGGTGAAGCTTGAGAGGTATCTTGAGTGCCAAGCTAGGGACCCAGCAGAGAGGTGGGGGTGACGCTTGAGGAAGATACCACTTTGAAGATTGGAGGAACTCAAGGGATTCAGTGGCAGAGAATCATCTAGTCTAGTGAGAGAGACGGGGAGCTCAGAGGGCTGAAGAACTAAAAGAAGTGATTGTAGTGGAAGTGAAGGAACTGTTACACTTTGTGCTAGAAACTGTTAAAGACTGTTGCCATAGGAGACAGCATTCTTACACATGCAGATGTGGCGTCTTGATGCCTTTCCCTGCATGGCTGTCCTCCAGTTGAAGTCTCATAGTCTGCCAATTAACCTTGCAACTATCTAAGGGTGTCCTGACCCTAACCCCAAAGTTCTGTTAAGAGAAATAAAATCTCTTTGCATTCAAGAAGTGTCTGGCGCCCAATGAGTCTACCCTGCATTACACCCACTATGCCTTACAACCCACCTTATACAGAAGAATGTCCGCTATCTCTGGCCCTGGAGGTTCTCATTAGACCGAAGGAGGCCTGGGACCTTGCTACAATTATTTACATAGTTACATAGTAGGTGAGGTCGAAAAAAGACACAAGTCCATCAAGTCCAACCTATGTGTGTGATTTGAGCATTAAATAAATGTTTTTAAAGGTAAGCACCTAAATTCGACCTGGTGTCAGCCATTTTTGCAGCCCCAGTACAGCAGAGGGAGAAAGAGAAGCAGCACAAGGAGCCAGTCATTTGTACTGCAGTGCTTATGTACTGATAGGAGGAGAGACCAGAGAGATGAGCTCATCAGTCTGCTGCTTCTCCTTTTACTGTCTAGTTACAGGTTGTGGACGGGACAAGACATGTAAGGGCCCATTCATGCCAGCATGCCTGTTATAAAAAGTGTACATTGTGTAGGAATGGTGAAGGATGGTGAGATTCATTGTTAAAACGCATCGCTCTGTTTACTTTTTTATTCTTTTTAAACTTTATTGAAGTGTCACAAAATAACACTTCATTTTAATCTATGCACTGCTGACATTTTACGCCATGCTCCTTAGATTTTTCAAAAGTTTGTCCTGCTGGGTGATGTTTGCATGGCCACCCATGGCTCAAAATTTAGCCGATTCACAGGAACGGGCCAAAATATGAGCCCGTGTATGGCAGTGCTTAAGGGCTCATTTACATAGAGGGGGGCAGCAAAAATTAAATGGAATGTCGCACCACCGCCAAACACAACCCATTCAAACGCCCACCACAGATCGCTTTTCAGAGTGGTGGCTGTACAGCTGCATGTGTGTACGAATCCTAACTAAGTAGAGAAAAAATCTGGTCTTCTGCCCTGCCAGACAGCGCTGTGTTGTGCGGCAGGGTTGTGGAAATCTATGGACTGGATGGACAAAAATACAAATCCTGCGGCAGGTGAAGACAACTGTGCTGGCCTATGGACCATAGATTCATACTGTGACTGAAATTAAAACTTTGATGCAATAAAACTGAATGTGTTGTCCATAGCAACCAAATTGAAGGGCCTCTTTGTCCTGAAAACAAAACGGTGAACTTATTTCTGTATAGGCCAAACACTGAGCACCCTGGCATTCTAAATACCTGAATGCAAAGGCAATATCTCTCTGAAACATGCCTATTGTGAATTTCTTTTACATTTTTTAAATGAAATAAGTGCCACCATTAGAAATCTTGGGGTCCAATAAAGCCTACCTGACAAGGTCTCACCCCGACAGCATATGTTGCATTACACAGCAGGCTCACTTCCATAGAAGGCTTTTGTTGCTATGGAAACAGCAGTCATATGACTCAAGTAAACAAAGCAACTTAATAGAGTTCATTTACCTTTACCAAAAAACAGCCTAAAAAGATAAGGGGCATCTACAGATAAAAACAAACTGTGCAGCTTTGACTAAAGTTAAATAATGTCTTTTCTATAGGCCCTTTAAGTACTCATGAATCCTGACTGGAATACTCCCAGGACATTGCTAGGACGTTGCTAAGTGAAGCCTAGTGTTCACTTCCACCATCACAGGAGTGAGCTCACAAATGCTGGGCTCAGAGCTACTGCATTAGGGGAGAGAAAGAGCATGTGAGAGGGTTTTAATCAGAGAAAGAGCTCACTCCTGTGGTGGTGGAGGTGAGCAGTAACGACTAGGCCTCACTTAGCAATGTCCTAGCAACATCCTGGACATATTCCAGTCAGGCTTCAGGAGGTATGCAAATGGCCTAGCCCTAGGGTTGCCACTTTTTCTTCAAGCCAAAACCGAACACTTTAGTGGCGCACAGCAATTTTTTTTTTATTTTTAGTATACACTATAGGATAACAGACCTGGGACACCTTTGGGAGCTCCAAAGAGAATAGTAATGGGGCGCACGTACTGCCCCCTCACCCTTCTGTCAGGCCCTGTTCTGAACCAGATTCCTCTCTGAATAATGTGTACAGGTTTCAGGGGGACAGGAACCCGGACACATAATTCAAAACCCGGACAGGTGACCCTACCTACACCTATAGCAAGGGCCTTATTCAATTTTAGTCAGATCTGTTTGTTTTTATCTACAGACACCCCTTACCTGGATAGTAAATGTGAACTAATCCTTTAAGAAGTTGCCAGTAGTTGACATTAAAATGAGGAGGCTTTTGGCTCTCCGTGCGCATTCCTGCACTGAGTCCATAAGGGAAGCTATGACATGCCTGGGCCCCTGTTGAACCCGATGTGGCCTTGACCCAGTACCCGAGTGCTGCCTGTCCCCTCCCATCTGTGGCCCTACTTGAAATAGAGAGATTGTTTACTATCAGAGATGTCACATGAGCTGTGGGAGCCATTGTGTTCTGTGGCAGCAGGGCCATAAGAAAAGGGGACTTGGGGGAAATTTGGCAGTGAATCTGTTAAAGCCGGTTTAGACTCGGAGCAGCTCAACTTCAGAGGCTGGCGCTGGTTATTTTCCTGAGTTATTAATACAATTGCTCTGGGCTGTGTATCATTTGTGATGAGATGCAGGTTGTCAGGAACACATCTTGAGATACAGAGATCAGAGGAAAGCTCTTTCCTGAGATCCTGCTTTGTGTTTCCGGCCTACGCTGCAAAAGGGCGCCGGCTTATCTTGCGCAGAACTCGGTCACCAGTTTGAGGACCTATGACCTGCCCTCCTCACTGCAGACAACAACAACCACAACAGCCTTGTGAACTAAAACCCTGACTATAAAGACCTTCCATTCTGACAAATAAATTCCTTTTCTCAGTGTCGACCACCTTACGAACCTTTTCCTTCGATAGAAAGGAATCCCATTGTGAGAGAAACACTGAATGAAACCTACCATTCCTGACCTCTTTGTGTAAATTCTAGTTGTCTGGCTGTCATGTTGATCCTCCTGCCTTAGGGCTTTTTGCACATGGGGCCATCTAATAGCAGTGCATCATCCCTCCTGGCATTTTAGTGTGCCCAGGAGGACAGGTCATTCTTTAATCGGTGCAGTGTTTACATTGGTTAAACCAGCCATTTTCAGCAAGAGTTCCATGGAACCCTAGGGATCCTCCAGACGTTGCTAGGGTTTCCTTGAGTTGTGGCTGATTAAACTTACATTTGATGGCGCCTGCATAGTTCCAGAGTCAATGTCACTTTGCAGAGCCAGAGGCTTGTCGCCAATGATCTTTTGAGCAGTCTGTAAGGTCTGCGAGTGCAAGAGGACTGGGAGTGCACGTTGTCTGTGAGTGCACGTGGGCTGCGAAAGCACGTGGGCTGCAAGTGCATGTGGTCTGCGAGTACACGTGGTCTGCGAGTACCTGTGTATTGTCTTGTTGAGTAACTATGTATTGTATTGTTGAGTATTAGTGTCAGGAAGCTAGTTGTTCGGTAATTTGGACAGGGTATAATCAGGGTATAATCCCCAGTCCTCATTAAATTAGTAGGTACGATGCCCGGCAGGTGTGGAGATGCGACTCGGTGTATGTATGCGCTCCTTGATCATCTGATCGAGGACAAATACTGCAGTGCAAAATGTAAGCACATTGTTTCCCTGGAAGTCCAAGTTCTAAATGTAGGGAAGCATCTGTCAACACTGAGAAGACCCTCCATACTAAAGTAGAGCCGGGAACGTACCCGGCAGGTGACGGCAGGGGCCAGCACAGAGGCGGGTGGAGACAAAGAGGTGCAGGCACTAGAAACTAGTAGATGGGTGACAGTCATTGAGTGTCCTAAAGAACGATTTTAGGGACTTAGGAGCTAAATTGAGGAAAAGGACCTCCAAGGTAGTATATTCAGGAATACTACCGGTACCTCGAGCCACACCAGAAAGGTAGAGGGAGATTAGGTTAGTAAACAAGTGGCTGAGGAGCTGGTGTAGTAAGGAGGGGTTTGGGTATCCTGGAGAACTGGGCCGACATCTCTGTCGGTCACCGGTTCTATAGAAGGGACGGGCTGCACCTAAATGAGGAGGGTGCAGATCTGCTGGAAATGAAGATGGCCGAAAAGTTACAGGGGTTTTTAAACTAGGCAACGGGTGGAGGGTCCAGAGGTAGAGATAGTCAGCAACGAACATATTCCAGTAGTATTGTGGCATTAGTGGTAGGTTGACTAAAGCACATAAACACGAGGTAAGTATAGTAACAAGTCCTATTTGCAATCTTGAAACACCCAATAACAGGACAGTATGCGACTGGTCTAAACTACGTGGCATGTTCACCAATGCCAGGAGCCTGGCGGACAAGATGGGTGAACTAGAGATACTGTTGAACGAGGAGGATTTCAATTTTGTGGGAATTTCAGAGACCCGGTTCAACAGCTCTCATGATTGGCTGGCAACCATTCAAGGGTATTACCTTTATTACAGGGATAGAGAGCGTGAAAAAGGGGGAGGGGTATGCCTATATATCAAGAATAATGTAAAAGTGGATGTGAGAGATGACATCAATAAGGAAACTAGGGAGGAGGTGGAATCCTTATGGGTAGAGCTCCAAAGGGATGACGCTAAGGGTAAAATAATACTGGGAGTATTCCATAGGCCCCGTAACCTGAGGGGGGAGGGGGAAACAGACCTCCTATCACAATTTGCATTAGAAGCAAGGATGGGAAGTGTTTTCATAATGGGGGATTTTAATTACCCAGACATGGGCAGAGGAAACCACGCATTCGTCTAAGGCTCGCCAGTTCCTAAATGTCTTGCAGGACAATTTCATGGGTCAGATGGTAGATGCACCAACTAGAAACAAGGCAATACTAGATCTACTGATTATCAACAATACAGACCTGATCATGGATGTGGAAGTACGGGGCAATTTAGGAAACAGCGATCACAGGTCAATTGGCTTCAGTATAAATCACACAAATAGGAAACACAAGGGGAACACAAAGACACTGGATTTCAAAAGAGCCAACTTCCCTAAACTACGAACCTTGCTAGAAGATATAAATTGGGATAAAATCTTAGGAACAAAGAACACGAAGGAGAGATGGGTTTGCTTTAAGATTATAGTAAATAAAGGCATTAGCCAGTGCATCCTATTGGGAAATAAATTTAAAAGAGAGAACAAAAGTCCTGGATGGCTTAACTCCAATGTAAAAATGCATATAAAAGCAAAGGAGAAGGCCTTCAAAAAATACAAGTCTGAGGGATCATCATCAGCATTCAGATTTTACAAAGAATGCAACAAAATATGTAAGGGTGCAATTAGCGCAGCTAAGATAGAACATGATAGACACATAGCGGAGGAGAGCAAAAAAAAGAACTTTGTTAAGTATATAAACAGTAAAAAAGGGAGGACAGACCATATTGGCCCCATAAAGAATGAGGAAGGACATCTGGTTACAATGGATGGGGAAATGGCAAAGATATTCATTTATTCTTCTCCTCTGTCTTCACGAGGTAATCGGGGCTTCAGTAACCAAAACTGCAGTGTTTGTCCTCATGACACATCACAGGAAGCACCCTCATGGCTAACAGAGGACAGAATTAGAAATAGACTTGGGAAAATTAACATTAATAAATCACCGGGACCAGATGGCTTGCACCCGAGGGTACTTAGGGAACCCAGTCAAGTAATTGCCAGACCATTTTTCCTCATTTTTACTGAAAGTCTATTGACTGCAATGGTACCAGCTGATTGGAGAAAAGCCAACGTAGCAACAATATTTAAAAAAGGGCCAAAATACATCCCTGGGAATTACAGACCAGTTATCCTAATATCAATATTATGCAAGCTCTTGGAGGGGATGATAAGGGACTATATACAAGATTTTAGTAATGAAAACGGTATTAGCAGTAATCAGCATGGATTCATGAAGAATCGTCTTTGCCAAACCAATCTTTTAACCTTCTATGAGGAGATGAGCTGCCATCTAGATAAAGGAAGGCCCGTAGACGTGGTGTATCTGGATTTTGCAAAAGCATTTGACACAGTTCCCCACAAACTTTTACTATACAAAGTAAGGTCCATTGGCATTGACCATAGGGTGAGTACATGGATTGAAAACTGGCTACAAGGACGAGTTCAGAGGGTGGTGATAAATGGGGAATCCTCGGAATGGTCAGGGGTGGGAAGTGGGGTCCCCGAGGGTCCTGTTTAATTTGTTCATAAACGATCTGGAGGATGGGGTAAACAGTTCAATCTCTGTATTTGCGGACGACACTAAGCTAAGCAGGGCAATAACTTCTCCACAGGATGTGAAAACCTTGCAAGAAGATCTGAACAAATTAATGGGGTGGGCAAGTACATGGCAAATGAGCTTTAATGTAGAAACATGTAAAATAATGCATTTGGGTGGCAAAAATATGAATGCAATCTACTCACTAGGAGGTGAATCTCTGGGGGAATCTAGGATGGAAAAGGACCTGGGGGTCCTAGTAGATGATAGGCTCAGCAATGGCATGCAATGCTAAACTGCTGCTAACAAAGCAAACAGAATATTGTCATGCATTAAAAAGGGGATTAACTCCAGGGATACATTGATAATTCTCCCACTGTACAAGACTTTGGTCCGGCCTCACCTGGAGTAAGCTATCCAGTTCTGGGCACCAGTCCTCGGGAAGGATGTACTGGAAATGGAGCGAGTACAAAGAAGGGCAGCAAAGCTAATAAAGGGTCTGGAGGATATTGGTTACGAAGAAAGGTTGCGAGCACTGAACTTATTCTCTCTGGAGAAGAGACGCTTGAGAGGGGATATGATTTCAATTCACAATTACCATACTGGTGACCCCACAATAGGGATAAAACTTTTCCGCGGAAGGGATAAGACACGTGGCCACTCATTAAAATTAGAAGAAAAGAGGTTTAACCTCAAACTGCAAGGATGTGGAATTCCCTTCCACAGGTGGTAGTTTCAGCGGGGAGCATCGATAGTTTCAAAAAACTATTAGATAAGCACCTGAACGACCTCAACATACAGGGATATACAATGTAATACTGACATATAATCACACACATAGGTTGGACTGGATGGACTATGTAACTATATGTAACTATGATATCATACTGACCACCACTGTAGGTGGGCTTTCGTTCCCACTTACCACCAATGTAAGGAGCATTCTTCCTACTGACCTCCAACATTATCGGCCTTCTTCCCACTGACCACCAATGTAAGTGGCCTTCTTCCCACTGGTTACCAATGTAAGGGACATTCTTCCCACTGACCCCCCTAATGTAAAAGACATTCTTCACACTGATCACCAATGTAAGGGGCATTCTTTTCACTGACCCACTATCATAAAAGGCATTCTTCCCATTGACCACCAATGTAAAGGCCATTTTTTCCACTGACCCCCTAGTGTAAGAGGCATTCTTCCCAATGACCACCGATGTAAGGCGCATTTTTCCCAATGACCACTAATGTAAGGGGAATGCTTCCCATTGATCACCAATGTAGGATACATTCTTTTCACTGGCCACCAACGTACAGGGCATTATTCCCACTGATGACTATGGTAAATGGCATTCTTCACACTGAACGCTAATTTAAGGTGCATTCGCCCCACTGACCACCAATGTAAGAAGCATTCTTCCCACTGATCACCATTGTAAGGTGCATTCTGCCCACTGATGACTATGGTAAGGGGCATTCTTCACACTGACCACCTATGTAAGGGGCCTTCCTCCCATTGACCACTAATGTATGGGCCATTTTACCATTGACCACTGATGAATTTGTTTTCGTAAGGGTTTTTTGATACCTGAAATTTTTTTTAGAAGTTTCTCTGGGGTAAAAAGGTTCAGAAAGGCTGGTTTAGACTTAACTGAAATGTAACACTTGAGCCTTTTACACGTTTTGTGCTACAAGCTAATAACTAATACTAAGCTTATAAGCTTTCCAGTGCTTTACCTGCCAGTTTATAATAAAGAAGACAAAGTGACATCTTCTCCTGTGCTACTTGTTATTCCTGGATGAGAAGGAGCATGATCTGTACTTGCCCGGAGTTTGGACCAACACAGAGCAATGGTATATGTTTGCTGCATCACCTTTCAAATTGAATAGCAGAGGGATCATGGTCTTTGACAAAACAGAGGGCTAAAAAGTGGTTCTGGAACTAATTACAAGGAGAATTATGGAAAACGGGGCTAAAAGTGAAGCTTTCCCTAGCCTTCTGTGTACTGATGCCTGGCTCTGGCACGCTATAGTCAAGTAGTCCCTGCTGAGGTTACCACAGTGTGTCCTGCAGAAGAATCAAAATGACAAATGAGGTCTTTCTGGAGTTCACCTGTCTAGACCACAGGAAAGCTACGATGGATCCAAAAGATTAATAGATGATGAAGAGCCGGAGACTCGTGGCAGGAACATATTGAGAATATTATGCTACACAGGAGCACAGCCTTGGCTAAAACCTAATTATATTCTTTAGGGATATTCTATCTTCCTTTTATTCTGTTACAGGAATATCCTTCAGTTTTCATATTGATACATTTGTATATATGGCAGAATACAGTAAGTACACTTTAAAAACACATTTTTCTGCCTAAATGCATTGAGGCAAATCATACAAGTTTGAATATAGAACTTTCCCAGCCTTTTCTCTTTCTCTTGCTTTGCCTTGGAGAGCTGCACTGTAATCATCAAAGGCTGTTCAAATTTCCTGCTTAAAAATTAAATTCAGATGAAGTGAGTTCTATATGGCGTGTTGGTAGTTGCTATACACTAAATGTACTTTTCACAGATACCAGTTTAGTTATAGTATATTAAATAACACAAATGTACTATTTTACAGGTCATTCGCTATTACAGCAGATTCATTTTCAAGAGCTTTATATGTCAACAGGATTTTTAATTTTTTTGATAGTTAAAGGAGAAGTGTGGCCAAAGCTCTTCTGGCCATACTTCTGTGGGTCTCGGAAGTGCACTTTTTTTCTGTTCTCCTGGGACCCAGATGTAGCTGGCATTACAGAACTGGCCCAGGCTCTACAGGGATCCCGACAATGATGTTGGGATCCACCCAGAAGCCTGACCGGCAGCTGGCCCAACCTGAGTCAGCCGCTCTTGCCCCCTGCACAGTTTGGCACTCCAGTGAGCGCTGGAGGGGCAGAGCAGAAAGCCGTTCACTCTCTGCTCAGTGAAGACTGAGAACTGAGCGATCAGCAGTCACGTGATCACTCACTTCCCAGTCTTAGAGCCAGCGGGGGACAGCTGCAGCATCAGATTGATGCTGCAGTCACATGCTGATGCTGGATTTGCAGGCAAAGCAGACAGGAGCTTCAACATACATCTATGCCCAGGGGTGGACTGATAACTCATGGGGCCCCTGGGCAATAGGAGATTATGGGGCCCCCAGGCAATCAGAGATTATGGGGCCACACAGTATACACACACACACAGTATACAATCACACAGTAAACACATACATGTACACACAGTATACACAGACAGATGTAAAAAAAACACAGATTTATACATACTGTCCCTGGTTTTACTGAGGCTGGCAACCCTGATGGGGCCCCCTAGTGGCCCAGGGCCCTCGGGCAGTGCCCGATTGGCTCAATGGTCAGTCCACCCCTGTCTATGCCCTTAATTTATTTGTTAAAACATAGCTTTGCAGTTAATTTATTTGTTAAAATAGAGCGGAACAAGCAAGATCTCTGTGATAACACTTCCATCTGTGGGCCGCCACGTGACCAGTACTCACTGTAATGTGAAACGGTCTCTGTGGACTGTCATTTCAGCTGTTTGTAGGTTTAGCTCTCAATAAAAATGTAACACATTAAATTACTCATCCCAGCTGTTCAGAAGACATCGCTGCCGTTCCATGGGGAAGCCAACACAGGCCTGGGCAAAGCTTGCGTCTGATCCCTACCGAGCTCTATCTTCCCTTCGTCAGTCAAGAATGGGAAATTCATATTAACTGCTTGGCTGTCAGAACTCTGGTCAAGTGGAGTTGTCAGCAGACAAAAATGTCTCCCGTGTGGAATCTTTATAAACGGGTAGGGGGTCGGTTATCTGAAAATGAGCCATCTTGAAAGTTTTCTTTGCAGAAATGACATATAACCAAGTATTGTCTGCAGGAGTCACTGTGTGGATTTCCTACATGGGACACAACCTACACTAACCAGAGCTTCTGCCTTCCATCTCAATGTAGGGCTGGTCCAACCAAAAATAATAGCTATAGCCAGGGGTGTTGCTAGGTCTGCAAAAGATCTGGGGCTAGAGCCCATAGCAGCGGTCACGAACCTTTTTGCATGCCTGGGGGGGGGGGGGGGGGGGACCTGTGGTAAGCAATTTTTCACGGCGATGGCTGGTGTTGTGCGCTTCAATCATCATGGTACCATGGTTGATATGGTGTCAGGGTGATTGAAGTGCATTATTTCTATTGTTACATTCTAATATATAATGAAGTGGTTCAACTCACCATAGTGCAGAATCAGTGGGAGCCCTGGGTGTGTCACTTGCCACATCTACTGCCACTAGATGCAGCGTGTCACTTGCCACCGTCGCATGTCACCAGATGCAGCGTGTTACTTCCAACTTTCACCTGGCAGCAGATGTGGATTGTCACTTGCCACGTCACCTGCCACCATTTGCAGATTGCCACTTGCCACGTCACCTGCCACCATGTGCACATTGCCACTTACCACGTCACCTGCCGCCATTTGCAGATTGCCACATCTCCTGCCACCATTTGCATATTGTCAAATGCCAGGTTAACGGCCACCAGATGTGGGTTGACACTTGCCAACTGATGTGGATTGTCACTTGCCATGCCAGCCAGTGCCACCAAATGTGCATTGATGCTGCATTGGTGGCAGGATGACAGCACTGGTCCATTTAGTGAGAGCAGGAGATTGGTGATGCGGGGCGGGCAGTGAGAGATGATGTCATCTTGCTGCTCCCCGCCGCTCCTTTCGACACTGAAGCAAGGGGGTCTGGCTGAAGTGGAGCTCCACGATGACAGGAAGCATGTGACCTCCACTCCACCGTGCTGTGAGGGCTGAAGAGCACTGACATGTGGCGGACAGTGAGAGATGATGTCATCTCTCTGCTGCTCACCACACTTTGCTCCCAAATTGAAGAGGCCCGGCTGTGAAGAGCGCTGATGTGGAGCGGGCGGAGAGAAATGTCATCTCTGCTCGTCTGCCCGCTTGCTTCTCTCCTCTCCTCCGCCTCTCTCATGCAGCCAGCTGCAACCTACTGGTTAGGGACCCTGCAGTAAGATACTCGGGGCTATGGGCCCCAGATTCGGGGCTATAGCCCCAATAGCCACCCCCTAGCAATGCCTCTGGCTATAGCTAGAATCTGTTGGGCTTAGTCATCCACAATTTTTTACTCTTGGGCAGCCCAGTGACAAGTTCTCCCTGCCATAGTAAGCTGTCTTGTCCTTGGCCAATGTGAAGGTTTAGGTGTTGCTACCAACTTTTGGGTGTTTCTACACCTCCTGCATCCTGTAAATGAACTGAAAACACAACAAGGTGAGTGGAAAGTCATTGTTCCTGCTTTGGCAAGGGTCCAAATCTGGGGTAGGGAGCTTGTAACTGAATCGTCGTGTATATTTAAGCATAAACATTTTTTTAATTTTGGAAAGATAAATGTTTGTGATTTTTTTTGTCAGCCCTGTCTGATTAGGAAGATGTCATGGATGCAAAGGACCATACACTATAAAAAAACAGCCATATCTATGTGCCCAGGATTCACAAGAGTTGCATACACCCACCTGTGCAAATCAATTACAGGATATATCTGTATGTCCAGATCTATGTGACAGTGAGCGGGGCCCCAGTACCCATCCCACCCACTTTTAGCATAAATGGGCTCCTAAAGCTGGCCATAGATGGTTCGAAGTTCGGCTGGTTCAGCAGGGACTGGCTGAGATTCGAACCATGTTAGGGCAGGCTGAATGTACCCAAGGTGATCGATCAATCAACTTGGGTACAACCAGCCTGTCGGATTTTACATGAGATTATTGCTAGATAGCCGTTAGTAGCAATCACTGTGATGTCCTGGCGAGGACGGCTCACTGCACCCCCCCTTCCCCCACCAGGAGAACACAATGGTTCCACAGGAGGGATTCTCCCATCAACACTGACTGTGTTGATGGGGAGAATCAAGCAAATTTCTTTCTTAAAATCTGTGGTTGCAGAAAAGAAAATCGGTCTATCTATGGACGACTTAAGTCCCCGAGGCCCCCTATGCAGCTTCAGTCTGCACAGATGCTTTGTCCAACACAATACAGGGTTTACTAGTTCAAAGGCAGTGACAAAATGCATTTATTTTTCTCCTCTTTTCTACCTATTATGTAATACAATGCACGGCAGCGGGTTGCAACATGTTGACACATGTTGTAATGCATTTTTGTGTGCTGCAATGAAGAATGAAACATGTCTATAATTTTCCCCAGTGCACATTAATACACGGCTGTAGTGTGAATTGAGCATATAGACGGCAATAACATTTCCTGTACCCTCGCGTTGAGCCTGTGTTGATTAATGCAGCTTGACGCACTAGATGTGAACAAACCCTGACCTTTTGGTTGGAGTTGCCCTTTAAATTTCATCTAAACACTCATAAACAGATGGCTTTTTGCTTGTTGACCGATACAGAACGCACGCAATTCTTAAAGTTTCTCTTGCACCGCCATTGTATCACGTACATTTCGGTCAGCCTGGCTGTCGTCATATCGCGAGGGTTAATTCTGTTCCTGCGGCTGTGTTCCACTACAGGTGGGCACTGATTCAAAGGTTAATAGAAACAACGAGGGGTGTTTAATTATCGCCTCACACAGACACAACTGAAAATGACTTTTAGAGGGAGCTGTTCCCTGATGTAAGTGACACGGCGCCGTATAAAACAGGAGCTGGCTGCGCTCTTGTGTAAGTTCTGAAATGTAATGTACATTGGTGGGGGGAGTGGAGGAAAAGGATGTGGAGTGGCAAAGTCTGCTGCTGGACTGTAAATCTTCATAGGAAAGTGCTGCAAAAAACACAGATTTATTTGAAAACTTTAACAGGGATCTGTAATCAAGTGAGATATCTGAGTGAAAAGCTTTAGTTGGAAGCTGCCATTCTCTGCCCTAGATTGGTCAGGAGTGTGGTCAAACCCCAGGGAACCCTTATCTGCGGTCCATCGATTTTCTCTTCTCTGTTCTTCTTTCCTTTCCACTTAAGTTACACTTCTTTCCCCTTTCCTTGTCTGCCTTTTCTACTATTTATATATGTAAGCACTTTTTTTTTACCCTTTAAGCTGCAATTGAATCTGCTTATATTTTACCTTTACTGATCCTCCCTTTTCCCCTTATCAACATGCTAATAAAATTTAAAAAAAACTCTCCATTTCCTTTCCATTTCTTATTTTACACTCAGTAACATCATCCCTGAATCTCTGTGATTCTTCATGCAATGCAGTCAGATCATGGCTGGTGGAAGGGTCTGGGAGAGTGCCTTAGCTATAGCCAGGGGTGGACTGATAACTCATGGGGCCCCCGGGCAATAGGAGATTATGGGGCCCCCAGGCAATCATTGATTATAGGGCCACACAGTATATACACACACACAGTATACAATCACACAGTATACACATACATGTACACACAGTATACACAGAAAGATGTAAAAAAAACACAGATTTATACATACTGTCCCTGGTTTTACTGAGGCTGGCAACCCTAATGGGGCCCCCTAGTGGCCCAGGGCCCCCGGGCAGTGCCCGAGTGGCTCAATGGTCAGTCCGCCCCTGGCTATAGCTTCCTGAAAACATCAAAGCACCCTTTCTTAGAGCTCCTCCCAAGCCCTGGTGCAAGCAGTAGGCTGGCTCTTGGGAGGAGCAAGCAAATAACAATGTGGGCAGAATGGAAGCTCCTAGTCAGGTTGTATTGGCACGCAAACCACCTTGGCTAATGCCCATATGTGATCCTGAGCTTCATGATTGGAAAAACTGAAGCCCAATGAAATAAAGGGGTCAGGCTTGGGGGAAAGGACTAGATTATTCTGCATGTCCTCCAGCTGCACCTGCTGCAACTCCTAATGCACGCTGTAAGACATTACACAGGGGTTCCTCTCTTCTCTCTGAGTCACAACTTAGAAGTTACACAGGGGTTCCTCTCTTCATTCCAAGTCATGAATTAGAAATTACACAGGGGTTGCTTTCTTCCCTTCAAGTCATCACTTAGTCGTTACACACAGATACCTCTTTTCACTCTGAGTCATGACTTAGATGTTACACAGGGGTTCCACTCTTTTTTCCAAGTTATGACTTAGATGCTACACAGGGGTTCCTCTCTTCTATGCAAGTTATGACTTAGACATTACACAGGGGTTCCTTTCTTCATTAGATGTTACACAAGGGTTCCTCTCTCTTAATTCCAAGTCATGACTTAGATATTACACAGGGGTTCCTCTCTTAATTCCAAGTCATGACTTAGATGTTACACAAGGGTTCCTCTCCTCATTACAAGCCATGACTTAGATGTTACACAAGGGTTCCTCTCCTCATTACAAGCCATGACTTAGATGTTACACAGGGGTTCCTCTCCTCATTACAAGCCATGACTTAGATGTTACACAGGGGTTCCACTCTTCATTCCAAGTTATGACTTCTCAGTTCCCAGCATAGCTAGGGAACTGACCAAGCTGTGCTCTCATGCCTAGCATGGAACGTTTTTAGTAGAAAAGCACCAGGGATTTTACACAAAGGAAGCAGTACAAAGAGAACAGGATACTTTTTCATAAAAGTACATGGTGCAGCAGCCACATAGTGTATCAGATATATGAAATGTTGGGTTTACATATTCTTTCACTCAAAATCATGACTTAGATGTTACACAGAGGAACTGCTCCGAGTCATGACTTATACAGTATACAGGGGCTCTTCCCTTCACTCCCAGCAGCCAGGCGGTGCATCAAGTGACCAAAAGGAAGGTGAGCATAGGTGTGCGCAGCCTATTGCATTAGGGTGTGCACCCCAAAGCTTAAACACACATGCATTTGTGTGTATATAGCAGTAGGGCATGCAATGAACAGTGTCAGTAGTGGACAGTGTCAGTAGCAGTAGGGCAGAGATTGGTGTCAATAGTTTATTTTTATTCTTTTTTTATTTTTACTTGTTTACAATTAAAAATTTTTACAATAATTTTTTACTATTTTTTTTTTTTTTTTTACATTTTTTTAGGAGCAACATTTGGGAGCTTTGGTGAAATATCAGGGGTCTAAACAGGCCCCTGATGTCTCACTTTTGAGACAGAGAAAGGGACTGAGAACAGAGATCCCCCAGTCCCTTTCTCTGCAGCCAGACAGCAGGGGGAATCTGGGCAGCAGAGGGTGATCAGGCACACCCTGTGCACACGCCTATGAAGGTGAGTATTGCAGCTATGGGGGTAAGTACTAAATGGAACATGTTACTTAGCCCTGTTTAGAAAAAGCAAGCATTCACTTTAAGCTCTTCTCTAGAAATGGAGGCACCTCACCAACCAATGCAATCTGAATAATATATTCCTATCCACAAGCGTGTCTGAATTGTTGTTTCTCAAACGTTCCACTACAATTATGTATAACCCGATGTTTTACATTAATGGACACTTTGGCAAGCTTTCTTAATCTGTTTGTAAATAAATAAATAAATCTTTCAATAATGTTTTTAATAAAAGTGGAATTACACTTTAAATGGACCCTGATTTCCAGCTTGAAGGTTTAATGCTGTGGTAGGATCCCTCTTGACAATTTTTCCGCTGTTCCTAATTAAACGAGGAATCTTCTCAGTTACACAATGTTAGCGGGCTCGGCTCCTGCGTCTGTTTTCACTCTGCCTGTATCCTCACGAGGGGTCCCTGCAAAAGAGTCCGACGCTGGCTTCGGATTATTAATAGCATTATTTGGATAGATCTATCCCGAGGTATCCAGCAAGAAATATTTGCTAAGCAGTTAACCCACCCAGGAATCCTCATTCAGAGACATCTCTAAGAGGGGAGAGGCGGGGATAGTGCTGTGTGACGCACAAACGGGACGCTGGCTCATGGTGGTCTGTGTTCTCCAGTTTTTGTGAATCTGCAATTTCCAGCAATGCATTTCCAGCAATGCATGGCTTTGGTATGTTATTTCACGGCAACACAGGCTTCCTGTTTTATACTCTTAAAAGGTAGCTCCATATAAAACTGGGTGGGTGCCGAAATAATGAATTACCCTTCTGTTTCTTTTCTTAGTTGCTTATAGCCAAAGGGAAAGCATTGAGAGCCAAATCCAAAGAGCTTTGAACTCTTGAAAGCTTTCCACCCTGTAGTCCTTCTTTTAGATTTAAAGGCTAAGAGCACTTAGCAACCCCCCCTTTCAATGGAACTCACCCACCCCTAGTCCAAGACCTGTACTTACCTGTATCTCATGGCTGTGGACCTCACAACCCTGGCTGTGCCTATGCACTGGATCCCTGTATGCTACTATGGCACAGTCTACCAAGGGTGAAGATGGCGATATTGGGATGAAGCTAGTTATACATCTGGGGCAGAAAGGGTGGGGTACTCTTGAAGAACTTTTTTGGAGTCAGAGCACCCTTTAAAATGATGGACAATCTCAAGGCACCCCATTATAAAATGTAAAAAGACTATTCTAATAGTTTTACCTAATGCAGCAACATCCATACATGTAGGACACCCAACGTTGGAGGTGATTTATACCTCCAAAGCAAATATACCTTTGCACACTGGTACTGAGTAGTATTCCAAAGTTTGTCTTCTCCCTTAATTTCTTTCCCTCAAACAATGAGGCTGTGCAGGTGCCCGATGTCCTCCTTATCAACTGATGACATCATTGGTGGCTAGAAGGTTGTAATGGTGCACAATGAAAACCTGTGGCTTTGTGTAACTAAAAAGCAGGATTAATCCATACAATTTTTGGACAATTTTTAGGCATTTTGCCAAGGCACTCTGAAGAAACCTAAAGGCACCCTGGTGGAAAAAGGCTGAGCTAGACTTAGGTAAGAGGAGAAGGGGGAGGAAAGTATACTTCTCCTATAAATGCAACTTGGACTGAAAGAAATACATACAGTGAGGACGGAAAGTATTCAGACCCCCTTACATTTTTCACTCTTTGTTATATTGCAGCCATTTGCTAAAATCATTTAAAGTTCTTTTTTTTCCCTCATTAATGTACACACAGCACCCCATATTGACAGAAAAACACAGAATTGTTGACATTTTTGCAGATTTATTAAAAAAGAAAAACTGAAATATCACATGGTCCTAAGTATTCAGACCCTTTGCCGTGACACTCATATATTTAACTCTGGTGCTGTCCATTTCTTCTGATCATCCTTGAGATGGTTCTACACCTTCATTTGAGTCCAGCTGTGTTTGATTATACTGATTGGACTTGATTAGGAAAGCCACACACCTGTCTATACAAGACCTTACAGCTCACAGTGCATGTCAGAGCAAATGAGAATCATGAGGTCAAAGGAACTGCCTGAAGAGCTCAGAGACAGAATTGTGGCAAGGCACAGATCTGGCCAAGGTTACAAAAAAAAATTCTGCTGCATTTAAGGTTCCTAAGAGCACAGTGGCCTCCATAATCCTTAAATGGAAGACGTTTGGGACGTCCAGAACCCTTCCTAGAGCTGGCCGTCCGGTCAAACTGAGCTATCGGGGGAGAAGAGCCTTGGTGAGAGAGGTAAAGAAGAACCCAAAGATCACTGTGGCTAAGCTCCAGAGATGCAGTCGGGAGATGGGAGAAAGTTGTAGAAAGTCAACCAATACTGTAGCCCTCCACTAGTCGGGGCTTGGCAGAGTGGCCCGACGGAAGCCTCTCCTCAGTGCAAGACACATGAAAGCCCACATGGACTTTGCTAAAAAAACACCTGAAGGACTCCAAGATGGTGAGAAATACGTTTCTGTGGTCTGATGAGACCAAGATAGAACTTTTTGGCCTTAATTCTAAACGGTATGTGTGGAGAAAACCAGGCACTGCTCATCACCTGTCCAATACAGTCCAAACAGTGAAGCATGGTGGTGGCAGCATCATGCTGTTGGGGTGTTTTTCAGCTGCAGGGACAGGACACGACTGGTTGCAATCGAGGGAAAGATGAATGCGGCCAAGTACAGGGATATCCTGGACAAAAACCTTCTCCCGAGCGCTCAGGACCTCAGACTGGGCCGAAGGTTTACCTTCCAACAAGACAACGACCCTAAGCACACAGCTAAAATAACGAAAGAGTGGCTTCACAACAACTCTGTTCTTGAATGGCCCAGCCAGAGCCCTGACTTAAACCCAATTGGACATCTCTAGAGAGACCTAAAAATGGCTGTCCACCAACGTTTACCATCCAACCTGACAGAACTGGAGAGGATCTGCAAGGAGGAATGGAAGAGGATCCCCAAATCCAGGTGTGAAAAACTTGTTGCATCTTTCCCAAAAAGACTCATGGCTGTATTAGATCAAAAGGGTGCTTCTACTAAATACTGAGCAAAGGGTCTGAATACTGAGGACCATGTGATATTTCAGTTTTTCTTTTTTAATACATCTGCAAAAATGTCAACAATATTGTGTTTTTCTGTCAATATAGGGTGCTGTGTGTATATTAATGAGGAAAAAAATGAACTTAAATGATTTTAGCAAACGGCTGCAATATAACAAGGAGTCAAAAATTTAAGGGGATCTGAATACTTTCTGTCCCCACTGTAGGTTGCCATAACTAGTCGCCTTCAATCTAATCACCATGGAAAGTGTCAAGATAAATGTTTATTGGCCAAGAACATAATCAAAGTATTAACACCTGTGCAGACGTTTGACATCAAGGATGATATTATATAATTAAAGCAGGGTGGTTGCACAGCTTTCAGGCCTCCCATCCTGTTCTTGGACAAGCAGTATCTACACATTGTATGGTGATTGGATTCAGGTTAACGTGCTACTTGTGTGGATATGAATGCTGGGGTGTCTTCCTGACACTAATAAGAACTGAAGAAGTGGATTAGGTAAGCTACCAAATGTCTTCAACATTGCAGAACTAGTCCAGTTGTATGTGACAAAGGCTGGCTATACACAGCAGGACCCGGCTGAGATTCAAACCAATAATGGGCAGGCTAAATGTGATCGATCAACTGGGGTACAACCAGCCTGCTGGATTCGCTTCCGATTATCATAAGCGGCAGCTATAGCGATAATCACTGTGTTCTCTGGCCCGCTCCCATCTCCCCCGCCTGGAGAAGACAATGGCATGGCAGGAGGGATTCCCCTGTCAACACTTTGTCTATCCCATGGCTGCAGGAAAGAAATTTACACCATCTATGGGTTGCCTAACTAACTACTGCTAGCTATAACTGTCCAAAAGAGGATGTTCCTCACATTAGAGAAATTTCCTTCCTTTTCACCCTTTGCTACTCTATCAAAAATGTAAAAGTTTACTAAGTGGAACTTTTGCCTGCAACTGCTCAAATACAAACACAGACAGAGCAAAAAGTAAATCTCTCAACTATCTGAGATGGGGCATCTTTTTAGCACAAAGAATGTACAGTAAGCAAAGGACACACCTGGCCCCAGTTACATGAACCAATATGCAAAAAAATATTCTACAAGCTGTTTCTTTAACCACCAAATTTGCTTGTATTGGCTCTTCCAAATAACAAATGCAATCAAAGAGATTCGGAAAGGTTTAGTGCAAGTAAATAGTGCATATTTTAAGGGGAACAGGGAAATTTGCTCCCAAAAGAGGAATAGCCCCTCCAAATGGAACTACACAAGAAGCTACCTAGAAATTAAGGTATATCAGCACTCAGTTTGAAAATTGTTAAAAAAAAAACCCTGCCACCAACTTAAAATATAGCAGGTAAAAGCACAGAAAAATCACGTTTTTGAAATGCTTACATGCAGTTTATTTGCCTTTTCTGTGAATGATTGGGTGCTCTTTTGCATAATGCCTTTGAATTTAATAGAAATATTGACTGTTCTAAGAGGAGTCAATTCCCTAGCACAGCCCCCTTCATTCCTTGCACGTCATAGCCCTCTCCTCTTCTGGGAGTGCCTTATTACACTCCGTGTTGGCCCAGCATCTTTGACCTTAACCTTACCCCCCTAACCTTTTATGTAGTTGCCAGGGAAGAGGGAAGTGGAATACTATAGAGCTGCCACTCTCAAACAGGGATCCGTGGTACCCTAGGGTTCTTCCAGAGCTTGCTATGGGTTCCTTGAGCTGTGGTTGTTTGGCCTCCCATTTAATGCTGATTGCAAAAATCTGAGGCCAGCATCATTAGGAGGAGCCAGTGGCATTCCATCAATGATCTTTTTAACTGTCTGTAAGGGTTGGCATTGCAATGGTCACTGTAAAGGGGCCATTTTTCCTACTGCCCCTAATGAATTGTTCTTAGCAAGGGGTCGCCTAGACCTTATCATTCTTTCAAGGGTTCTTCTGGGGTAAAAAGGTTGAGAAAGGCTGCTGTAGAGTGATGGTTCGGAGTCTGCTGCAGGTGCTGACGTCAGATACAAAATGGCGGCACCTAGCAGCAGTTCCAAACCTTTTTGGATATCTACTGTAAACAAGGGAGGCTTTTACAGATACTGTAAATAACATGCATAAAGAAATTAAGTGCACATTTAATCTTACGGGAAGATTTTTGTTAATATAAATGGTCTGGTGACAGGGTCTCTTAAATAAAAAAAATATGGCAGAAATGTGGACGCTATCATTGCTTTTTTTTTTTTTTTGTCTGAAAATGAGTTGTTTTGCTGCCACTGAATTTGATCATTTGTCAATGACTGACCCAACACAAGCCTACAGCAAGCATAGCCAGGGCAACTTCACAACTCCTGCTCCTTTTTCTTGTTGTGGGCCAGTGAATTAGTACTGAAGTTGTCGTATTGTCATGACAGCCAGAAAAATAACATTTTTATAAGGAGAGGTCAGCATTGGTAACCTGTGTATTCCCCCCCCCCCCCCCTTGCCCCGGGCCGGGTTTTTGTTACACAGCCCCCCGCTTTTTGCTTAGACTATCACAACTGATTGCTGGGAATGGGTGACAGCAGTACGGAAAACTGACATGATGACTAACATGGTTTCGGGGGAACTTCCTGAAAAGATCTGACGATAAATCAAGGTATTATTTTAATGAAGAGCTCCGCTGCATATGGGGATTACGAGCGCCTGATCACCGCTGGGGCCAGAGGGCCAATCAAGGGAGTGACGTCTCTCATCCTTTGTGCGTCTTTCTATCCTTGGGGATCCTTCAAAGGCAGCATAAATAGCCGGTGTGCTGCTCACATAACAGGTCTTTTTCTCTTGTTTTACTTTGTAATCCTGCTTAGAAAAACCTCGAAGGAGATGATAGGAAGTGTAACCCCCCCTCGGGAATCCGAACAACGTGCGCACACCTAGAAGCTTCCTGGCAACTGGAAACTTTTTCCGGCCACCTTACCCAGGTGATGGCAGATGACATGATTCAAGCCTATTTTATTAGAGTGCCTGCCATGTCTGTGCCTCTTTTAGGTCTGACATAAAGATCTGTATAAATGATAGCACTAGTGAAGGCTCCTTGAACCGCCTTTAGGGAAAGGGAGCTTTGACTGGTGGAAGCATGGCATCACTGTGGGTGTGAACCTAAAAGCGAAGTTAAATAGCTCCCTTAGGAGTGGCTACAAGACCTGAGGTGACTGGATGGAGCCTGAACTCTAGGAAAAGGCTATGCTGAGGTTCATTCAACTGCTCTGAGGTGATTCAGCTGTCACAAGAGTTGTTACCCTGTTTCCCCGAAAATAAGACCTAGCGTGATTGTCAGTCATGGCTGCAATATAAGCCGTACCCCCCAAATAAGCCCTACCCTATTTCCCCGAAAATAAGCCCTACCCTGAAAAAAGGACCTACAAGGACTTTAACTAGGGCTTATTTGGGGGGTAGGGCTTATATTGCAGCAATCACCGACAATCACGCTAGGTCTTATTTTCGGGGAAACAGGGTAGGTGAGTATCTCTCCTCTGTTCCCAGGCCCCTCATTACAAAAATCTCACAGGTGCTCTGATCCACCATACTGACTGATCCCCAGCCCCTGCAGGGTCCCAATTACTTCAGTCAGACATTGGATTAGTACTGGTGCCACTGGCAATGAATTTGCTGACTCCACTCCTATAATCCCCACTCTGCCCTCAGCTCTACCACTTCTCATGGACCCCTGTTGCTACCCACACTCAGTCATCACATCCCCTGAAAACTGCTGCTCTGACCAGAAGGTGTCTCTCCTCTATACCCAGCGGCCTTCCCCAATGTTCATTCCAGCATGGGATGGGGCCCTTCACCACAGCTACTGGCGCTGATGGTGCTGGCTCCTCTCCTGCTTTCACCACTCCCTCCTCTGCCGACAACCTGTGAAGACTTCTAATACAGCATCTGCCTCTATTAATGGACACTGCCTTCCCATCCTAGGATTCCCAGAGCACTGCCATCACATGTGAATGGACCTCAGACCTTGGACACCTGCAGCATCTCACTCCCTGGATTCTTTCAGAGAGACTGAGTTCCCTGTGCCCTACAGGGCAGGAACTGATGTATACTGTCAGCTCTCATCCCCTCCAGCATATCACTCAACTCAGGGGTAGGCAACCTTTTGAGCACAGTGTGCCGAAAAATGTTTTCAAAGAAATTGAAAATGCCGATTTTATAACAAAAAAATGTCAACTTCACGCTCTCAATCACGAAAAGGATTTTTTATAGAGTAAACGCTGTAAACTACTTGAGTAGTAGTGAGAAATTACCATCCTGATTACCTGCTGTTCATACTCATTCAGTCACTATGAGATTCATTTTTTGTATTCTGCAAAAAAACTGGTTGATCCTTCTTTCTATCTCCCCTTCTGTCCATGTCCCCAATTCAGCAGTGTTGGCAGCTCTGCACATGCTCAGTTTTCAGTGAGTTTCTATACTGAGCATTTCCTCCCTATCACATCTGAGCAGCCCATGTGACTATAGAGTCACATATGTGGGCGTATACACAGTGGTAAATGACAGCCCACACCCTCCCTCCTCCTCCATGCCCACTAACCAGTTAAACACAATGGGGGTGGGATATTACATGTAGATTGATGGAGGCTTCATCTCCCACTTATTCTCCCACTGATTGTGGTGTGACACAGCCTGTGACTGGCAGAAGTCAGTCACAATAATAAATATTTGATTTCAAATATATATTTGTATGACAATTTGAAACAGTTTAATGATATTAATTCTTTATTTTTACTCTGTATTCCAAAGGCCGTTTTTTTTGTTGAACATGTGACCAGCAGCAGAGGATTAGAAGCTCCTTCTGCTTATGTTTCCATGCAGGCAGGCTGGGAAAGATCTGGGACATGTGGCAGCTGTATATTGATTAGGAAAAAGGTACTTAGATGTTTTTTTATTATTAATATAATTACAGTGCCCATAATTGACGCAAGGAAGTCTGCAAAGGTGTGAATCCATCCATTTACTTGGCTAAAGATGTGAATTGTTGTCAAATTGCCAGGGTAGAAATGTTAAGTTGGCATTATATGTGGAACTTGGAAGACAGATGGTGTTGAAGCCCCCACCTCTGTTAAAGGATGGTTGTTTTAGTTTGGCCTGTACATTGGGGAAACAAAACAACATCTCAACAAATGACTGGCCCGACATAGGAGGGCCATTTGGGTATAAATGTTAAAACAGGTCTTATGCGGAAGACAGATGGTGCTGAAGGTCCACAACCCCTGTTCAGGGTTGGTTGCTCCAGTTTGAGATGTACATTGGGGAAACAAAACAACATCTAAACAAATGAATGGCCCAACACAGGAGGGCCATTTGGGTAGAGATGATAAAATGGATTATATGTGGAAGACAGGTGGTGTTGAAGGTCCCGAATCCCTACCCAGGCATGGTTGTTCCAGTTTGAGAGCATCATTCGGGTACAGATGTTAAAACAACATAACTGTATATGTGGAGGACAGATGGTGTTGAAGACCCCATCCTTCTCCGAGATAGTTGTTACTGTCTGACCTGTGCATAGGAAAAACAAAACAACCTTTCAGCAAATATATGGCTCAACGTATCAGGGCAATCTGTACAGGTCAGGACTTTTTACACCTTAAAGTGGAGTTCCACCCACTTTTACAACTCTTCAGCATCCCTCACTAAACTGTTCACTGTAAACAAATTGGATATTTTTTTTTTTTTTCTCAGCACCTACTGTATATCTTCTGTATTCATTTTTCACTTCCTCCTCCCTGGCCGCGGCCCATCGCATCATTTCCTGTTTGCAATGCCTTCTGGGAAGGGGCGGCAACTTCCTCTGAAACTGCCGTTGCTATGGAAACCTGACCTGGAACCTATTACACTGCTTGTGCTGCACTGAGCATGTGCGAGATCTGCAAGGATGAGATCCAGGAAGAAATACAGTCTGGCTTCAGATGCCCACACTTAAGATGGCCACGGCCTGCTGTAAGTTTATAAAATAACAAACTACTGCTATAAACTAACAAAACAGACCTTAGTTTATAGAGTAACTTTACTAGAATACATTAAGCTTGTGTATTATAGGGGTATTTTTATTTAAAAAGTATAATTTCGGCCGGAACACCACTTTAAGGAAAAGGGACATTCTTTTAAGGACAATGAGGACAACATCTTGGATAGAGAGGGTGATTGCTTCACAAAAGAGATTAAAGAGGCCATTCTGTCTATCTTGAATTGCTTTTCAGATTGTGGTTGACAGCCAGTTATCAAGCATTCAGGATGTGATACTGCATGCCTGTTTTTCAATCCTTGTTTTTTTTCTGTGCAAATGGGGATTTTACATTGAACTTCTGCAGGCAAATGTCATAGCGGTGGCACCTGTGAAATCTGACACACCAAATTAATATTACTGCGAAACGAAACTTTATGGAGATGCGAACGCTTCCCTCCAGTTATCATGTAAGTTTGGAGGTGGGATGTAAAAATATGTGTAGGCAGCTGCAGTCTGTATTCTCTACTGCAGATAGTGCTTGACCACAATGGCAATGCAGGAGGAGGAGGAAGTCAAGACGAACTAGGTTCCTCTATGATTTTGTGGGTTACAGAGCAGCACCTATCCGATTTGGATGCTAACGCCCCATGTGATTTTGGTGGCCATCTTGGGTCAGGTCTTGAGTCTATTTAAGACTCTGACTTTTGGGCTTGGCATGCTTTTTGCGAGTGGGTAGCATAGGGAAAGGATCCCTGTCTGTCAGGGACAGTGCTAGAGATAGGGAAAGGTTCTGGAGGAGTAGAGACAGTGCAGGGACTATGTCTACCATCCAGGAAGCCTTCCAACTTTGGTATGGACCAGCCAGGCCACATTCCGCTCCCCACTGGGCCTGTTGTACTTGCTGAAACTTTCTAAGATACAATGTTACTGCTGAATTCAGTCTCTGTGTGTGTTTCCTGCCCGCCGCACAACACTGCACTTAACCCACACATCAACCATCTGTTTTTAACCCCCTTTGCCACCAATGGGAACTAAGCCCTAGAGTAGACAAAACTCTATGCTTCCTCTGTAAACATACTACACATATTTCTATATATATTTCTATATATATATTACTGTAATTTTATAAAGTATGAAGTATATGAAAAGAAAAAATGGCAAAAATCTCAATAGTTGTACCTAGCTTGTGTATTTTCATTTCCCATTTTTTATATAAAATATGTTACATTTCTTAAGATTTTTTTTCCAGCTGTTCTGTTCTTAGCTATCCTTGTGTAAAGTAAAAATCAAGATATTGACATATTCTGAAAACATACCAGTTCCTAATAGGACAGGTGATGATGAGGATTTTGACAGTCTAGAGAGGACTTACTGAGCAATCCATTGGGGGTCTGTAATCATGAAAAAGTTAAGAACCCCCCGCTGTAAAGTTTTGCTCACTATCTGTTAGTTCCCATTGCAAACTTTCTGAAGAATCCATCATTTTGGGAAACTGTCCCACTTCAACAGATTTGTTGCTAGTTTTGATGCATACCTAAAATTCCGCTCTACAACCTGTAGCTCTACCCCATAGAGGCCCTCCAACTTTTACACGAAGACAGAAATCACTTCATGAGTGTGTTTTTGTGGTTTTATTGGAGGAAAACAACTTGGATGGGGAAAATGAATTATGGGATGCCTAACCTGACTTGATAGAATAACTCAAGGTCAACTTCCCTCACTATAGACACAGAAAAATTGCAAATCCAGGACTGTATTCCCTTTGGAACAATATCAATGTCTCTTGACGTAGCAAAAAAGGAATTCATTTGGTATAGAACTCTGTGTCCCCTTAATGGAATTTGGCAAAGTCCCGTTCTTGCAGAAGCTCTGTGTCTCCTTAATTGAAAATACCAGCCCACCTGGCTGCCTTGTAAAGTGTCCCATAGAAAGGGATTTAGGTTTAGCTGTGACACTGTCCCTTGAAAGCTTGCTGGGTATTGCTTCTGGCAGCCTTCTCCCTTGTGTGGCCCTAGGGGTGTAGAGGTACTCACACTCTGTCCCTTGACTCCTGCTGCTTTGGATAAGACTGCTGTTCAGGCCTCCTACTGTCCAGGAATTCCCACACTAGCCAGGGCATCTCCTAGAAGAGACTGAAGGAGAGTTGAGATCCCTCTCTTCAGCTTTTCTTCTTCCTCATTTGCAGCCTGGAGGCAGATCCCCCCAGCACGGGGGTCCCCTTACAGGCTCCACGACACAGCCTCAGCACTCCATCTTCCACCCAACCAACAAAAATCCCTCTACTGGCCAGGCGCCGCAATATTTATGGGCTGACCCAACTGCCCTGCCATGCCTCCTGCATGAGGATTGGTCAGATTCCCATGAATATGCAGATCAGCACCTCTTCACCTCCACCCACTAGCTTCTAGAAACTTCTGGTAGTTTCTAGACCCAGGCGGAGGTACCAGAGGCTTGACCTGTGAATCCCTCCAGCCTGACCTACAGTAACCCAAGAGCAATTACCCAGACTCACAGCTTACTGTGAGTCAGAATAAAATTTCCCCACAACTAGACTGTACACTAGAGGGTGCTACATACCTTTGCAGCTACTTCTTATTGTATTCAGTTCTATGGGTGGTTGGTCAAGTACACCATTGCAAGAACATGGTATCACAAACTATATCTTTCAGCACAATACTGCAGGGTGTTCAAGGGCCCATTGAGTGGGCAGCAATTGGGAAGAAACCAATAAATGTAAGGATAAGCATGAATTTTGGGTGGAGCATCCATTTATGACTGAGAACATAAAAAAAATGCACAACGATGTCATGTATAGGCTCTACAGTAATTATGTCCTAAAAGATACACATTTAGAGGTCAATATGTGACTCATGTATAAAAAGTGGACTTTTTCTTCCACGGCAAGACACGTATGATACCGTTGAGTCATGTGGAATCACACATCTATGACGCGATTCCTCTAGGTACAACCTAGCTGTGTCTAATACATAGACTGCAGCAAAAAAAAAAAAAGGGGAATGCGACAAAGCACGCGGCCCTTGCTGTTAAAGACAAGTCTTAAACTAGGTCAAGGTGATCCTTCACTGCCACAATTGCAGTCATTTGCAGCGGGTGGCTGTGGGAGATGACTTAATCATGGTCTTTTCTGGATGGCGCCTGGCATTAGACCAGCGGCGGTTCAGGGAGTGATGTGCGGTACGGGAGAACGCTGTGTCTCTTCGCCTCTCTACTGGGACCCTCCAATGCATTTCAAGTTACAAACGATAATAAACTCTGAATGTGGGTATTAGTGTTTTTTAATATTTAGACCATGATAACGGATTCAAAACAGGCTACTCTATGGTGTTGCTTATAGCAGCCAAACTGTTGTTAAAGTGGACCTTTCAGTTTTACAAGTTTGCATGGATACATTTCTGACATGTCACAATATACAGCAATGGTATCATTAAAAGAAACTCCTCCTTTTGTCATGAAATGATGGACAAATGAGGAAAGAGAGACAGAGAGACTTTGTTCCAAATGAGGGGCAGTCTCTTGAAATCAGGGAGAGTTGAGAGCATTGCTTCCCTGGAGGGCCCCAGGAGAGTTGTACCTAAGGAGGAGGTGAGTACGAACGACCCCGGGTGGAAGGAGGGACTGTTAGAGGGTGATGACTGCTAAAGCTGCTGCATATGCTTTCACATATGACTGCTGCGTACCATCCAAAAAATGTGATTGACTGTGTAATGTCAAGAGACTCAAGATTGTATGTCAATTTGATTTGACTGTTATGCCATTACCTAAATTCCTTCCGTAAAGTGCAGCAAATCTACATTTATGTGTGGACATTCCTTCCTTTGGATATAAAGGTCAATGGTGGGGAATGTCATGTGGATGCCTTTGGCTTGGAGTGGGGCACAGCAGCAGGGATAGTGCTCTTGCAAAAAGGACAGGAGCGGGGCAGAGACTTGTGCTCTTGGCGTCAATTCTACCACGATGCGTCATATACAAGCCTACCACTATTAGTGTTCTGATACACCTTCCTGTAGCAGAGGACAGTGCTGGCCTTGAAATGCGTCAAAGGTGTTTTATTGTATACCTCTGACCAATAAAATTCCATCATTTGAAGACACAAGCTATCAAGCACCTCTTTCCTTTATGGGTACTTCTGCTAAACTTCACTCCAATCTTTTGGGAGGAAAAAACTGTACCACCTTCCACAACTAGGACAGAGTTAATCTGTGAGCGTGTGCGTTAGGAAGAAAAACAATGACAAGTGTATTTTTTTTTTTCCTATTATATTCTTTCTGATGCTGAGACGAGAGAAAATCTGCGCGTGACGTTGGCTCGGAAAAAATACATTTTTTTTCTCCCTTTAATCTACTTTTGTTGCCATAGTTTCAAGCTGCTGATAAAATCAGATTAAAGGGATGGATGCTCTTTGCAGAGTTCCAATTAGGGGGTTCTCTACAAGACAAGTTAGAGGGGATTCCCGACACTGTTATGGTGGCTGAGTAGTAGAAAACACAAGTTTTCTACACTACGAGACCCTTTCGTTACCAGAGAGATTAAGATGTTGTACAGCAAATCTTACATGCCTAAAGTATGAGGGCGCGTTTTAAACATACAGTGCCTTTGCAGCTATAACAGCTTCAACTCTTCTGGGAAGGATGTCCACAAGGTTTAGGAGTGTGTCTATGGGAATGTTTGACCATTCTTCCAGAAGCGCATTTGTGAAATAAGGTACTGATTTTGGACGAGAAGTCTTGGCACGCATTTTCCACTCTAATTCCTCCCAAAGGTGTTCTGTGCAGGCCAGTCAAGTTCCTCCACCCCAAACTCATCCATGACTTTATGGACCTGGCTTTGTACACTGGTGCACAGTCATGTTGAAACAGGAAGGGGCCATCACTAAACTGTTCCCGCAAAGTTGGGAGCATGAAATTGTCCAAAATGTCTTGGTATTCTTCCGCCTTAATGCCGCTTACACACGATTGGACTTTCCGACGGGAAATGTTGGATGTGAGCTTGTTGGCTGAAAGTCCGACTGTGTGTATGCTCCATCGAACATTTGTTGGCGGACTTTCCGCCAACAAATGTTGGCTAGCAGGTTCTCAAATTTTCCGCCAACAAAACTTGGTAGTCGGACTTTCCAAGTCCGTCGCACAAAAGTTCACGCATTCTCGGAATCAAGTACGAGCCGGGAGCGATCAGTCTTCTAAAACTAGCGTTTGTAATGGAGATATCACATGACTATAGAACTTCCTTTTTATCGGCTCGCTTGTACGTCACTACGTTCGTAATTGTTAGCCAACATTTGTGTGACCATGTGTATGCAAGACAAGTTGGAGCCAACAACCTTCGGACAAAATTCCACGGTTTTGTTGTTGGAAAGTCTAATCGTGTGTACGGGGCATAAGGGTTCCGTTCACTGGAACTAAGGGGTCAAGCCCAATCCCTGGAAAACAACCCCACACCATAATCCCCCCTCCACCAAATGATTTGGACCAGTGCACAAAGCAAGCATAAAGACATGGATGAGCGAGTTTGGGGTGGAAGAACTTGACAGGCCTGCACAGAGTCCTGACGTCAACCCAATAGAACACCTTTGGGATGAATTAGACCAGAGACTGCGAGCCAGGCCTTCTCGTCCAACATCAGTGCCTGACCTCACAAACGCGCTCCTGGAAGAATGGTCAAACATTCCCATAGACACATTCCTAAACCTTGTGGACAGCCTTCCCAGAAGAGTTGAAGCTGTTATAGCGGCAAAGGGTGGGCCAACTCAATATTGATCTCTATGGGCTAAGACTGGGATGTCATTAAAGTTCATGTGCGTGGAAAGGCAGGCGTCCCAATACTTTTGGTAATATAGTATATATATATATATATATATATATATATATATATATATATATATATATATATATATATACAGTATCTCAAATTTTTGTAAATATTTTATTATATCTTTTCATGTGACAACAATGAAGAAATGACACTTTGCTACAATGTAAAGTAGTGAGTGTACAGCTTGTATAACAGTGTAAATTTGCTGTCCCCTCAAAATAACTCAACACACAGCCATTATTGTCTAAACCGCTGGCAACAAAAGTGAGTACACCCCTAAGGCTCGGTTCACACTGGGGCAACACGACTTCAGCGCGACTTTGCACGGCGACTTCAACGCGGCTTCGACGCTACTTCGACGCGACTTCGACGCGACTTTAGCAAATTACAAGGCGACTTGAAGTCGCCTCCATGACAGGCGACTTCGCCTGTGGCCAATCAGCTCTCTGGGAGGGAGGGGGGAGGGAGGGGTTTTCCCTGCAAAGTCGCTTGACTTTACAGAGAGATCCGACTTGGAGGCGACTTCCATTGATTTCTATGGTACAGGTCGCCTACCAAGTCGGATCAAAGTAGTACAGGGAGTACGCTCTGAAGTCGGAGCGACTTCAGTAGTGTCTATTAAGACGCTCCCATTCACTTCAATGTGAATCTATTTCTGGGGCGACTTGGGGCGACTTGAGGGCGTACAAGTCGGATCCCAAGTCGTCCCAGTGTGAACCGAGCCTAAGTGAAAATGTCCAAATTGGGCCCAATTAGCCATTTTCCCAACCTGGTGTCATGTGACTCATTAGTGTTATAAGGTCTCAGGTGTGAATTGGGATCAGGTGTGTTAAATTTGGTGTTATCACTCTCACTCTCTCATACTGGTCACTGGAAGTTCAACATGGCACCTCATGGCAAAGAACTCTCTGAGGATATGAAAAAAAGAATTGTTGCTCTACATAAAGATGGCCTAGGCTATAAGAAAATTGCCAAGACCCTGAAACTGAGCTGCAGCATGGTGGCCAAGACCATACAGCGACAGATTCCACTCAGAACACACCTCGCCATGGTCGACCAAATAAGTTGAGTGCACGTGCTCAGTGTCCTATCCAGAGGTTGTCTTTGGGAAATATACGTATGAGTGCTGCCAGCATTCCTGCAGAGGTTAAAGGGGTGGGGGGGTCAGCCTGTAGGTGCTCAGACCATTCTCCGCACACTGCATCAAATTGGTCTGCATGGCTGTCGTCCCAGAAGGAAGCCTCTTCTAAAGATGATGCACAAGAAAGCCCGCAAACAGTTTGCTGAAAACAAGCAGATTAAGGACATGGATTACTGGAACCATGTCCTGTGGTCTGATGAGACCAAGATAAACTTATTTGGTTCAGATGGTGTCAAGCGTGTGTGACGGCAACCAGGTGAGGAGTACAAAGAAAAGTGTGTCTTGCCTACAGTCAAGCGTGGTGGTGGGAGTGTCATGTTCTGGGGCTGCATGAGTGCTGCCGGCACTGGGGAGCTACAGTTCATTGAGGGAACCATGAATGCCAACATGTACTGTGACATACTGAAGCAGAGCATGATCCCCTCCGTTTAGAGACTGGGCCGCAGGGCAGCATCCCAACATGATGATGACCCCAAACACACCTCCAAGATGACCACTGCCTTGTTAAAGAAGCTGAGGCTAAAGGTGATGAACTGGCCAAGCATGTCTCCAGACCTAAACCCTATTGAGCATCTGTGGGGCATCCTCAAACGGACGGTGGAGGACCGCAAGGTCTCTAACATCCACCAACTCCGTGATCTTGTCATGGAGGAGTGGAAGAGGACTCCAGTGGCAACCAGTGAAGCTCTGGTGAACTCCATGCCCAAGAGGGTTAAGGCAGTGCTGGAAAATAATGGTGGCACGAAATATTGACACTTTGGGCCCAATTTGGACATTTCCACAGCAAATTTACACTGTTATACAAGCTGTACACTCACTACTTTACATTGTAGCAAAGTGTCATTTCTTCAGTGTTGTCACATGAAAAGATATAATGAAATATTTACAAAAATGTGAGGGGTGTACTCATTTTTGTGGGATACTGTGTATATATATATATATATATATATAATTTTATGTGTGGTCCCCTGGAGATGTCAGGGACCACGGTTGAGGCCTGTTTGATTTAGCTGATTGTCCACCAATGCTTTATACAGATAGAGAACCTTGTAGGCCCAACATTACCTGCTCACTAGATTGGGTAGGTGTGAGGCTCTTTGCTCTGTAGGATGTAACATATATTAGATAACCAGCTGAAGATGCTTCAATAGAATTTGCATAAACTGTAAAATATATCTTGACCTACTTTCTAATATCTTATAAGCAGAGATGATTTATCTGGGGTGTTATATAAGTAAGCTTGCGTGTTGTGATTGTGCATTCATTGTGATACCGCTACACAAGTCTTTCCCGAAAAGTTATTGCTTTAAAAAAAAAAGAAAATCAAGAAACTGATTGATTATCCCCCTATCAAAGGAAAATCATTTAACACAAGCACGTTAGAACTGCAATACAAAGCAGCATAAGAGGATACCATACACAATATAATTCAACAGAACAAAACAAGTAGTAATTTCCCTTTGGGATTAATAAAGTATTCTAAATATGAATCTGAAGACAGTTTGATAGAATGTGATAAAATAAAAAAAGCAAAACAAAAAACAAAACAGCATGTAGTCATTAAACACATCAAATTAATTAGAAAAATTTAAATTAGATTTTTTTAAAACATGAAATACTTAATAATTTTAATAAATTATTTTAATCATTATTTTGAATGATCGATGATTGTAACGTTTGTGGTCACGGCCAGGTTATCAAGCAGGAAATAAAATGGCGTTAAGTGTGTTTGCAGACAATTATTTTATCTTCATCTGATGCAAATATTTTCTCTCAGCCCCGAAAATCTTTTCTAAAGATGAATCAGCTCACCATCTGTACTAATTTACTAATTTGTTTTTTTTTTGCTTTTAATTAAAGTGAGGATAGTTCTGTCCACCCAGATGTGTGGAAGAGATGGGGAATGGTTGCAGCTGTTTAAAATTCCTTTGGGAGTTTGACCTGTCAGTCACCCTGCTACATCACAGAGCACAAAACAAATGTCAGCGTTGACTGACAGGTCCTCTTTATTAGAGATCTGTGACAGCTGAGACTTCCAAATGCAAAACAGTCCCATAACACCTGTCTACAAGTGTCTTATTTAATTATCTGTTATGGATCTCCCTGTCTTGCATGGTCAGCGCTGCGCAATAGTCCCTGCTGCGATGGAGCTTACAGTCGAATGCTCCCAACACAGTTCCATATAAACGCCCACCAAGGCCAATTATTGTGCTCACTCTAAAGCCTCGTACACACGATTGGATTTTCCGCAGACAAAACCTCAGACTTTTGTCCGAAGGCGTTTGCCTGGATTTTGTCTTGCAAAAAACAAAACAAACACGAATGTAGTGACGTACTACGTGGTTTTTAAGCTCTTTAGCGCCACCCTTTGGGCTCCTTCTGCTAATTTCATGTTAGTAGAAGTTTGGTGAGTGTTGATTCGCGCTTTTCATTTTGCACTTTTCATTTCGTGCTTTTCAGTTTGTTTCTGAACTGCCATTCGTCAACCAGCCACGTTGCGGAATCGGAGGAGATAACGTGTTATTTATTATTGGCCTTGGAGTTATTGCTTTGACCCAAGTCCAGTCCAGGAACAGGTGGAGGAGGAGTTCTTGGATCAAAAACTGGTTGCTTTATTAATCGTGACCAATTATGTCATATGCCTTTGCTGCGGGAGCTCCAGAAGAATAATCCAGATGATTTTCGGAATTATCCTTGGATGACGGACTCCTGCTTTCACTAACTCTTGGCATTGTTGACCCCCCTATATTATGAAGCAAGACACATGCATGAGGGTTTTATTTTATTTTTTTGGTTGAATAATAATGATTTGATTTGTTATATTTTCTATATTTTTGGATGCATAGAATGCACTTTTTGGTTAAGTTCTATTGGCAGATATCATGTCTAATTTAATTTGTTTTCTTTGTTTAATGCACAATAAAAAGAATTGTGGAGAATAATACTTGGCTATGTGTTTTACTCTAAATGACAGTTTGGGAGTAGGCAGTTACATTTAAAAAAATACAATGTAAAATTAACAAGGGACACCAACATAGTTGTATCTTTGATCTTAAAAACTACAGGATAATGGTGTTGTGACTTGCCCAAAAAAAATAGAAAAAAAAAAGCATAATAATATTATTCTTGATATCACTAGAAGAAAAAAGCCTTTGAAAATGTGTTTGCAATAACTCCATCAGTATCATCAGCAAAGCAGCTTCATTATTATCCCATTAAAGAAGAAGAGAATTGTGCGCTGCATTACGAGATTTCATAATTTGCCACGTCACGAATGTTAATTCTCCATTACGAACGCTAGTTTACAAGACCTACCACTTCTGGCTCGTCCTTGCTTCCGAGCATGCGTGTTTGTACTTTGGACTTTTGTCCGACGGACTTGTGTACACACAATCGGAAAATCCGACAACACACATTTGTCCGTGGAAAATTTTCAAACCTGCCATCCAACATTTGTCCGCGGAAAATCCAACAATTGTCCGATAGAGCATACAAACGTCGGATTTTCCATCAACAGCCTGTCATCACACATTTCCCGTCGGAAAATCCGATCGTGTGTACGCGGCTTAAGGCTCGGTTCACACCTATACATTTTTGGTGGTTTTTGCAGAAACGCACTATAATTAATTTAACATGGTTTACTATGGGACACATTCACATCTATGCTTTTTTGCAGCCACTGTGCTTTTGGAAAGGGTCAGGGACTTTTTTAAATGCAAAACTGGGCTTTTTTTTGGTTCAAAGGTCTTCAAAGGAGAAGCTGCAGAAAGGCATGTAGTGGGTTTTTGCCATGAATTTTCCACAATTTGCATTTAACAAATTGGCCAAAAAAAAAAAAAAAACATAAAAAAGGTAAAACGCAAATCGGCGGCATAATCGCTCTAAAATCGTGTGCGCAAAAATGCAAAACACACAGCAAAAAGCACTGCAGAAATGACCAAAAACAAACTGCATAGGTGTGAACAGAGCCAAAGTAGAGCTAAACCCAATCAAGCTGAATTTGGCAAAAAAATAAGAAGATAAAACGGAATAGCCGTTCAAAATATCAAAAGCAGCTTTTTCGGCAATATTTTCCTTAAAGTAGACTTTCACTTAAATTAAAAGTACTGCCAATCTACCTCTCCCCCCTACTCTAAAATATTCGAAGGGTGTGTTTTTATTTTCTTTTTGGGACCGGGCACCTTTTTATGCTACCACTTCCGCAAATATTGCTTAGGTAAGAATTACGTAAATTGGCCCTCCCCCCACCTGCAATCTCCTGGGACATGTGACTGTGAGACCAGCTGACAGCATATCGCAATCTCACGCATGCGCAGTGGGGAACTGACTGTGATACAGCAAGAAGTCATAGCGGGCTCCCATAGCCAAGATGGCAGCACCAGGGATCGGAAGACGGGCAAAGAACCGGCCCGGGTGACAGCGCTGGACTCCTAGGGCTGGTGTGTGTCTGTTTATTAACAGTCTGCAGCTACAGTATTTGTAGCTAATAACTTCCTCTTTAAAATCCACAGATTTCCCCTGCAGTATTTTTTTCTGCCACTAGATGGCGTCAAGGTCATCCTGGGCCCACCCTAGCCTGCGAATGGACAGTGAAAGGAGAAGCAGCACGGTGGGGAGCTCTTCTCTCTGCCACTCTGCTTTCTCCTTTTATCAGCATGCTTTTCATTAGTATAGAGACTCCAATGAAAAAAAAAGGCATCCAAGAGGCGCTGGGGTTTTGAAATAAGTTTATACAAAGAAGTGAGAGGGCAAAAACATTTGAAGAGCCCACTGACTCAGGTTAGGCTGGTCACGAAAAAGACAAGGCTATCCTCCAGTGGGTACCGTGAAACGCGCTGGCTGTCTTTTGACACAATACCAATAAGTGAAATTAGACTCATCGTTTGGTCTGGCCATCCTTCCATGTAAGCATGGAATTTTTCATCAGTATAGGAAGTGATTGGTTCCTTGTACTGCTTTTCCTTCTGCTGCATAGGGACTACAGGAGGCTGATACCAGGTCAAATTCAGGCACTGACCGCAATACATATATATATGTACAGTGCGGCTTTGAAGTGGTTTATCGGGATAATGGCTGAAGATATCAGCCATAACCCTGGTATTGTTCTTTACAGCCAGCAGCTGGCTTTCTCATAAAAGCGCTCGGAGCGGCTCATGAGCTGCTGGAACGCTTTTAGAATCCCGTTTCTGCAGGTTCACCTAGAAACGCTCCAATGGTACGACTGGCTGCTCCCATAGGCGATCAAAGAGTAGATCCTCTTTGATCACCTCTATGACCTCGGAGGGCGTCACTTTCGCTCCAGGCTGGAAGTAAATATTTTATTTTAAAAGATCAAAAAAAATTTTTTCTTCTAAAGGTAAAGAAGAGATTTGAGGTCTTTTTTACCCCAGATCTCTCCATAAAGCGGACCTGTCATGCTTATTTCTATTACAAGAGATGTTTGCATTCCTTGTAATAGGAATAAAAGTGATTAAAAACATAAACAATAAAAGGACAGTGTAAAAATGAAAAAAAAAAGTTAAATAATTAGGAAAAAAAAAAAAAAAGTTTAAAGCGCCCCCATCCCTTTGTGCTCATGTGTAGAAGCGAACGCATACATAAGGTGCGCATGCATATGTAAACGGTATTCACACCACACATGTGAGGTATTGCGGCAAAATACCTCACATGTGTAGAGCGAGAGCAATAATTCTAGCACTAGATCTCCTCTATAACTCTAAACAGGGCACAGGTTGCCTATGGAGATTTTTAAGTACCGTAGTTTGTCGCCATTCCACGAGTGTGCGCAATTTTAAACAGTGACATGTTAGTTATCAATTTACTCAGTGTACCATCATCTTTCACATATCACAAAAAAAAAAATTGGGGTGTGTGTGTGTGTGTGTATATATATATATATATATATATATATATATACATACATTTCTTTTTTAATTCACTAAAGTTTAAAAAAAAAAAAAAGCGTTTGCAAATATTGTGTGACAAAAAAATTGCAAAGATTGCCATTTTATTCCCTAGGGTCTCTGCTATAAAAAATATGTATAATGTTTGGGGGTTCTAAGTTATTTTTTACAAAAAATACTGATTTAAACTCTTCTTGCCAAAAAAAGCCTGCTCTAAAAGTGGGTAAAAATGTATTCATGATTACAAATCTTCTTTTATTTATTTCTGTCTAAAGTGGTTTTCAGTCTTTTTTACTGTAAATTTGCAGTTTTTATTGAAAGAAAATCCGGTGATACTGCCATGAAGGTCCTTGCTCAGGCATTTCCTGCCATAGGGTGACAATTGTCTCCAAATTATGCTCCTGCGTTGTTACCTGTTATATGTGCCCCTGCTTGAGACAACAAGTGACTGCACACATTGCTCAGGTTTTGTCCACTGTTGTAAGTATCGAGAAGCTGATCAGGAGCCTGATTCTGGAGTGAGCGCATGTAAACAGGAAGTGGCTGACAGACGCTGCAGGAGAACAGCATCACTGAGATGCAAAAAAAAACAAAACAAATTTAAAACAGTATTTTAAGGGGAAAAAAAAAGAACTGCAACTGTTTCATGATGCACAAAGCTGCAGCAAACCATCCATTAAGAATGTATATCTACTCATATATCCAGGGCTTTTTTTCTCAGAGAATAGGTCCAGGTCTCCACCCCTACCCACCTCTGAACACCATCCCTTGGTTCCACCCCCTACTCACCTCTGAGCACCGCCCCTTGGTTCCACCCCTTACCCACCTCCGAGCACTGTCCCTTGGTTCCACCCCCTACTCACCTCTGAGCACCGCCCCTTGGTTCCACCCGCTACCCACCTCCAAGCACCGTCCCTTGTTTCCACCCCCTACCCACCTCCGAGCACCGTCCCTTGTTTCCACCCCCTACCCACCTCCGAGCACCGTCCCTTGTTTCCACCCCCTACCCACCTCCGAGCACCGTCCCTTGTTTCCACCCCCTACCCACCTCCGAGCACCGTCCCTTGTTTCCACCCCCTACCCACCTCCGAGCACCGTCCCTTGTTTCCACCCCCTACCCACCTCCGAGCACCGTCCCTTGTTTCCACCCCCTACCCACCTCCGAGCACCGTCCCTTGTTTCCACCCCCTACCCACCTCCGAGCACCGTCCCTTGTTTCCACCCCCTACCCACCTCCGAGCACTGTCCCTTGGCTCCACCCTTTACATAGAAAATACAGAAAAATATAACTTTTTAGTGTTAACTAGTTTGTATGGATTTGCTAATGAAAGGCAGGAAAAGAGGTCCCCTGCAGCCAACAACAACAGATCTCCCCAGCAACAACGGATCTCCCCAGCAACAAAGATCTCCCAAGCAACGATAGATTCCTCACAGTAAGTTATAGTTACAGCAATAGATCCCTTCAGCAACAATAGCTCTCCCCAGCAACAATAAATCACTCCAAGCAACAGTAGACCTCTCTAGCAAAAATAGGTCCCTTACAGTAACTATACCTGTAGATCCCCCCAGGAACAATAGAACTGCCCAGCAGCAATAGGACCTCCCCTCCCCAGAAACTATAGATACCCCCAGAAACAATAGATCCCTCTCAGCAACAGTAGATCCCCCAGCAACAATAGATCCCCCACAAGAAAATACCCCCAGCAACAAGCAACAATAGATCCACTCCAGCAACAATATATCTCCCAGTATCCAGCATCAATAGACTCTACAGCAGCAAGCAAAAATAAACCCCTTTCTCAACAGTAAATCTCTTCCATCAACAATTGACCCCACATAAACAATCAATTGCCCCCACCAGCAGCAATAAAGCTCCCAAACAACAATAGACCCCCCCCCCTCCAAGTGACAATAGAGCCACCAGCATCAATAGACCCTCCAGCACATCCCTGCACCCCTTGGTATATACATTCAGTGCTGGAGGTAGCGGAACTACATTCCCCCACGTCCCGGCTGAAAAAAATCCCTGCATATATATACCCAACTACTTTATATCTACAATGAATGGCATCACATGGGTTCCATGCCTTGCCCTGCATTGCGGCAATCTACTTTTTTACAGCGCACTACTGCAACACAATAGTGTGATTGGGCCCTAAACATTTAATCAGTTACATTCACGCGCGTTACATTTCGCAGACTGTAAACGGACTCTAGTTTCCCTTTAAGCGGATCGTCGATAAAGCCATGTGCCACAATTTTCATTTGCCAGACCCAGCTGTCTGATGACGCTGCCAACTTTTCTCTATGGATCTGTGCCATATATGTGTGACATGATGTAACACTGATATTTACTACCACCCTATGCCATAACGCCTGACTAAAAATCGCACCAATTTTCTGTGTGCCACTTAAGCCATCTCGTCCCAGCGGGCTCATCCACAGAGGCCCGAGATCTGCAGACGCTGTATAATTACAGCCTGCAGCCTGCCTAACTAAACAACAATTAAAATCCAGAACATACTATCAGACTGCACATAGTCATTACCATCTAATGCAGCATGGTGCATGGCAAATCTTTAACTCTTTTACCCCTGCTGTAACATAGACGAGGTTTGTGACTTACAGTCAAACTATTTTTCAGTGCTCTTCTGAAATGATTTTTTTCTGTCAAGCTTGTTGACTGAAACCTACCTTTATACTAAGCTGCTATGCTCCAGCTGAAAGTTGAAATAGGGCTTGCAGTGGGGTAATTGCTCTGAAAGCTAGCAGGTAGAAGATGGAGGTACCCAGGAGCTCTTATAGGCAGAGCTTTCTTTTCTCAGAGAATAGGTGCAGGAACTTCCCCCTTCTGAGTCACTCCTTGTCTCCGCCACCTATGACCTCTGAGCACCGTCCCTTGGTTCCACCCCCTACCCACCTCTGAGAACCGTCCCTTGGTTCCACCCCCTACCCACCTCCCAGGTCCTTTTAGAGAGTACAGAACCAAGTATCATTTTGTGGTGCAATAATAAACTCCACCCCAGCAACAATAGATCCCTCCAGCCACAATAGACCCCACCCCTACAACAATAGACCCCCCCCCAGCAGTAATAGATACCCCCCAGCAACACTAGACCCACCCCAGCAATAATAAATCCCCTACCCAAAGTTATATCCCCCCAGCAACAATGGACAAAATACCACCTCAGCAACAATAGATCGCCCCAGCAACAATAGACCCCACCCCAGCAACAATAGACCCCCCAGCAGTAATAGATACCCCCTCCCCATCAACATTAGATGATTGAGCGCTCATAGTAGTGCTCATAGTAGCGTGCAACGCGTTTCCCATACCAGGCATCTGTGGTGTCACTTCAGGATGTCGGAATAAAGTTTTTGGATTACAGCCTACTCTTCTTGTTTGTGCATTAAATCCGGAGGCGAGCTGAGGGGTGCACCCACCATCCATCAGGCTTTCTCACCTCACCTGGAGTGGCAAGCCTTCTTTGTTCTACAACATTAGACCCACCCCAGCAACAATAAACAACATTATACCCCCAGCAACAATCGACTGCCCGCTACAAAATACCCCCCAAGCAACAATAGATCCACCCCTGCAATGGACCTCCACCAACAATAGATCCCCCAGCAACAATAGACCCCACCCCAGCGACAATAGACCCCCCCAGCAGTAATAGATACCCCCCAGGAACACTAGACCCACCCCAGCAACAATAGACCCCCTACACAACAATATACCCCTCAGCAACAATGGACCGCCCATTACAAAATACCTCCCCAACAACATTAGATCTACCCTGCCATAATAGGAGCCCCCCCCCCAGCAACAAAAGATCCAGGAAGGAGAGAGCTCAAGCTGAGCAGGAGCTAGGACTGTGGATGTACTTAGAAAGACTTAGGAAAAAAAAGAACTAATGGTGGGCAGAGGGTGGGCAGTGAAGGTACTCAGGAGATCCTAAAGGAAGGGAACAGCTCAGGGTGGGCAGAAGATGGCAGCGAAGGTGCTCAGGAGGGCTTTATAGCAAATAAAGAGCTCAGGGAGAGAAGTAAATGGGGCAGTGGAGGTGACCGGGATAAAACAGAAGACAACTTGGGGGTGGGAGGATTATGGGGCAGTGGAGGTGCTCAGGAGGGCTTATATAAAGAAGAGCGCTGAAGGTGGGCAGAAGGCAGAACAGTGGTTCTTAAAAAAGGTCTTAAAAAAAAAAAAAGTTTAGGGTTTGCAGAAGATGGGCATAGGAGGGTGTTCAGGAGGACTTTTAGGAAGGAAAGAGCTTGAGGTGGCAGTGGAGGTGCTCAGTTGGGCTCATTGTTAGGAGAAAACCCAAAGTGGGCAGCAGGTGGGTCAATGGAGGTACTCAGGAGATCTTATATGGAGGAGACAGCTCAAGGTGTGCAGTAGATGGAAAGAGCTCATTATGGGCAGGAAGTGGGCAGTGAAGGTGCTCAAGAGGACTTACAGGAAGGGGAAAGCTCAGGGTAGGCTAAAGGCAGTGCAGTGGGGATACTCATGTGGTCTGTTAAGAAGTAGAATCCCCAAGGTGGGCAAAAGGTGGCACAGTGAAGGTGCTCAGGAGGGCTTATATTAGGGAAGAAGCTCCGGGTGGGCAGGGCAGTGGCAGTGGTAGTGGCTGTTCAGTCTTTCTTTTGCTGTTCAGCCATATAGCTGAAGGTGATACTTTTCAGTTGAGGTAGCTAAGATTGTTTCCTACCACTCCCCACCCAAAACATCAAATTATTTTCCCCACAAGGCTGCGCCTTCTTTTCTTTTGGAAGGTTTACCATGGAGTTACCAAGAAATATAGGTATTTAGAGGGAGAATTACAAATAGGCAACTCCACCCATATTTCGGTTCTAAGTGGGCACTAATAGATTAAATCACCTGCTGGCTTTTTAGACTCCAATGAAGATGTTTCCTTCAGTAGTCTTGAGTCTCTGTCAAGTATGACTCTCTCCTGGATGAGTGGCTCATATATTTGTTGACTTTCCTATCATACACAATTCATCATTTGGAGCTGGGGCCATCAGGTGACTTTGTAATAGTGGCAACAGCTTGCTGATAATGGGAATTCTAGCAAACTTATCTCACTTTCAAAGCCCCCAAGAGTTGTAAGAAGCCTGCATGTGTGGACCACCAGCATCCACCCATTTAATTTTGGGTGGACTGACCCTTTAAGACTTTCTTTCCATGTGTTGGCATGCAAAAATTAAAATTATTCTGGGTCCTTCTAACACACAGTCAAGTCCATAGCAGAAAACTTTTAGCTGTCACTTAATGCTTTGTTAAAATATATACTTTTCAATTTTGCCTTTACCTTATTTTTAATCTTCTTCTCCAAGTCTACTGCTAAATAACTCTGACAAATATTAACTGTTTAATGTATCTGGTATAGAGAAAACGTGAAAGGAACCATTATCTGCGAGGAATAACGTGAAGCCACAGGACCGGGGGCTGGAAATCACGACGGGGATGGTTGACTTCCTAAAAGAATTGCACGAGGTATCAGCAAGTGATCCAGGCTAATGCACTTCACTAAGAGACGGTAATTGTGCATTATGTATACATTGATTACTCACACAGCACACTGCCATGTTACTTTATGGCACAGCATGCAGCTGTCTGAGTAACACTTTCATTGCTGCTGATCTGTCTGCAGATTTGCATAAAAGGGAATCTGTCATGATAGTAATATAGGAGCTGGGGAGGAAGGAGAAGAGAAGTGGGGAGGGGAGGAAAATGGAAATGAGAGGGAAAGAGAAAGAAGAGGGAAAAGAAAGTGAAGTGGGTAATAGACGATAAAGGAGAGGGAGGAGAAGGAGAGGGCGAAGGAGAGGGAGGAGAAGGAGAGGGCGAAGGAGAGGGAGGAGAAGGAGAAGGAGAGGGCGAAGGAGAGGGAGAGGGAACTTGAGAGGGTGAGGAAAAGTGATGAGAGAGGAGAGAAGAGAAAATAAGAGAAGAGAAAAGGAAGAAGAAGAGAAGAGGAAGAAAAGAGGAAATAGAAGAGAAGAGGAAGAAGAAAAGAGAAGAGGAAGAAGAAGAGGAAGAAGAAGAGAAGAGGAAGAGAAGAGGAAGAGAAGAGGAAGAGAAGAAGAAGAGAAGAGGAAGAGAAGAGGAAGAGAAAGAGAAGAGGAAGAGAAAGAGAAGAGGAAGAGGAGAGGCGAGAAAGAGGAAGAGTAGAGAAAGAGAGAGAAAGAGGAAGAGAATGGGTAAAGTCAGAAGACAGGGGAGGAACAGGAAGAGGAGAATAGAAGAAAGAGGTGAAGAGAGAAAAGAAGGGAAAGGAAAGTAGAGAAGGGAGACGAGAGAGGGAAGAGGAGTGGAGAGGGCCGAAGAAAGAAGGGAGAGGAGAGGGGGAAGAGGAGTGGAGAGGGGGAAGAAGTGGAGAACAGAGAGGAGCAGAGAAGAAATAGAAGAAAGTAAAGGAAAGGAGAGAGGAGAAAAGAATAGAAAGAAGAAGCATTAAGAAAGGAAAGCAGAGGAGATGGGAGAGGTGTGAGAAGAAGGTGGAGAAGAGAGGGGAAAAAGAGAAGGGTGATGTGAGGAGAGGAGAGAAGTGATGTGAAAGCACGGAAGGAGAGGAGAAGAGAGGGAGGTGGAGAATGGTTAGAAGAAGGGATAATGAGGGGGGGGGGGGGTAGTGGAGAGGGCAGAGAAACGGAGAAGGGAAAGTAGAAGGAAGGGGACAGATGAGAAAGAGGAGACATGAGGGAAGAAAGGAGCACAGAATGAAAATTAGTCATTAAAGAGAGGGAGAGAAGAAGGTAGAGGTGTGGCAAAGGCAGAGAGATGAGAAACAAGAGGAGGAAAGAATTAGAGAGGAGAAGCGAGAAGGGAGATGAATGGAAAAGGGAGGGGAGAAGCGAGAAGGGAGATGAGTGGAAAAGGGAGGGGAGAAGCAAGAAGGGAGATGAGTGGAAAGGGAGGGGAGAAGCGAGAAGGGAGATGAGTGGAAAAGGGAGGGGAGAAGCGAGAAGGGAGATGAGTGGAAAAGGGAGGGGAGAAGCGAGATGGGAGATGAGTGGAAAAGGGAGGGAGAGGAGAAGCGAAATGGGAGATGAGTGGAAAAGGGAGAGGAGAGGAGAAAAGAAGGAAGAGGAGCTAGGAAAGAGGAGGGGAGAAGAGAGATAAGAAGAGAAGAGAGTAGAATAGAACTGATGTCTGTGTTGTCGGTATAGGACATACAAATGTATTCAGAGGTTCACTTGCATAATAATATAACAAGTAAGGGCAAAGCACTGAGGGAGCCATGTCACTGATATTTAGTGCAGGGAAAATGGCATTGGATTTCATCTGTATTTAGTCTGTCCACATTCCCCACGTCACAGCTGCCTTCTGGTAAACTTCACTGAACTTATATGGAGCAAACAAGTCCTGCAAGGCTCAAAAACACCAGGAAAAAGAAACTTGTAAACTAGGGTGAGTCCACCTGCCAAAGAACTACACGTCCCAGCATGAAGGCTTAGTTTAAAGGAGAACTCTTCTAAGCAGATTTTGTAAACTGATCACATAAACCCAGTACAATTTCAGAAGAACCTTACTATGGAAAAAAAAAAACAGGTTCTCTTTACTTGACCCTCTTTAGCAGCACATTCCACTTTTTCCTTCTATACCACAGGAAGCAAAGAAAGCTATTACTGTGTAAGCTCTAAATCCTGAGTTGGAATTTACTAAGGGCTAAGGGCTCTCTACACGTTCCATGTGAAAAAGCCGGGCCAATCAGCAACAGCAGCACAGTGGTAAAAACAATCCATGCTATTGCCCCTGGCTTTATTCCCCCCAAATCTGGGTTTTATGGGTCTCTGCCCAGGCTGGGATGTCCCCTCATGCCCAAATGCCTTCTCAGTAATACAATAAAAATTTAAATTTACCCACACGTTTAAAAACACATAGAGTGGGGCTTCCTTATATTGGCAAACTGGGATCTGACGTGTAAACATTTCACCACCAGGGTTCCTGAGAGAGACGTAAGAAATTGGACTGCCTCTCTAGCATCTACCAAAAACAGAAAGGTACACTATATGGTCATAAGTTTGTGCATATCTGACTATTACACTTATATGAGTTTATTGGACATCCCATTTTAAAACCATGGGCAATAATATTGAGTTGCCTCTCCCCCTCCACAAGATTTTAGAGTGTGTCTATGGGAATTTGCACCCATTTAGCGAAAAGACCATTTGTGAGGTTTGGATGAGAAGACCTGGCTTGTAAACCGTGTTCAAGTTCATGTCAAAGGTGTTCAGTAGGGTTGAGGTAGGGGCCACTTGAGTTCCTTAACACCAAACATGTTAAACCATGTCTATATGGAGCTAGATATGTGCACTAGGGGTCAGCCATGCAAAAGGGGATTTTTCTACACTGTTACCACAATGTTGGAAGCACACAGTTTTCTCAGATGTCTTTGCTGGTGCATCTTCATGGCAGCATACAATGGATTGTGACTCTGCACCCCCACAACCTTATAGGACTGGTTGACTATAAATCCAAGACAGACCCGGCTCACAGCATTCTCCTTTTTTTCCCTCACCTGATCAAGACTGGAATCGTGAGGTATCCCTTACCATTTGTCGCCCCAGCCAGGTTCAGCCTCTCCTGGGTGGAAGTCCTTCCTGTACAGTCTCTAAATGAGCTATATGGTTAGAGCCCCATTCTGGTGGTGCAGGCTTGTCAAAGAAAGCTTCAAACAAGCTTTGATGTAAATGACAGCATTTCCCTTTCCTTTCCATATGCTTTTTACTTCTTTTCTCTGTGTTATGGGCATCTGCCATTTCCAAGATGGCGGCAGCAGTGCAACTACACGCTGAGCATGAGAGGCAGGAAGTGATGCGCCCTCTGTGACCAGTTTCCTGGCTAGCGCTTTTCCAGGGTGGCGATCTGAGCATGCTCAGGCACTAATATCATCACTAATGGCAAATGTGAGTTTTAAATGGTTTTATGATATTTTTGGGCAACAAATGGTGGAGCTCTCTACTCATGCATGCTGGATGTTTATGTGGTCATTGTTTGCAGGTATGTTTTCCCTTTTTATGGCATTCACCTGGACTTTTCCTATCTCCTTCTAAGTGTTGCTCTAGGATAATTGTGCTCTTTATGGCATTCACCTGGGTTCTTCTTATAACTTTCTCAATGCTTGCTCTGGGATCACTGTGTCGGGCTCAGTTTCCACTAGTGCGACTTGTCACTGCAAAGTTGCATGACAAGTCGTACCTCATGATTTCCAAAAAGTACTACTCATATCTGTGTCCATAGACCTCAAGAATACACAGGCATTGCTCAAGTCGCATCAAATTTGTGGCAAAATCGTGTGACATTCAGGTTGCAATAGTGGAGACTTAGCCTTATGCTGTTTTTCATTTCATTCTGCTGCTTTGCTCTGTTTCTATGGGGAAAGCTGCCCAGTTAGACCACCCGTTGCTTTTAAGGTATAGGGATTAGGTAAGTAGTGAAGATTGAGAAAAAGAGAGCCAATATCTATAGTCCTGTAAGGACCACAAGATGGGGGGAGCCTTCTGAAGGTCAAGACAAGTCATCATCTAAGAACAGACAGCCAGGCAATGTTGATTACGGTCATCATCTCACCCGTCATTATCATTGCTCCCCATTTACAAACATCACAAGTTACAAGCCCTAATAGTTGCTGCATTTGTGGTGGAAAGTCATTGCCTGCCAAGCTAGTATGTCAAATCTGCCTGGAACAAGCACTATACAGTCCTGCAAGGACCTCAAGATGGAGCCTGCTAAAAGCCAGAACAGTCACCATTCAAGCACAGACATCCAAGCAACATTGATCAATGTCATCACCTCACCTCTCATTATTATTGCTCCCAGTTTACAAACACCACAGGTTACCTGCCCTGATGGTTGCTGCATTTGTGGTGGAAAATCATTGCTTGACAAGCTAGCATGTCAAGTCCACTTGGAGCAAAGATTGAGTCAAAGAGCCGCCTTGAGCCAAGGAGTTGATACATGAAGCCTGTACTCCCCAGTCGGTGGCTGAATTGCCTAGCACTTCCAACCAGAGGCAGTAGGTGGTGTCCAAATTGGAAAGCTTGCCATGGGAAGAAATTGTTAAAGGGGCCACAAGCTTTGAAGATTGCCCAATAGAGCTTTTTTGCAAGGGCAGCAATTGCCTGGTGTGACGTAGAGGAAACTCTCCACAAGGTTAGAAAGTACTCATTCCCTTCACTGAACAATGGGAGGAGTTAATCCAGGAAGAATTGAAGGGGTCAGAGAAAAATGCGTGTATAAACAAGCTGTCATAACTGTATACCCTGAAAAAGCTAAAGGTCAACCTGTAGCAGTGTCCTCCGATGGTGAATGCATCATTAATGTAGCTGGCAAGACATGTCACCTTGCTGTCACATTCAAGGAGGCTCTAGTCTGAAAATTAGATCTAGATCTGAAGTGCTCCTACACACTGTAGTATCTGCAGGTGCCGGCAGACCAGCAATAACCAGCCCATGTGCTGAGTGAGTCTAATGGGAGTGGTTCATAATTATCAACCAGCTGCTGCACCTGCAGGACTCTGAGAAAAGTGTCAGGGTCTGCATCCCTTTAGACGTGATATCCTATTGGAAGTATCTTATCAAAAATTAAATTTTTTGTAGTGGATGTCAAAAATCTGACTTGTATCTTGGTGTAGACTTCTGGGAAAATCAGTGAGACAGTCAATGAGCATAACGATCATATAACATTCAATCTCTTCCAGTCAGCCAGGCTACCAGAATTGATGGAAAAGTAGAAAATTCTGGTCCAGTTTGTAGCTGGATAAAAAAAAACAAAAAAACGAGCAATCGCGAAGGTTCCATTTGCCCAGAGGAGATGAGGATTCGGTTCACCTCTGTTCCTAGCAAAAAAGTCAAAAATCAAAATCAGTTAATCTGTGCCCAGTGCTGAAGTTGAAGAGAGAAAAAAAAAACTCAACAAGCACAGGAAGTTGGAGTCATGCAAGATGGAAAACCTCCAATCAATTATGTTATTCATTAATCTGGGAGACTGGATGCTCTGTAGGTTTATCAGACACCTACTTGTCCCAATTCATCCTCAATTCCTCTACCAGTTTCAGTGCCTCCCCTTCAGTCTGTACATCTCTCCCAGGGCATTCACAAAGGTCTTATGCCCCGTACACACGGTCGGACTTTGTTCGGACATTCCGACAACAAAATCCTAGGTTTTCTTCCGACGGATGTTGGCTCAAACTTGTCTTGCATACACACGGTCACACAAAGTTGTCGGAAAATCCGATCATTCTGAACGCGGTGACGTAAAACACGTACGTCGGGACTATAAACGGGGCAGTGGCCAATAGCTTTCATCTCTTTATTTATTCTGAGCATGCGTGGCACTTTGTCCGTCGGATTTGTGTACACACGATCGGAATTTCCGACAACGGATTTTGTTGTCGGAAAATTTTCTATCCTGCTCTCAAACTTTGTGTGTCCGAAAATCCGATGGAAAATGTGTGATGGAGCCTACACACGGTCGGAATTTCCGACAACAAGGTCCTATCACACATTTTCCGTCGGAAAATCCGACCGTGTGTACAGGGCATTACTGTGTGCAATAGCGACGGGAAAAATTCAGTAAAACTCCCACAAGGGAATATCCGTCCTCTGATAGAGAAAGCCAAAGGTGCTTTGGGAGTGAAGTCCTCTTCCAGCAGAAAAGTGCCGGAGTATCCTTGGTAACTTCGTAACTGACCAATTGTTTTCGGATGGAACATCATCACATCAGACCCCAGCTAGAAAGGTTGGGGGACGCATTTCAAAGACCAGGCTGCTCAATGTCATGGGATGTTAAGCTTATGAGGCATAGTATCGAATGCTTTGGAACTGAGAGTAGTGTTCAAAGCACTTCTGTCATTCACTCCTTTTAGAAAGAGGAGCAAGATTTGTACTGTGCCTAGACAGCAGTTGAAGGGTAGAATTCTTAGGCAGTCAGTGGAACTTCCTGTATCAATACTTGCAAATTTACCATTTTGGCTTAGGAGGCTCTAGTGTCTATCTCTCCTACACTTAAGCACCGAATCACCACTGCCGCTTCCAGTGATGACGGATTTGCTCTCTCATGGACAGTTTTGCCATCCAGCTCCAAGAGACTACTTTTGATGGCATGGAAGTTGAGAGGTGGAGGCTAGGTCAAGGGTGCTCAGTGCAGGTAGTGCCTACCTTGTGTCAAACCAGAGGTCTTCATGAATAAGACTTACCAAAGAATATGGGAAAATTATGCACATCTCACACAGCAAAAGCCTGGAGTCCTTTATCACCTAAACCAGCCAAGGTTCTTACAACTGGGGCTGAACAGGGGCCTAGGTTCAAATATGTTTAAAGTTCAAAGTTCAGCCTTGTCTGCACTTACAAGGGTTTTAAGAGTCCTTAACCCTTTAGTGATGCAATTCTTAAAAGGCTTGCATGAAGTTATAGACCTCCCAGGAAACCATTGTTCCCTATGTGGAACTTGCTTATGGTTCTCTATCTCTCTATTAGGCCCCATTTCTATCTTACAGAATTGGCTACACTCTGCAATCTAACCCTGAAGACCGTATTTCTGGTTGCTACAACCTCTGTGAAAAAGGGTGCCAGGACTGCAAGCTTTGTACTCAAGGAGCCTCACTTAACGTTTTACCCGCACAGAATAGTCCTAAAACTCCAGACTGCTTTTATCCATGGCTTTTATCCCCTTTTTTAACGCTTACTGTTAGATAGGTCAATTTGGTTGTCTGCAAGCTGGTGGTAAGTAGACTTTGGCTTTTTCCTGGGCATTCCCCAGACACTTGTTGGTGCTTTTATCCATGGGGTGTCTTTCTCCTTCCAATTTAACCAGAAGGTCGATTTAATGTCTTTCTTGGTTGAGTGAGAGAACCACATCCCCTGGATGTTGAGCTAACTCTGGTGACCTGCTTGGCAGCTACCTTTTCATTCACGAAAGCTGAAATCTGTACTTGGTTCCAGCATGGCTTAAGGCAGAGCAAGTCAGCATCACCACGTTCAGTCACCTCCTAGATTGTTAAGACACTTAAAAGAGCCTACTCTTCACAAGGCCTTCCTGTTTCAGAGGTCTTAAGAGCACATTCAACAAGGGCAGTGCCAGCTCTGTGGTCAGTGCTGAGTCTCCTGAGGCTATTTGAAAGTCAGAAATACGGTCCTCCCAGGACACCTTCATTACACTTTAATAGGTGAACCCGGCTCACAACAGTAAAATTTGGGAAATTCATGATGCATACTTGCGCTACTGATGATTACAAAATTTTTCTTGCACCCTCCCATATGGCGAGTTAGTTCCCATTGTATGCTGCCATGATGCACCAGGAAAACGGAAAATTGTACACTCACCTTTTCGTCATTTTTCTTTCCTGGTGCATCTTCATGGCAGCATACAGATGCTCACCCAAATGGTGAGAGTTACAGGGAATGCTGTGAGCCGGGTCTCTCTTTGATTTATAGTTAATTAGTCCTATCAGGTTGTGGGGGACAGAGTCACAACCCATTGTATGCTGCCATGAAGATGCACCAGGAAAGGAAAATTGCAGAAAGGTGAGTATACAATTTTCCGTTTTCTATGCTTTCATGAACAGTACCCTTCACTGGAAACACCTAAGCTCAATCGTTTGGAGAGATGTTCACATACAGTACATACAGTGTATAGTGTAAGCTTTGGGTGGATTGACCATTGACGTTGGTGACTGGTTCCTGTTCAATATCTGATTATATATAATTATGTGCAGATTCAGATTTTGCTGGAAGTTTATAATATTTATTTCTGCAAATGCTGAAGAAATACAAGTCCCATTAGACAAGACGCATCGCTTGTAGTTCTTCAACATCTGGAAGGCATAGGATGCCGAGTCTGGTTTACACTATGAACTTCAGTGTGACCACCCCTGGGTCACCTTCGCTGGTCTCGTGTGACCAGGGCTGGTGCCAACTTGGAAACTGTTCCAATTTACCCAGACATATGTCCAAGTAACCAACGAGAAATTAAAAAGTGATGAAAATGCATGAGAACCTGTTAGTGGGAATTGAATCTATTTCCTTAAAGAATGTACAAAAGGGGGGGCAGTGACCTCGCTACCCACGTTTTACATTAATAATTTCGTTTACACCTCGCCTCTTCTCTTTACAGAATGCTGACAGTACGCTGCGCAATGCTGTTTACTGTACATGGGAACAATGAGCTGTCTTCTGACCAAGGACAACTCCTAAAACGTCTCTGTTATTGCAGCAACATTAGACCTTGTGAAAAAAAGACACCAATCATAGAGGACCTGTCAAGCAGTACTGAGAAAGATATGGATAAAGGTTTTTATTTTTTTTTTAAGGCTCATATGTGAAGGTGATCAAACACAGATATTTTCAAGAACACACATATTTTCACATGATGGAATTTTTTATTTTGATATATAGCTTTTAAAATGACAGCTCCACTAAAGTGGATGTAGAACTGAAAAGCAGAAACCTATGGCTGTCTAGTCATATCAGATACTTTTCAGAGCCCCATAAGTACCTAAACCCAAGTACTCCTCTAGAATATGCAAATCTTGACTTCAACTGCTGAAGTCAGCCTTTTGGTCTGCCCCTCCTTCCTCTCACTGCTCCTTATCCACTTGCCGACCGCCTAACTGTAAATATACGTCATTACTTTGACGTCAAATACCGAAGTTATGGCAGTGGTCAGTAAAAGTGATCCCAGCGGCGGATTCACCAAGGGATCACTTTTATAGGCGGTGGGAGAGGTGCCCCGCTGCTTCCTGGTCAATTCCAAGCTTACTGATGGCTCTGGAGCCGGACGGCTGATGGCTAGGCAGGAAGGGCTCTATGCCCTTGGAGGACCGGAGCGACCTCCGATACTACTTCCGGTTCTCTGGCAGATTGACAGGATTTTTCTTTTCTCCTAGTCAAAATGAATTTTTTTTCTTTTTTTTTTTGCTTTTAAAGGTAAATGAGAGATCTGGGTCTTTTTGACCCCAGATCTCTCAATAAAGAGGACCTGTCATGCTTATTTCTATTACAAGGGATGTTTACATTCTTTGTAATAGGGATAAAAGTGATAAAAAAAAATTAAAGGGACAGTGTAAAAATAGAACATTAAAAGTAAAATATATAAGATAAATTTTTTTTTAAAGCGCCCCATTCCTCCGAGCTCACACGCAGGAGCGAACGCAACATAAGTTGCTACTTGGGCGTGGCTATGACGCTTCGTCATCACGCACGTGGCTGACTGGCGGTTGAGCTGCTTTTTGGAAGAGCAATTGTATCTGTTTTTTTGCTATATGCAAGTTTTTTTCAAACCTATTGCCCAAGGATTTGCTTAGTGTGATTCCCTTTGCAAGTTTTACTTGTTATTTTTTGAATAAATGTTTTTTAAGGGTTACACTATGGGTGCATATGCTTTTTATTTTTCATCCTGCTGATGAACCAACCCTGACTGGATCACATTTGGCACTTTGGATTTTCCCTTCATAAGGAGATATAACACGTGCATTTGACCATACTATATGATGGTCCACAGGATCTGGTAAGAGGCTTTAACACTTGGTGTCACCTGGTGGTGGAAGCACTATGAATTGTGATTGCAGGGACACTGGTGGAGCAAGTGAGATGTGAATAATTTGTTTCCTTTGGTCTTTCTTGTTTCACATATTTTCCCTTTTTAGCCCTTGTGAATGGGCTCTTATGGACACTTATTTACATATTTGGTGTGATTTTGATTTGATCTTCTTACGCGTTTTTTCACCTAATAAGTTTGATGTCTCTGTAACTCAAAACAGGTAACCTGTAAAAATTTTTAAAGCGTTGCCTAAGGAGATTTTTCAGTACTGTAGTGTGCCATCATTCCACGAGTGTGCGCAATTTTAAAGCATGACATGTTGGGTATCTATTTACTCGGCGTAGCATCAGCTTTCACATTCTAACAATTATTACAATTAGGCTAACTTTATTGTTTCATTTTTTTTTTTAATCTATCTATCTATCTATCTATCTATCTATCTATCTATCTATCTATCTATCTATCTATCTATCGATATATATCTATATATATAGATTATATATATATATATATATATATATATATATATATATATATATATATATATTTACAACACTAAAGAAATTACTCTTTGCTACAATGTAAAGTAGTGAGTGTACAGCTTGTATAACAGTGTAAATTTGCTATCCCCTCAAAATAACTCAACGGACAGCCAATAATGTCTAAACCACTGGCAACAAAAGTGAGTACACCCCTAAGTTAAATTGTCCAAATGGGGCCCAATTAGCCATTTTCCCTCCCCGGTGTCATGTGTCTCGTTAGTGTTACAAGCTCTCAGGTCTGAATGGAGAGCAGGGGTGTTGAATTTGGTGTTATCGCTCTAACTCTCTAATACTGGTCACTGGAAGTTCAACATGGCACCTCATGGCACCAAAGAACTCTCTGAGAATCTGAAAAAAAGAATTGTTGCTCTACATAAAGATGGCCTAGGCTATAAGAAGATCGCCAAGACCCTGAAACTGAGCTGCAGCACGGTGGCCAAGACCATACAGCGGTCTAACAGGACAGGTTCCTCGCCATGGTCGACCAATGAAGTTGAGTGCATGTGCTCAGCATCATATTCAGAGGTTGTCTTTGGGAAATAGACGAATGAGTGCTGCCAGCATTGCTGCAGAAGTTGAAGGGATGGGGGGGTCAGCCTGTCAGTGCTAAGACCATACGCTGCACGCTGCATCAAATTGGTCTGCATGGCTGTCATCTCAGAAGGAAGACTCTTCTAAAGATGATGCACAAGAAAGCCGGCAAACAGTTTGCTGAAGACAAGCAGACTAAGGACATGGATTACTGGAACCATGTCCTGTGGTCTGATGAGACCAAGATAAACTTATTTGGTTCAGATGGTGTCAAGCGTGTGTGGAGGCAACCAGGTGAGGAGTACAAAGACAAGTGTGTCTTGCCTACAGTAAAGCATGGTGGTGGGAGTGTCATGTTCTGGGGCTGCATGAGTGCTGCTAGCACTGGGGAGCTACATTCATTGAGGGAACCATGAATGCCAACATGTACTGTGACATACTGAAGCAGAGCATGATCCCGCATGATCCCCTCCCTGCGGAGACTGGGCCGCAGGGCAGTATTCCAACATAACGACCCCCAAAACACCTCCAAGACGACCACTGCCTTGCTAAAGAAGCTGAGGCTAAAGATGATGGACTGGCCAAGCATGTCTCCAGACCTAAACCCTATTGAGCATCTGTGGGGCATTCTCAAACGGAAGGTGGAGGAGCGCAAGGTCTCTAACATCCACCAGATCCATGATGTCGTCATGGAGGAGTGGAAGAGGACTCCAGTGGCAACCTGTGAAGCTCTGGTGAACTCCATGCCCAAGAGGGTTAAGGCAGTGCTGGAAAATAATGGTGGCCACACAAAATATTGACACTTTGGGCCCAATTTGGACATTTTCATTTAGGGGTGTACTCACTTTTGTTGCCAGCGGTTTAGACATTAATGGCTGTGTGTTGAGTTATTTTGAGGGGGCAGCAAATTTACACTGGTATACAAGCTGTACACTTACTACTTTACATTATAGCAAAGTGTCATTTCTTCAGTATTAAAATATTTACAAAAATGTGAGGGTTGTACACACTTTTGTGAGATACTGTATAATGTTTGGGGGTGCTAAGTAATATTCTAGCAAAAAATAGAGATTTTTACTTGTAAACAACAAATGTCAGAAAAAGCCAGGGGCAGCAAGTGGTTATTAGTCCACAACTACAATGCCCATCCTCAGTTGCCATCAATAAGATGTGGCAGGGGGTAGATCTGAGTGCTCTGCAAGGTATTTAATCATGACCTATTTTCACCTCTGATGTTGCCTTTGTAGGTTTCAAGAGAACACAGGCTCCTTTCAAAAATGTAATTTTGTTCATCTTAAAGTAAAAAACAAATCAAAATGTACAAAAAAAACAGAATTGCAATAAAAAACACAACAATATTCAACATAAAGGTGAAAATGATGTATAGGAAAACCAATCTGTACCATTGTGTACACATACTGTAGCTGGGAAAATAAAGGGGATAGCAGATATTCCTGGAACCCTCTGAGCTCATGAACTCCCATCTCCTCAGCACCTTTTGCCCCCCCCTGTACCGCCCTCAGTACAATATTCCTATTTTTCTGAGAAAACCATCTCACCATGTAATTTTCCCGCACAGCTCTCTTTTCACCACAGGTAATGACTGACCATATATGAAACCTCCACTGTGCTGAAGCAATGAGTGCCCCTCAGTCTACCTTCAAGGATAAGTACTGCGTTGTACTGTCACTTCATCCTATACAGTTAGAGACTGTCACTTAAGTTGAAGCGGATTTTTCCCGACTCAGCCTTTGTTGCATGTGACAGTTATAAAGGCCTGTGTTCACACCGTTACGTTTTTCTTGCAGTGAATTGAATATCATGAAAATACCTTTTAACTGGAAATTCCATTGACTTCTGTGTAGCTAGCTCACATCTATTTTATGCAGCTTAGTGGGTTTAAAAAAAAGGGGGGGGGCATGCTGCATTTTTGTGCATTTATGCATGCTAAACCCACTGAATTGATAACTGCAAAAAAATGCATGCATCGTCTATCTGAAAATGTTAATGGTCACTATTTCCCCCTCTACATAATTCATGAGCTAATTGGAGCATACGTGTGAATGGGCCCTTGGGGTTCGTGGCTTGCAGAGTAGCGAGTCTGTCATATGCAAACCCTGTGTACCGAAAGACATAAAATGTAACTATAGTCCACCCTTTTGGAGTGAGGGGAGTTTTTTATGGTGCTTTTTGCTATCTAAGCCCTTGCTAGGGAGATTTCCCCTTACTTCCTTTTTTTTTTTGACTCTGAGGAAGTGGGTTTATTCTCGAAACGTGTAAGACGGTTGGATCCAGAAGATGTCCTCCCAAGCTCCTAGAACATTCGGAGTGGCCTGAACAAGTTTTGATGAGCTTGTGTTTGTAAGTAGTCACTACTTGCTTACTTTTAATGATAAAAGGCTATTGGGAGAAAGCAGTAGGCTGGTGCACCCCCTCTTCTTCATCTTTTTCCACACAGCAATAAAAGCCTGACAGAAGTTATAACCTTTCCTCACGCTAACCAAGGTTATGAGTATACTGAGCACAGTTTAGCGATTACAGTGAGTACCATGTCCCAGACTACCTCTTTCAAGTGGGCCAGGCAACAATAATAACACTAACACTTTAATCAAACTAAGTAGACTTTGGGGTTCAAACGTGCTTGCGCATGGTAATACACCCTAGTATTAGTACATCCTAAAAAAATATATTGGCTGTTTGACTTTTAGCAGCTGTACAACTTTCAGATTTTAGCCTCTTTCTAGGCCCAACTTTTGACTTTTAGCATCTTTCAATGCCCAACTTTTGGTTTTTAGCCTCTTTCTAGGCCCAACTTTTGACTTTGAGCCTCATTCTAGGCCCTAATTTTGACTTTTAGCATCTTTCTACCCCCAACTTTTGGCTCTTAGCATTTTTGTATGCCAATGTTTAGCTTTTAGCACCTCTCAGTACCCAGTGTTTGTCTTTTAAAGCGGAGGTCCGCCCACCTCTTCAAAAAATAAAAGCCAGCAGCTGCACATACTGCAGCTACTGACTTTTAATGATAAGACACTTATTTGGCCTGAGGTCCAGCGATGTCGGCACCCGCAGCTGATGTTTCCATCAGCTGTCGGGTGCTGCCGCCGTCATTGCGGGTAAGGGAACCCGGCAGTGTTGCCTTACGGCTTCATGCTGGGAACCCTACTACGCATGCGTGAGGCCCCGCTTCTCTCTACTATTGGCCTAACGTCGGGGGAAGGAGGAGGGAGCTGAGCGGTGACGTCAAGGGCTGTGGCGCAGGCTCCCAGAAGTGGGGACAGGATACCTGTGAAAGACAGTTATCCTCTCCCCCCTCCCCCCCCAAAAGGTGCCAAATGTGGCACCGGAGAGGGGGGGAGTATTCAGATGAGCGGAAGTTGTACTTTTGGGTGGAACTCCGCTTTAAGCATCTTCACAGGCCAACAATTTGCTTTTTGGCATCTGTTTAGACCAAGGCTTGAGAGTTTCTGAAGTTTTTATTTCCATAATACAGCATTTGGGGTTTTGAGGCTATCAGGGAGCTCTGTAGGATTGCTGAAGATAGATACAGGAACTTATACATTCCAGCATCTAAAGTGAACCTATCTACATTTATGCAAGGTAAAACAGCAGGTTCATTTTATTGTCCAGCCCCCCATCCATGGCTCCCCTGCTGTTCCATTTGCTGTCAGGAACAAAGAGAAATAGCCAACACTTCGGGTATGGAAGAACATATAACCCACTCCCCTTTCCTAGGCATGACAGCTCTGGTGCTTGGTGACTGTCCGCTCAGCACCCAAGGGGATGAGAGAGATTTCTTATGCCCGTATAAGCTCTGGCTACAATCAACTAGAGTTCATAGATAGCTTCTTCATCCAATGGCAAACAGAGTGGTGGGGTAGTGAAGAAATGTAAGCATAAAATGCTAGGGGCAACATAAAAGTGTGCCTGTTACTTTGCCATGGAAAGAATAAAGAAATGGCTGCACATCCAGAACTTCTGATTGCCTTTTTATTGTTCACAAAGATAACACCAAAGACGCCAAACTGTGGTCACATAGATGCGTTTCACACATTTTATGCTTAATCATGATTAAGCACAAGATGGATGTATGTGTGAAGCGTGTTCATAGAACTCAGTAGTTCAAGCTGCAATAAAGAAACACAACTGAACCCTCCCCTCCTCCTCCCTCCCATCCTCCTCCCCATTCCCTGTGACTTCAGTATCATGGATGTACCCTTTGCAAATATTTACTTGTAAAATTATTATTCTTGGTAAAAAAAAAAAAAAGGTTTAATAACGGTTACCATTTTCCTTTAAACTTCTTTTTTTTAATTTTATGTTTGTTTATCACATCTATAATACTTCTTAGATGAAAAACTATTTCCTCTAAAATTGCATAAACAAGAGATAATGCTTCAATTAACAGTGTGCTAATGGATTTCAGCAGCAAAGGATCGTCCTGGCACATCAAGCTCGATTTCTGTCTTTTAAGTTGAATCTCCCGGCCGATTGAGTGAAGTTGGCCCAGCTGAACCATCTCCAGTTATCTGGTGTTCACTTTTTGGGCACTACTTCCCAATCTCCCATCTGATCCTCGGCTCACCAATCTGCCATCTCTTCTGTTCTCTCCCCATCCGCGATTGACAATGATTCCTCTCTAGGAAAACATGGTGTTTGTGAAGTCTGCAAGCAGATTGGCTTTAAGAAGTGCAACGCCAACTACAAGAGCTCGCTATCAGCTTGTTTCTAATCTTTTTCGGGTTTTTTTCTTTTTTTCTTCCTCTCCGTGTTTGTGTCAGGAAGTTCTACATCTGTCACACTCGTAAAGGAAAAATATTCTGTTTTGCTCATGTGACTCTCGGCAATAACAGAAAGAAGCGATTAGATATTAATTCACAAGTTTATCGTAGAAGACTTCATTGATTGAAGTGTGTGAGAAAAGAATTGTCCTAGACAGCTTGTATTGCTCATAAGAGTAAATCAGATTTGTATTAGACATGTGCGGTTCGTTTCGTTCCAAATTAATATTCGGACACATTTTTTCGTTATTCGGAGATTTGGATATATCGGAATACCTGAATTACAAGATAAACAAATTTTACAAAATGCTCCAAATAACAAAACGAAATCAGGACTGAAATTCGAATCAAATTCAATTCGGATTTGTGCTTGGAGGGGGAATTTAGGGAGGAGATTTGTTCTAAGAGGGGAAAATTATTTTCTGCAGGGAAGGGGGATTTTTGCTGGGGGCATATGAGGAGAGAGAGGATTTGAGCTGGGGGGAGGGGGGCAAGATTTGTGCTTGGAGGGGGGATTTCAGCAGGGGGGCAGATTTGTACTGGGAGGAGGTGGAGTTTATGCTTAGGGGGTGTGCATGCATATTAGTGCTTGATTTTGTTTGGGGGGGGGGGTGAAGGGATTTTCACTGACACATAATGCTCATACATCTTGGAGGGGGTGCCATTTGGCATGTTTTCCCAGGGCTCTAGATCAGTGGTTGTCAACCTGGGGGTCGAATGATGATTTGCCAGGGGTCACCGAATCCTGGACTGTTCCTGAAGCCCGCACTGCTCTTCCAGCCTTTTTGCGGCCGCCCAGCAGGGCTGTCCCTGGAGCCCGCGGCCGCCCACTCAGCCTCTTCGCAGCCGCTCATTCAGTTCACAGCATGGCTGGGGGGCAGAGACTAGAGGTCAGCTGACTGGTGAGGAATGTGAAGTGGGAGGGGCTGGAGGAGACCCTATCTCCTGATTTCGGCATAGGTGTCACTGTTACACCACAAAGTCAGAGACACGGTAAGTAACATTACCTTTGATTATGGTTGCCATTAAAAGTGCCCACTACAGTTGTCAGATCAGCAGATGACCTTGATCAAGAGCACCTAAGTTGGCTGATCAGAACTCCCCCCAGCATTGCCGCTCACCCCACCCCTCACCAGCACTGCCACTTATCCCAACTACCCGCCAGCCAGGGGCGTTGCTAGGTTTACAAAAGATCTGGGGCTAGAGCCCCCCCCCTAGCAACGTAGTAAAGAAAGTCATACGCTTGGGCGGGCATACACATGTATAAAATATACGTGTTTGTGTATATATCCCCAGAGAGCCCCCCCTTACACCAGGGTCCCCAAAGAGCCCCCTTACATTAGGATCCCCAGAGAGCCTCCCCCTTAAATCAGGGTCCCCAGAGAGCCTCCCCCTTAAATCAGGGTCCCCAGAGAGCCTCACCCTTAAATCAGGGTCCCCAGAGAGCCTCACCCTTAAATCAGGGTCCCCAGAGAGCCTCACCCTTAAATCAGGGTCCCCAGAGAGCCTTCCCCCTGCATCAGGGTCCCCAGAGAGCCCCCACTTACATCAGGGTCCCCAGAGAGCCTCCCCTCCCCTTGGGGACCCCTGCAGAGACTCGGGGCTATGGGCCCTAGATTCTGGGCTATAGCCCCAAAAGCCACCCCCTAGCGACGCCACTGCCGCCAGCACTGCCACTCATCCCATTTCCCCCACTCCCCACCAAGGAGTAAGAGAAGGAATAATATAGAGAATGCATGGAAGGGAGAGGAAAAGAGGGGGAGGAACAAAGAAAAAGGGAAAGAAAGAATAAGAGAAAGATGGCTAAAGAGAAGAATGGTGAAAAAACAAGAAATTAGGATAGAGAAAGAAAGGAAAACAAAGAAAAAGAGTGGTACATCCTAAAATGTACCATAAGGGGTTTCAATACTGCACGAGTTGAAGGGACTCAGGGAGCGCTAAATGTCCATTAGGGGTGCAAATTACTTGTCTTGCCTTGGGTGCTGACCACCCACACTACAAAAATAATTTTACTGTTGGGGGTCCCCACAACTTGGGAAATTTTATCAAGGGGTCACGACACTAGCAAGGTTGGGAACCACTGCTCTAGATCAATCTATCTTAACTCCAGTCCTCAAGTATCCCCGACAGGTAATGTTTTCAGGATTTCCCTCAGATGAAACAGCTGTGGTAATTACTAAGGCAGTGAAACTGAGCAAAATAATGGAAAGCCTGAAAACATGACCTGTTGGGGGTACTTGAGGACTGGAGTTGAGAAACATTGCTCTAGATGACCTTGTTCCGGCACTGAATGTGATTACTTATAAAAAAAAGGAAAAGGTATTTATAATGTATTTTTATATCTATTCAAAAATGGTTTGCCTTCCATTTCTATTTCAAACTGAATGGGTTGTTTTTACATGGTGAGGGTTTACCATCAATGGTGGCCCGTCCATAAGGAGCGCATGGGCCCCGCCCTCCCATCCATGCATCTGGACTGTAATCTACATGCAGGGCACCGGATGCATGGATTCCAATGGGGGGGGGGGTTTAAGCATGTGATTAGAGCCAGAGGCTCTAATTGGCTTAAAAATAGGGTGGGTTCAGGGCGCAGAGCACTGCATCCGAAGCCCACCCAGTTGTTTGACCATAGCGAATATTCGTTATGGTCACACTAATTCTCCTCCCGGCCAATCAGGAAGCAGGTCTGACCTGTTTCCTGATTGGCCAAAAGGAGACGCTACGCTGGCCGCCAGGAGGAGGAGGGAGGAGGAGGAGACGCGAGGAGAGGAGACGCAGGGGAAAAAAGACGGCCGTCCATCCATCACTCAGAGGGAAGTCTGAGGAGAAGCTACGCTGCCGAGAGAAGGAGGGAGGAGACGTGAGGAGAGGAGACGCAGGGGGAGCCAGTCGCCCAGAGGGAAGCCCAAAAAAATGCCACTGTTTACCATCACTTTAAATCCCAATATGACTGCCTGTAACATCACTTCCTGTTGAAGGCTGACTACACCTAACCACTGCCTTGCAATTATCAGCCTCGGGGTGATTAATCTTCCACGTGAGCTACTTCAGTTGGCCATTGGACTGCCTATCAGATCTCCGAGACGCATGCACTGACAAGAAGGGGCATGAAAGGAAGGATAACAATGCTGTAATAATTGAGAAACAGTGGTTTAGAGTTGTCAGCTTGCAACAGGAAGTGCTTTGCTTGACAATACTTGCTTAAAGTGGAACTTTACCCATAACAACTTAAAGTGTAACTCCACTTTTGTTGAGAAAAAAACATTCCCCTCTGGGTGATCTGCGTACATTGCAGAGATTATAATAACCTTTGTTGCAGATTCCTACCTTTTTGTTATTCTGAAGAAATCCCTGTATGTTCCTCTGTGCCCCTGTTCTGAGTGGGTCTAATGGGAGTGGTTTCATAATTATCAGTCAGCTGTGGCAGCTGCAGAGCACTAATGAGGAAAGCTGCTGGACCTGCATCCCTTTAGACGTGTTCATATTGGAAGAATTACACCAAAAATGACATTTTTGTTGTAGGGGATGCCTGAAATCTAACTTGTATCTTAGGCAGACTTCTGGGAAAATCGGTGAGCCAATCACACAAGCAGGAAATGATGTTTCTGGGGAGTGGTCAATACACATTCTGTGTACAGAACAACTCCAGGTAGCCATATTGCTTTGCATTTATAGAAAATTACAGCGGCTGCAGATTGAAAAGGAAGGGTCATTTTTAATAACATTCACTTACAATGTGACTTGAATTGCAATTGTATATGCTATATTATTTTTTCTTTTATTTGCTATCCACCACCCCCCCCCCCCCCCCCCCCCCACAAATATGGAGTTATCCTTCAATTGAAAAAAGTTTTTTTTTAGCAAGGAACATACTTTCTACATGAATAATTCTGCAACAAAATGAGTGTATGCTGTAATTTGCCTCCAGCATTTTGTCTGTTTCTTCTTGCAGGAGGCTGCCATTTTGCTGTAGCCCAGAGCCCCTGAGCAGCAGTAAATTTTTAGTCAGATTGGCCTCTAGTGGCTCTGATTTTAGGCACAGTGCCGAAACATAGAGAGCAATTAGAGAGCATACCTATGTGCAGAGCAGGGTGAGACAGTGTATTACTGGATTTTAAAGTGTATAGGCACTTATTTTTAATGTTTTACATAGTGATACCTGCAAAAGGAGCCAGCATAAAATTGTCTATCAGGACTTTGTTCTCTGATTTAAAGTTAAACTTTAAGAAGACTGCATACAGTGAGGTATGATGCAAAATATATTAAAAAATTAGATTCAGGGTTTACATACTCTTTACATTTCTTATACCCCTTTTTACTTCATTTTAGCAACCCATTCATGCGGCCCCCACTCTCAGCCTGTGTTCATCTTTCAGCTTGTTGGCAGGGGACTAGATAAATTACACATATTACAGTTCAAATCAAATATATTTACCAGACAAGGGCTGAAAGGAATTTTGTAACATTGCCAGCAAAACGATAAAACGCCATTCTTACCCACACAAAATTTACGAGTCACATTACAGCGGGAAAGTGCGCGCCCATATTGATAACAAGTCATTAAAGAAAGCACAAATACGACTTCCATTACTGGGGAAGACATTAAAAGCAGGCAGCACGTGCCATCAGATAAGGGGAATCAACATGGGGTCCAGTCACTTGTATAGCAGAGAAGAGTTATTTATCGTCCGCTCTGGTAATATGTGCCAGCAAGGGGGCCAAAACAAACAGCTTTCCGTCACTTTAAAATCAGAAGAACTCCAGGAAATTCAATGTCCCCCCACTTCATATTCCTAGGATATGGAAACTAGATTGCTTTAATGGGGTACATGGTTAAGACCTTGAAGCTAACTGAGCGGGAGTTCAAGTGGTGTTGTGAAAAGAGACTAGTATAATGCAAGAATTTGCATATTCACTCTTACATCTGGTTACTTAACAAAGATTTATGTTACTTACTTATTTTTGTTTTAAAAGGAGCTTTCACCCCTCCACCATGAAAGTTCCCTAAGAGTTCCTCCGTAAAACACTCCTAGTGGGGGGCTGGGTATTAGCCCTCAGGGCCAGTACTAATAAAGTGTGTTGGGCTGGTGGCCCTAAGTAGAGATGCTTCACCATTTAGGACCCTCCACTCAGCAGTGACACATGGTGGGCGTTACATACAGTATCTCACAGAAGTGAGTACACCCCTCACATTATTGTATCTTTTCATGTGACAACACTGAAGAAATGACACTTTGCTACAATATAAAGAAGTGAGTGTACAGCTTGTATAACAGTGTAAATTTGCTGTCCCCTCAAAAAAACTCAACACACAGCCATAAATGTCTAAACCACTGGCAACTTAAGTGAGTACACCCCTAAGTGAAAAATGTCCCAATTGGACCCAATTAGCCATTTTCCCTCCCCGGTGTCATGTGACTCATTAGTGTTACAAGGTCTCAGGTGTGAATGGGGAGCAGGTGTGTTAAATTTGGTGTGATCGCTCTCACTCTCTCATACTGGCCACTGGAAGTTCAGCATGGCACCTCAAGGCAAAGAACTCTCTGAGGATCTGAAAAAAAGAATTGTTGCTCTACATAAAGATGGCCTAGGCTATAAGAAGATTGCCAAGACCCTGAAACTGAGCTGCAGCATGGTGGCCAAGACCATATAGCGGTTTAACAGGACAGGTTCCACTCAGAACAGGCCTCGCCATGGTCGACCAAAGAAGTTGAGTGCACGTGCTCAACGTCATATCCAGAGGTTGTCTTTGGGAAATAGGCGTATGAGTGCTGCCAGCATTGCTGCAGAGGTTGAAGGGGTGGGGGGGTCAGCCTATCAGTGCTCAGACCATACGCCGCACACTGCATAAAATTGGTCTGCATGGCTGTCATCCCAGAAGGAAGCCTCTTCTAAAGATGATGCACAAGAAAGCCCGCAGTTTGCTGAAGACAAGCAGACTAAGGACATGGATTACTGGAACCATGTCCCGTGGTCTGATGAGACCAAGATAAACTTATTTGGTTCAGATGGTGTCAAGCCTGTGTAGCAGCAACCAGGTGAGGAGTACAAAGACAAGTGTGTCTTGGCTCAAGCATGGGGGTGGGAGTGTCATGGTCTGGGGCTGCATGAGTGCTGCCAGCACTGGGGAGCTACAGTTCATTGAGGGAACCATGAATGCCAACATGTACTGTGACATACTGAAGCAGAGCATGATCTCCTCCCTTCGGCAGGGCAGTATTTCAACATGATAATGACCCCAAACACACCTCCAAGACGACCACTGCCTTGCTAAAGAAGCTGAGGGTAAAGGTGATGGACTGGCCAAGCATGTCTCCAGACCTAAACCTTATTGAGCCTCTTTGGGGCATCCTCAAATGGAAGGTGGAGGAGCGCAAGGTCTCTAACATCCACCAGCTCCGTGATGTCATCATGGAGGAGTGGAAGAGGACTTCAGTGGCAACCTGTGAAGCTCTGGTGAACTCCATGTCCAAGAGGGTTAAGGCAGTGCTGGAAAATAATGGTGGCCACACAAAATATTGACACTTGGGGGCCCAATTTGGACATTTTCACTTGGGGGTGTACTCACTTTTGTTGCCAGCGGCAACTCAGTGTGTTAAGTTATTTTGAGGGGACAGCAAATTTACACTGTTATACAAGCTGTACACTCACTACTTTACATTGTAGCAAAGTGTCATTTCTTCAGTGTTGTCACATGAAAAGATGTAATAAAATATTTACAAAAATGTGAGGGGTGTACTCACTTTTGTGAGATACTGTAGCTAGCTAGCATTCCCAGGGGAGGCCTGGGTTGGGTGCATTAGCCCCTTGGGCCAGTACTAATAAAATACACTATATTACCAAGAGTATTGGGACACCTGCCTTTACACGCTCATGAACTTTAATGGCATCCCAGTCTATGCTGTAGGGTTCAAAATTTAGTTGGCCCACCCTTTGCAGCGATAGCATCTTCATCTCTTTTGGGAAGGCTGTTTGATCATTCTTTGATCATTCTTCCAGAAGCGCATTTGTGAGGTCAGGCACTGATGTGGACGAGAAGGCCTGGCTTGCAGTCTACACTCTAATTCATCCCAAAGATGTTCTGTCAGGTTAAAGTCAGGACCAGTCAAGTTCCTCCACCCCAAACTTGTTCATCCATGTCTTTATGGATCTTGCTTTGTGCACTGGTGTGCAGTCATGTTGGAACAGGAAGGGGCCATCCCCAAACTGTTCCCACAAAGGTGGGAGCATGAACTTGTCCAAAATGTCTTGGTGTGCAGATTCCTTAAGAGTTCCCTTCACTGGAACTAAGGGACCAAGCCAACCCCTGAAAAACAACCCCACACTATAATACCCCCTCCACCAAATGATTTGGACCAATGCCATTAACTGCTTGCCGACCGCCGGCTGTCAATTGACGGCCAGGCGGCGCAGCTCTCGTGGCGGGCAGGCGTCATATGACGGCCTCGCATTCCTAGGCCACCAGGGGGCGGGCGCGCCCGCTGCCGGCGATCGCGCGCGCCCGCCGTGTCACTAGGCACCCGGTGCGCATGCCCGGCGGCCGTGATGTCCGCCGGGCACCCGCGATTACCGGTAACACAGCAGGACCGTGGATCTGTGTGTGTAAACACACAGATCCACGGTCCTGTCAGAGAAGAGGAGACCGATGGTGTGTTCCAAGTACAGAGGAACACCGATCGGTCTCCTCCCCTAGTGAGTCCCCGCCCCCTACAGTTAGAATCACTCCCTAGCAACACAGTTAACCCCTCGATCACCACCTAGTGTTAACCCCTTCCCTGCCTGTCACATTTATACAGTAATCAATGCATTTTTATAGCACGGATCGCTGTATAAATGTGAATAGTCCCAAATATGTGTCAAAAGTGTCCGATGTGTCCGCCGCAATATCGCAGTCACAATAAAAATCGCAGATCGCCGCCATTACTAGTAAAAAAATAAAAAAACATAAAAATGTTATAAATCTATCCCCTATTTTGTAGACGCTATAACTTTTGCGCAAACCAATCTATATACGCTTATTGCGATTTTTTTTACCAAAAATATGTACAAGAATACATATCGACCTAAACTGAGAAAAAATTTGTTTTAAAGAAAAAAAAATTGGATATTTATTATCGCAAAAGGTAAAAATGATTGTGTTTTTTTTAAAACTTGTCACTCTTCTTTTGTTTATAGCGCAAAAAATAAAAACCGCAGAGGTGATCAAATACCACTAAAAGAAAGCTCTATTTGTGGGGAAAAAATGATAACAATTTCATTTGGGTACAGTGTTGTATGACTGCGCAATTGTCATTCAAAGTGCGACAGCGCTGAAAGCTGAAAAATGGCTTGGGCAGGAAGGGGGCAAAAATGCACTGTATTGAGGTGGATAAAGTTCATGGGCATGTAAAAGCAGGGGTCCAAATACTTTTGGTAATAAAGTGTATGTTGGGCTGGTGGCCCTGAATAGAGATACTTCATTATTTAGGATCCCCAGTCAGCAGTGACACATGGTGGGCATTACATAGCTACACATTTTTTGTTTTTTGTAACTGGTTACTTACCAAAAATGTTTTACCCACTTTTTTTAAAGAGGAGCTTACACATCTCCACAGCAGAAAATCCCTGAGAGCTCCTACATAAAGCATTCCCAGGGGAAGGCTGGGTTGGGTGCATTAGTCCCCTGGGCCAGTACTAAGAAAAGGTATGTTGGGCTGGTGGCCCTAAGTAGAGATACTTCACTATATAGGACCCCCAGCCAGTGACACATGGTGGGCATTATATAGCTACCATTGTTTTGTTCAGCTCTGTGGTCAGAGGGAAGTCTTCCAATGCCAGCTTCTTTGTGGCTCTAATGCCGCGTACACACGAGCGGACTTTTCGACCGGACTGGTCCGACGGACCTACTCCGGCGGGCAATTCGACCGCGTGTGGGCTTCATCGGACCTGCAGTGGAATTTTTCGGTCGAAAATCTGACGGACTTTAGATTTGGAACATGTTTCAAATCTTTACGTCGGAATTTCGCCGGACCCAGTTCCTATCGAAAAGTCCGCTCGTCTGTGTGCTAGTCCGACGGACAAAAACCGACGCTAGAGCAGCTATTGGCTACTGGCTATCAACTTCCTTATTTTAGTCCGGTCGTACGTCATCACGTACGAATCCGTCGGACTTTGGTGTGATTGTGTGTAGGCAAGTCCGTTCATTCGGAAAGTCCAATGGAAGTCCGTCGAAAGTCCGTCGGATAGTCCGTTGGACCAGTCCGGTCGAAAAGTCCGCTCGTGTGTACGCGGCATAAGATGTACTGTGACTGAATGCCAAGGGCCACAAAGGATTCTCCAAGATTGTAAATGTGTCACAGTTAACCAAGTCCTTTAGGAACACCCACCTTTCACCATGCCCACCAACCACGGGTCCACATCACAAGGTAAAGCCAGTTAGTTGTTCTTTCCTCAAGCTCAGATTTAAAATATACTATTATTTGAACCTTGTGGTCTTCTGGTGCTTATACCCTAGGCTCCAGTCGTCATAAACAGGTTCGTATGACCCACAGTTCACAGTTGCATAACTCCATCTACACAGACAGGTGGGGGCTTTAGAACCAAAACTTGTGCTGAGGATTATGAAAAGAATTTGAGATATCTTAATACTATATAACAGCTGAAGCTTCCTCGCTTTTTAAAAACAGGTTATTTGAGGTCAGCTGGCTGTAGATACATCCATGCTATAGATTGAAGCAGTTGCTAAGCAAGAAGGACCAGCAACATCAAAAGCACTGGTATATGATCCTTCACAGGAGACCGGATCTGTATATATAGAATTTGCAGCATCTGTCTGTAGACAGCAGAAAGTAAAAGAGGCTCTATGTGGAAACTGACAGTTTGGGGTATTTTTTAGATCAAGGAATGATGAACAGAAATATCAAAGGTTTCCTTTGCCCCACAACTTACATTTTCAAGACTTAAAGTGGTTGTAAACCCTTACATATACCCAGTGAAGTGACTGGCCTCAGGTGACACACAGAGATAAAACAAATCCTCCTACATAAGTTGTATCTGTTTATCTACAGCCCTTTCTTCTCTACATCCGTTCAAAGTGTCGAATTTTAAAGTTTGTCCGAGAGTTCAGAAAAAAGGGAAAAGAGTGCTGAAGTTACACTCTGCAGAGCTCAGTGAGAAGAGCTAATAGCTGATTGGAGGGAAGAGACATACCCCCCTCCACACAGCACACAGAAACAAAGTTAAGGCTGTCAATCAGCTGGAGGTCCCTCCCCTGTCACCATTTTTCTCTTGGTGTCAGGAAGACTTGTCAGAAGGGATTCATGCTGATAGCAGATATAGGAAGACAAAGGTTACACTTGGTCCTATTAATCGAGACATTCATTGAGGGATATGCTTTGTTCATTTGTTTATGTCTGAGGTTTACAACCACCTAAATATAGAAATGAAATTATGAAAAAAATTAGGAGTTGGTGTTTTCTTAATGCAGTACCTATGTGATCCCATCAATAGGTTTCTCACATGTGCACAAAGTATTAACAGATATTGAACCCATGGAATTACATTGAGAGTTAGGTCACAGGGAGATGGGGGTTTTATGAAGCAAACTGGCCACTGGTCAGTCTGAAGACGTTGTCTGCTAATACTATACCTTCCCCTAACTATAACCCTAACCCTACTCCTAAATCCTAAACCTACTCTAACACAAAACCTAACTTTTCCCCTAACCCTATCACCACCCTAACTCTGACGCTAACCCTTGTCCCCACCGTTAAGCCCTACTACTATTTCTACCTTAGCTATAAACTCAGCCTTACTCCTAAACCCTAAACCTTCTCTAACTTTAACATAAAAACCTAACTTTTCCCCAAACCCCTACCTCTCCCCTAACTCTGACCCCAACCCCTGTTCCCAAACCCTAACAGCACCCCAAACCTAGATATAACTCCAACCTTACTCCTAAACCTTAGACCTACTGTAATTGTAATATAAACCCTACATTTTCCCCAAACCCTAAACCCTAACTCTGACCTTAACCCTTGTCCCCTACCACGAAACACTAATACTACCACTAACCTAGATACTGTATAACCCCAACCCTACTCCAAATCTAACATAAGTCCTAACTTTTCCCTTAACCCTAAACCATAACTCTACCTTAGCTCTGACCCTAACCCTTGTCCCTACCACTAAACCCTAACAATACCCCTAAACATAGATATAACCTCAATCTTACTGGTAAACCCTAAACCCGTTTTACCCGAACTATAACCTTAAAGTGTTACTAAATCTAAAACAGTAAAATCAGTCTGTATATGCAATAAAGCATCCATGTTATACTCACTGTGGAACCTAAGGGGTTAATCTTGCAGATTGTGTCTAAGGGCTGTCTGATCCTGTCTTCTTTGATCCTCCCCTTCTTCCACAGTCCCCAAACCATCTTCTTATAGAACAGAGCCTTGGAGACACTCTGCACATGCTAAGTTTGGTGTGTATTGGTAGAGAGTTTTTTTTCTTAGGAGGGTGAATTGATCAGCAGAGGGTCAATCAGCACTGCCCAGACAGAGGGTCAGGGGTCCTGCAGCCTCACAGGAGAGTCAGAGTAGAATGAAAACTCCTCCTATAAGCTTTAACCAGACACTCATAGAAGTCATAGGACTGCTATATACGGCTGATGAGAAAAGGTATTGATTGGAAGAGAGAATGGGGCTTTGAATGAGGCATATTATTGGAAAATGAATAATTATTAAACATATATTTATTTGTTCCTTCTACAATGGTGGTTTTACAAGTCTATGTCTGTAGGACATGGTGCATCTGTGTAAGCCTTACGCGTTTCATGGGACAATGCCGACTCTTCAGGGGCTGATGCAGCATCATTCTATAGAAATACAAATGTACATAAGTAGCCAAGTCTAATAAGTATACCAAAGGATTGAGAAAAGTAGTAGGTATAAGGGACCAAACTGACAACGCTAGAAATACTCACGTCAACTGTGCATGGAAATTGAAGGACAAGGACTGTATAAAAGGGTCCACCGCTGAGCTGAGGATGGGGCACGCCGAGGGGGCCAAGAGCACTTGTGAATTTCTCCTATGTGGGGGGGTGACCAGGGGGTGATCGATGAATTCGACTTCTGAAAATATAAATGAGTGATTGAGTGGGTGAAATTAATATGATGTGTGTAAGGGAACGGGAAAAACCCATAACCAAGTGTGGTGAGATGGAATGTTGTACTAGTGAGGGATTCAACTTGGGAAAAAAAATAAAAGGTGATTGGCATGAAAAACAGTGGGAAAAAAATTGCATGAAAATCATGCAACACCCCAAGGGGAAGAGCGTATTCAGCAGCTTATATTTACTAAAATGATTGCATTTCCATATTCTGTGTACTGTGGGGGACCAGATATAGTGAATGCAGGGCCCTGGGTTTAGTAACACTTTAACCTTACTCCTAAACCTACTCTAATATTAGCATAAACCCTAATCATTTCCCTAACCCTACTTTAAAGATGACCCTAACTGTAAATTCTGTTCCCACCACTAAACCTTAACACTAACCTTACCCTAACTTTAACCCTAGCCTTACATTTAAACCCTAACACTAACATAAAACCTAACCCTACCCTAAACTTTGACCCTAAGCCTAAATGCTGTCCCTACCACTAAACCCTAATACTAATTGTGTCCTATCTATATCCCTAATCCTAAACACTTTCTAAAAACCTAACCCCATTTTAAACCTAAACCATAACCCGTAACCTACTCAAATCCTTCCCTAACTCTAACCCTAAACACAAACTACACCTAGACCCCGAACCCAATCATCTTTATACCTACACAGCTTTTGTCATGGGTCTGAGAGGAGGGATGGTCCAGTTTTAATTTCTTTTATCATTTAACACATATGTGATATATCTAGTTTTTTTTTTAGGAGCAATAGTGAACTTATATTTTAAAGAATAACAACAACAAAAAATGAAATTATAAATAAAGGCAAAACTTTTTTTTTTGTTTTGGATAGAGTAGAGAGGGAATAGAACGCCTGTGTCCTCTGAGCCCCCTTTAGGGACATCCACCCTCTCTATATGTTTTGTTTATCAAGTGAAGGAAAATCCCAATTTTGGGTTGTCACCAGAACAGGAAGAGAGGGGAAATCTTCCAAGGGAGACACTGGTTCTGGTGACAACCAGGGATTCCCTTACTTTTGAGGGATTTCCTCTTTTTTGGCTATAGGAAATAAAGTGAAAAGAAATTTCCCCAATGGGACACATAGGGCAGAAAAAAAAAAAACTGACAGGTTATACTCAAGCCAATTTTTTTTAAATTTTGGATAAAGTTTATTTTTTTCTTTAAATCATATTTTTATGCATTGAAATATCATGAAACTTGTTTAATCAAATTGTTCAAATTAGCTTAAATGTTGAGCTGTGAAAAGTTGTAGTTGAAGTTCCCACAAGGCAGGAAGAGGGGAGTCCACCAGGATGGGGATGATAAACAGCAGGAGGTGGGGTAATGCAGAACTACAGGCTGTTTGTAAACCTATGGAACCATACAATGGAGCTGGGGTGTGATCAGGAGTATATACATTGCTTTAAAACATTTTTGCATATGCTTGTTCTAATTGAGATGGTTGAATTGTACATTTTAGCTTTTTGTCTGGAGTTGTCCTTTAAATGTGAAAGCTGGCATTATATCAGCTCCTTTATAAAGATTTAATCAGACAAAACAAGTTTGCAGGTTAATGAAAGCGATGTTTGCGGCGGTGATGGGTAGCGCTCAGACAACAGCTACCTGGCACGAGTGGAAAATTCGTCTAACATCTGTGGCTGAATAGGTGGTGGGGAAAGACAAACCCTTGGAGGTCTCTAGATTATGGAAATCTATTTGTGAAAATTGCCTCATTGTCTGTTCTTGTTTTTCCCAGCAGCTCTAATAAAGCAGCCAAAACAGGGATTTAGACGCACCGGGGACCATGGTGGAATAAACAGGCCTGTCAGGGCCGGTACAATCTTCATTAAGAGGAAAATGACCCGTGATGCATCTTTATTCTTGTGGATCTGTTTATGGAGCAATGCCAACTCCACCACTGCAAAGGATTCTGGGGAAAGACATTCTTGGTGGACAATTAGCCACATCTATCGACAATGGGTCTGCCATCCTAATAACCAGGGCTGGGATAGGTGGGGGGGCATAAGGGACACAAGCCCCAGGCGCAGCAGCTCAATGTGCGGGGGGGGGGGGGGGAGCTGTGCTCGGAGCTCCGGCAGTTCCCTTCCCCTGCCTCTCACTAACAGGAGTGACTGAAATCTTTTTTTCGTGGTGATAGAGGAGCATTTTTTCCTTCCAGTGACACCACCAACTCAGATAGGCAGGGGGCGGGGATTGTGAGGTGCCGTGGGGGGGTGGGTGCTCAGTTTCTTATAATTACCCTTAGCACTGGATGACAATGTCCGAGCACTGCTCATAGAAAGCCATTGTTCTGGTCCTCTGAAGTGCATTCAAAGGAAAGAGGTGAATATTGGATAGAAATATACCTGTGGGCTTGGACTTTATAGGCACGATAAGTATTGTAAAGTTAAAAATTAAAATGTATTGAATATACAAAACATTTTTAAAAAAGGGAAAGAAAAGCAGATACAAAAATCAGTCCATAAGGATACAGTTACAATTATACACTCCATACATAGCTCAATGCAGTATAGATAGATAATATAAGAATAGGATACCAATCATTCCACCATAAAATTATTATGTAGTATTATGTAGACCTATGTAGTTGGTAGAAATTGGTGTCTAGAGCTCAACATGTTACACGCCGTAGCGCTTCTTCAGGAGCATAGGACAGATTTACTGTAATAAAAAACATCAAATGAATATAACTGGAAATATTTATCTAGAAAATAGCTTAAAATATTGACAACCATATATCAAGATAATAAATGTACATTGCGAATTAGAGGTACTGAAATGGAAACCCAAAAGCCAGTGCTAGTCAGGCAAGGCCTAGGCAGTATTCACACACTATGGGGACGTATGCAACAACATAGCTAAAGGATATTAAAAACAAGGTTGCATTGTTGTTAGTCAAATAGGCAGATCAATGTGAACTCGAACAGGGTAATATTCTATAGACAATGTATAGGAAAGGGGAGGGGAAAAAAAAGAAAAGGGGGGGTGGAGGGGGAAAGAGAAAGGAGGAAATAGGAAAGGGAAACCTCCTTGCTCTTTCCCCCTCCCTCCCCTCCTCTTTCTTTTTTTTCCCCTCCCCTTTCCTTTACATTGTCTATAGAATATCACCCTGTTCGAGTTCACATTGATTTGCCTATTGGACTAACAACAGATCACAGGCAAAATGTACAGAGCCAATCAGAGTGACTTTGTACTTTGTGATTGCTGTGAACCAATCACAGCAATCACAAGTGTAAACTCTCCCTGTGTTTACAAACATTCAATCCAACCCTTCTGCTCACAACGGAGGAAAGAAGGGAAAGGAATAGATTAGTGGCAGCAGTTTAAAGGTTGGGGGTTTTAAAGTGCCACTGACAACCAATAATTGTGGGTTTGTTTTTCAAATGTGGTGGGAGGGAGTAAAAGAGCTATTGACCACTGTTGATTGTGGGATTGTGTCCCTGACCACCGATGAATGTGGGATCCTTTATATTAAGCTGGTGGTGGTGGGTTAATTTGCCACTGACCACCAATGATTGCAAGTTTTTTTTTTTTATAAAGATGGTGGAGTTGAAGTGCCACTGAACACCAATGATGGGGATGGGGGTTAAAAAGACACAGACCACAAATGTTTGAGGACGGGGACATTTTTTTTGGCCAATACTTGACCTCAGTGTGTGATTATTAAAGGCTTTAGGCGCAACTTAAACACCTCCACATCAGCAGTTTTTCATTTCCCCAAAAAAAATCCTTTTGGGGATATTTGTACTGCCCATGCACTTTATTTGATATGTTTGTATAGCAGAAATACCACCCAAAGAAAGCTCTACTTGTCTAAAAAAAAAAAAAGACATAAAATTCATTTTGGCAAGACTGAGTAATGGTCAGTCAAACTATCACTGAGAACTGATAAATGGCCCGGCAATGGATAGTATAGAGAAGCTTGTACTCAAGTGGTTAAGTCTATTGCTACTTACTGACCCAGAAGGACCCAGAAGGATCAGGTGCGTGGACTGAGGAATCAGCCATATTTAATTGGTTTCTATGTGTTTCTGCAGTTTTTTTCTTCAAATAAACCCCCGATGTAACTAGAAACCGATTTCTGATTGGTTTCTCTGGGTTATAGCTCTCCATGCTATGTTTTTACAGGCTTAACGTATATACCTATCCATCGGAAAACAAACAAGATGCCATAGGATATAAGATCAGCTATTCTTTTGGACTTCTAGGCATGAGGCCTATGTCACATTTATGATTCAAGATGAGCTCAGTAATTGTCATTATCGCTATTATTATTACAATTTCTTCACAACCAGCTTTAAGTAACAGAGAGGTCTTGCTCTGGAAGATATTCAGTCAGTTACGGGGTTAATCGAGATGCAATGGGGGCAGAATGCAATAAGGCAAAGCCAGAGAGATATGTAACACAAATGGTGGTGTCAGTGGGGTGTATCAGGACCACCTGCTGATATAAAATGATGTCCCTTCGTCATTGAGGCTGGGATGGATGCTCAGAGACCTAGGCAAGCTATGTCAACATAACCCTTGCCTTGCCACGCATGGTCATTTTAAAGTGGACCTGTCATTACAATTCACACATCATTTGCGTCAGTAGGACACATGTCAGCATTCATCAATTTATTTTAAAATAATCCCTGTTGATCCGTATTTGAAGGTCTTTGTTAAGGGGCTTCGTGTTTTAGGGTAAACAACGTTCCTTCCCTGCCTCCCAATTGTGTTGTCAACCTCTTATATTAGTCTTCAAAGGAGACTAGAAGTGACTATTTTACCGCTAGCCATAGATGGCTTAAAATCTTTCTGATTCATGCTGAATCGGCAGAAATTTGACTCATGGGTGGCCCTGCAAGCACCACCAATAAAACTTGACTGAGCCAGATAGAAAATTATCCGCTGAACAGTTACTGCATCCTGTCAGATGCAGTCACTATTCGGCGGCACCATTGTATTCAGGCAGCCATGAGTTGTCTATATTTATCATATATACAAATATATACACATACATATATATATATATATGTGTGTATGTATATATATATATATATATATATACATATATATATATGTGTGTATGTATATATATATATATATATATATATATATATATATATATATATATACACACACCACACACACACACACACACATATATGTATATATATATATATATATATATATATATATATACACACACACAGTTATGCCCCGTACACACGGTCGGACTTTGTTCGGACATTCCGACAACAAAATCCTAGGATTTTTTCCGACGGATGTTGGCTCAAACTTGTCTTGCATACACACGGTCACACAAAGTTGTCGGAAAATCCGATCGTTCTAAACGCGGTGACGTAAAACACGTACGTCGGGACTATAAACGGGGCAGTGGCCAATAGCTTTCATCCCTTTATTTATTCTGAGCATGCGTGGCACTTTGTCCGTCGGATTTGTGTACACACGATCGGAATTTCCGACAACGGATTTTTTATCTCCTGCTCTCCAACTTTGTGTGTCGGAAAATCCGATGGAAAATGTCCGATGGAGCCCACACACGGTCGGAATTTCCGACAACACGCTCCGATCGGACATTTTCCATCGGAAAATCCGACCGTGTGTACGGGGCATTAGTCTCATAAGTTTACATACCCTGGCAGAATTTATGATTTCTTGGCCATTTTGCAGAGAATATGAATGATAACACAAAAACTTTTCTTTCACTCATGGTTGGTGTTTGGCTGAAGCCATTTATTATCAAAAATTATAATGGCAACAGAAAATACCCAAAGGACCCTGATCAAAAGTTTACATACCCTGGTGATTTTGGCCTGATAACATGCACACAAGTTGACACAAAGGGATTTGAATGGCTATTAAAAGGTAACCATCCTCACCTGTGATCTGTTTGCTTGTAATTAGTGTGTGTGTATAAAAGGTCAATGCGCTTCTGGACTCCTGAAATACCCTTGCATTTTTCATACAGTGCTGCCCTGACGTTTCTGGATTCTGAGTCATGGGGAAAGCAAAAGAATTGTCAAAGGATCTGCGGGAAAAGGTAGTTGAACTGTATAAAACAGGAAAGAGATATAAAAAGATATCCAAGAAGTTAGGAATGCCAATCAGCAGTGTTCAAACTCTAATCAAGAAGTGGAAAATGAGGGGTTCTGTTGAAACCAAACCACGGTCAGGTAGACCAACTAAGATTTCAGGCACAATTGCCAGGAAAATTGTTGGGGATGCAAAGAATAACCCACAAATAACTTCAGGTGAAATACAGGACTCTCTGAAAACATGTGGTGTGGCTGTTTCAAGATCCACAATAAGGAGGCACTTGAAGAAAGATGGGCTGCAATGGTCGAGTCGCCAGAAGAAAGCCATTACTACGCAAATGCCACAAAGTATCCGCTTACAATACACCAAAGAGCACAGAGACAAGCCTCAAACCTTCTGAAACAAAGTCGTTTGGAGTGATGAGACCAAAATTTAGCTTTTTGGCCACAACCATAAACGCTACATTTGGAGAGGAGTCAACAAGGCCTATGATGAAAGGTACACCATTCCTACTGTGAAACACGGAGGTGGATCGCTGATGTTTTGGGGATGTGTGAGCTACAAAGGCACAGGATATTTGGTCAAAATTGTTGCCAAGATGAATTCAGTAAAATATCAAAACATACTGGAGGAACATTTGCATTCATCAGCCGGGAAGCTGTGCATGGGACGTACTTGGACATTCCAACATGACAATGATCCAAAACACAAGGCCAAGTCGACCTGCCATTGGCTACAGCAGAATAAAGTGAAAGTTCTGGAGTGGCCATCTCAGTCTCCTGACCTCAATATCATTGAGCCACTCTGGGGAGATCTCAAACGTGCAGTTCATGCAAGACAGCACAAGAATTTACAGGAACTGGAGGCTTTTTGCCAAGAGGAATGGACAGATTTACCATCTGAGAAGATAAAGAGCCTCATCCACAAATACCACAAAAGTCTTCAAGCCGTCATTGATGTTAAAGGGGGCAATACACGGTATTAAGAACTGGGGTATGTAAACTTTTGATCAGGGTCATTTGGGTAGTTTCTGTTTCCATTATGATTTAAAAAGAGTAAACACAGTTGATTGATAATAAATGGCGTCAGCCAAACACTAACCATGAGTGAAAAAAGTTTTTGTGTTATCATTCATTCTCTCTGAAAAATGGCCAAGAAACAAGAAATCATAAATTCTGCCAGGTTATGTAAACTTATGAGCACAACTGTATGTGTGTGTATATATGTAAAATAAAAAATTTAATACAAAAAAAAAGAAAGAAAGAAATATATATATGTATATATATATGTCTTTGGATCTTATACAATCTGCTAAAAGCTACAGTGTGTAAGGGTCTACCGAAACAATCTGTTCAATTTGTATCCAATCAGGTGGCTCCCTTACCAAACAGTCAAAGGAGATCGTGCAATCAGACTGTCCTCTCCCCCCTCCTATTGTTATGCGGTTTTTGTTTCCCTGCACAATTGTATGCACCTTTTATTCCCAATTCTTTATGTATCTGTGCTATGCGCTTTTGTTTCCAGTGCACGGCACAGTGGGAGAGCTGCATAAATTATTCATTATAACAATAAAAGCAATATAGTAATAATAACCCAATTGTTTTTTATTTCCTTATATACATATTTACATTATTCAAATAACTGCTGACATTTGAAAATAATTTCCAGGGGCGTTTTGTGACCAAAATAAACTCATCTAACGAAAATATTAATTTCAGTCTATATCATGCTTATTAAAGTAAGATATATGAGCCTTATTGCATTTCAAAGTCTGATTGTCATTAAAAAACTCCCACAAATAATCAAATTTTAACCCAACAGGCTCAATTTCAAAGCAAAATACCAGGATAAGGATCCTTATTTTAAAGAAAATATGTTATTTTCCGTGTCCAATAAGATTTAAAATGTGCAGTTACATGGCTATAAAAAAACAGTTTCTTATCCTCAGATGAGGGGCCATTCACACTAATGTGTCGTACTTACACTCAGCAAAAAGCCCTTAACCCTCCATCATTGGTGGTCGGTGGCACTTTAAAACCCTTACCCCCCCGCATCATTGCTGGTCGGTGGCACTTTAAAACCCTTACCCCCCAAATCATTGGTGGTCAGTGGCACTTTAAATCACCTACCCCCCCAATCATTGGTGGTCAGTGGCATTTTAAAACTCTTAACCCCCTTCTATGGTGGTCAGTGGATCTTTAAAACCCTTACCCCCCGCATCATTGGTGGTAACTGGAACTTTAAAACCCTTACCAACAATGATGGGGGGTAAGTGGAACTTTAAAACCCTTAACCCCCATCAATGGTGGTTAGTTGCACTTTAAATTCCTTACCCCTCCAATCATTGGTGGTCAATGGCACTTTAAAACCCTAACACCCCCCAATCATTGGTAGTCACTGGCACTTTAAAACCCTTAACCCCCCCCCCCCCGCAATCATTGGTGGTCGGTGGCACTTTAAAACCCTTAACCCCCATCAATGGTGGTTAGTTGCACATTAAATTCCTTACCCCTCCAATCATTGGTGGTCAATGGCACTTTAAAACCCTAACACCCCCCAATCATTGGTAGTCACTGGCACTTTAAAACCCTTAACCCCCCCCCCCCCCCCCCCGCAATCATTGGTGGTCAGTGGCACTTTAAAACCCTTACCCCCCAAATCATTGGTGGTCAGTGGCACTTTAAATCTCCTACCCCCCACAATCATTGGTGGTCAGTGGCACTTTAAAACTCTTAACCCCCTTCAATGGTGGTCAGTGGATCTTTAAAACCCTTACTCCCCCCACATCATTGGTGGTAAGTGGAACTTTAAAACCCTTACCACCAATGATGGGGGGGGGTAAGTGGAACTTTAAAACCCTTAACCCCCATCAATGGTGGTCAGTGGCACTTTAAATTCCTTACCCCTACAATCATTGGTGGTCAATGGCACTTTAAAACCCTTAACCCCCCAATCATTGGTAGTCACTGGCACTTTAAAACCCTTAACCCCCCCGCAATCATTGGTGGTCGGTGGCACTTTAAAACCCTTACCCCCCAATCATTGGTGGTCAGTGGCACTTTAAAACTCCTAGCCCCCTTCAATGGTGGTCAGTGGATCTTTAAAACCCTTACCCCCCCATCAATGGTGGTCAGTGGCACTCTAAACTCCTTACCCCTCCAATCATTGGTGGTCAATAGCACTTTAAAACCCTTAACCCCCCCAATCATTGGTGGTCAGTGGCACTTCAATGGTGGTCAGTGAATCTTAAAAACCCTTACTACCCCCCCCCCCATCAATGGTGGTCAGTGGCACTTTAAATTCCTTACCCCTCCAATCATTGGTGGTCAATGGCACTTTAAAACCCTTAACCCCCCAATCATTGGTAGTCACTGGCACTTTAAAACCCTTAACCCCCCCGCAATCATTGGTGGTCGGTGGCACTTTAAAACCCTTACCCCCCAATCATTGGTGGTCAGTGGCACTTTAAAACTCCTAGCCCCCTTCAATGGTGGTCAGTGGATCTTTAAAACCCTTACCCCCCCCCCCATCAATGGTGGTCAGTGGCACTCTAAACTCCTTACCCCTCCAATCAGTGGTGGTCAATAGCACTTTAAAACCCTTAACCCCCCCAATCATTGGTGGTCAGTGGCACTTCAATGGTGGTCAGTGAATCTTAAAAACCCTTACTCCCCCCCCCCCCCATCAATGGTGGTCAGTGGCACTTTAAATTCCTTACCCCTCCAATCATTGGTGGTCAATGGCACTTTAAAACCCTTAACCCCCCCCCCAATCATTGGTGGTCGGTGGCACTTTAAATCCCTAAACCCCCCTAATCATTGGCGGTCAGTGGCACTTTAAATCCCTCAATTCCCCATTATTGGTGGTCAGTGGCAATTTAAAAACCTTTAACCCTTCAATCATTGATGGCCAGTGGCACTTTAATCTCCGTCTTTAAAAAATGATCCCCCAGTAAAGAGGTTTCAAACATTCGGTCAGAGATATAGGTGCTTAAAGTAGACCTCTAACTTTATTTATAGGTAAATAATTCATGTCCTATCACAATATTCAGCAGAATAATATTAATACAACTTCAACAATAAAAGGCTGTCTTTCGTTTCAGACCAGTGACTTTGCCTAGATCGAGATGTCATCAGTTTGTTGCAGTCAGGAAATGTTACACCTATACCTAATTTAATTTGGAAAGCTAAAGTATATCTGATCCTAGGTCCACTTTAAGAGTCTAGAAGACGCTTTGATCAGTGCTATTTTGGTCTAAACTGAGACATTTTGAACTTCAATAAACTTTATTGACAAACAAAGCTTTGATGAATTGCACCATGCTTCTTTGGACTACTATGACCTTTCCATGGCAGATAAATAGCCCCTCCCTTTCTCAAAGCGCCGATAGTCTTTGGAAACAGCAGACGCCAGAGCTGGCACCCTTCTTCACAGACTGGCACACTCAGCTGAGGATCATGGGAACCCCTCCTACATCATCCCACCCGCGTCAATGTTTATAACACCAAAAAACCTGTTTATCTTTGATTCAAAGGCATCTCGATGAATGTATTTGCAAAGCGTTATTCCTAATTAATTCTCTCGCTGAAAAAAACAGATGACGTGGTGAGCCGGTGTGAACATGACCGCATCTGAGCAAAGAGCAGTGTGCAGAGCGAAACAGCCCACAGCAGCCAATCAGAAGTTAGCTTTCTTTAGTAAAACTGAAATTTAAATGGCTAGAAAAGATTAGCAAATCTCAGTTTGGCATACTGCCGTTAACACAGTTTTGAAAATGTATTCTGCATCCGAATACAGATTTTGTTTGCTAAAGTGTGTCCTCAGGTACATGTAAGCTTTTTAAATCGTTAAGCCCTGATGAAGGAGAACTTGTGCCGTGAAACACACTGGATTTTTTTTTTTATATTGCGGAAGTACTGGTAAATAGACATGTGCACTGCCAAAAAATGTGTTCGTTTTCGTTTTCTTTTCATTCGTTTTTTTTTTTTTTTTTTTCATTTCATTTTACGGGACATTCGTTATGATCCCAAATCGTAAATTCTAAAATTTGAAAATAAGAAAGTTATTCTTTCAAATTTTCGGATTTTCTAACTAACTAATAATAACAAACTCTTAAAATATTGGTATTGGAATTTTTCTTTCAAATTTGGCTGTCAGTGAACGTAACGAATACGAATTTATGCAAAGTTGGGAATTATCCGAAATAAAGAATGCCGTATCTAAACAAATGGAACGGAACAAATTAATAATGAATAATAATAAAAAAAGTTTTAATTTTTTTTTTTAACATAGAGAAGTTTTAATTTTTATTATTGTTATTTATTATTATTAATTCATTACGTTCCATTCGTTTAGATGCGGCATTCGTTATTTCGGATAATTCGTAACTTAGGATAAATTCGTATTCGTTACGTTCACTAACAGCCAAATTTGAAAGGATATTTCCAATACCTATAATTTAATAGTTAGTAATAGTTAAGTTATTAGTAGTTAGCCACTATTTCAGATCTTTTAATTTTTGGGTGTTCGGATTTTCGAATTTATGAATTATCGAGTTTTCAAATTTACGAAATTTTGAATATGCGGAAAAATTTGTTAAACGGGTTTTCGTTAATTTGGATATTTCCCTCCGTGTTGGCATGCAGAAGCGAATGCATACATAAGTCACGCCCGCATATATAAACAGTGTTTAAACCACACATGTGAGATATTGCTGCGATCGTTAGAGCGAGAGCAATAATTCTAGTTCAACACCTCCTCTGTAACTCTAAAAAGGTAACCTGTAAAAAATGTTAAAGTGTCACCTATGGAAATTATTCAGTACCGTAGTTTGTCGCCATTCCCAAAGCGTGCACAATTTTAAAGCATGACATGCTAGGTATCTATTTACGCGGCGTAACATAATTTTTCACATTCTAAAAAAAATTGGGCTAACTTTCCTGTTTTTTTTTTTTTAATTATTAATATTATTCATTAAAGTTTATTTTTTTCCCCCAAAAAATGCATTTAAAAGACTGCTACACAAATACAGTGTGACATAAAATATTGCAATGACCGCCATTTTATTCTCTAGGGTCTCTGCTAAAAAAATATATATATATAATTTTTGGGGGTTCTAAGTAATTTTCTTGCTCAAAAGTTTCATTCAAACATCTTTTCCCCTCCCTCTCCCACCAGTGGACATTATTTAAAAAAAAAAAAATTAACTGTACACTTTATTTCTGTAATTCTTGCCTAGGCGAGGCGTTTTCCCCGTCCCCCCGCACATGCGCAGATGTGCTGCCCAGCTCAGGTCCTGAGAAAGCCTGCCCAACTGCCCATGAGCGCACAGGTTTTTCCGTGCATGTGCAAAAACACTAATGCCCCGTACACACGGTCGGATTTTCCGACGGAAAATGTGTGATAGGACCTTGTTGTCGGAAATTCCGATCGTGCGTAGGCTCCATCACACATTTTCCATCGGATTTTCCGACACACAAAGTTTGAGAGCAGGCTATAAAATTTTACGACAACAAAATCCGTTGTCGGAATTTCTGATCGTGTGTACACAAATCCGACGCACAAAGTGCCATGCATGCTCAGAATAAATAAAGAGACGAAAGCTATTGGCTACTGTCCCGTTTATAGTCCCAACGTACGTGTTTTACGTCACCGCGTTCAGAATGATCGGATTTTCCGACAACTTTGTGTGACCGTGTGTATGCAAGACAAGTTTGAGCCAACATCCGTCGGAGAAAATCCATTGATTTTGTTGTCGGAATGTCCGATCAATTGTCTGACCGTGTGTACGGGGCATAACAGAGGAGTCCTTCCCTGTCTTTGCATGTCCATGGAAAACTCCCTGCATGTGCAGACGAGTTCTGCCAGGAGTTCTGCCAGGAGCCAAAGGCCCGGCAGAGCCTTGTGGATGAATTTGCACATGCGCCATAATGGTGCTGCCCGCGTAGCAGAGCCTTGATCAGAGCAGGACTGAAGTTCCGCTTCAACTCAAAAACAAAAATATATATTTTGCAGCAGCTTTGCAGTCCTTACAGTAAATGGGGTGGGTGCATTATGGTGGCCATACACAGTGGAAAAAAAAAAAAGACCGATCGATGTCTGATTTAACAAAATGATCATATTGGATGTCGATCAAGCAAGACAGCGGGGAGCGAAGAAAACGCAGTGGATTGACCCACATGATCATTTTTGTTCACAACTGATCAAGTTCTGTAACTCATCATCTGACCATGCCATTTTGTTGTGCTCAATTGATGTCTGATTTGAACATATTATATGGACACCTTTGTTTTGTTTTTTTCCAAGCAATACATTTCCATCTGATCGTCTTACCAGTGTCACACCTCCTGTACTAGGGTGACAACTCTCACTCTCATACTGTTTCTATGGGGGTGTAGCATTGTCACCTTAGGACAGGACTACATTGTTTTCCTTTTCTTGAAAATGTATTCAAATCTCTTGTCTTATGTATTACATTTTTTTTAGTGGATTAAAATCCTTTTTTTAAATGTATTAAATATTTATTTTTATTTTTATTTTTTTTAATGTATTAAAATCATCTTTTAAAGGCATTAACATTATTTATTTTATTTTTTTAGATTTTTAAAAATATACTAAAGTAGATGTATAGGCAAAACTTTTTTTTTTCCATTTTGGATAGAGTAAGGGAGGGTTATAACCCCTGTCAGATTTTTTTTTTTTTTTTTTTTTTTTGCCATTTGTGTCCCATTGGGGGGATTTTCCCTCACTCCCTTCTTATAGCTAAATAGGAAGTGAGAGGAAACCACTGCTATTTAAGGGAATTCCTTGGGGATCCCCAGGCCACCAGAACTAGTGTCCCCATTGTAAGATTTATCCTCTATTACTATTCTGGAGAGAACCCAAAATTTGGGATTCTCTTGACTTTCACTTTCAATGACTCACTAACTGGGACAGACAGCAATAAAAACTGAAACATTCTAACTGCATTCTATCCAAAAACTACATTTTTCTTTTTTTTTTTTAAATTTAAGTTAAAGCCTTGAAGCTTAACATGTAAAGTTAAAACTTTTTTTACTTGACATTCCTCTTTTTTTAATTTTTTTTTTATGCATTTACAATTCTTTTTATTGTACTAAAAACATTTTTTTTTTACTTTACTTCTTTAAAAATTATTAAAATTTTTATTTATTTTTTGTTCATTTTCAAGCGCACCTACAGTATATACTGCACATTTGCGTTGATATGAATTTGCATACTGCTTTGCATTTTGCATGTGCTGAAATACCTTTTTCAAAAATGTTTTTTTTTAAACTTCATTAAGCTTTATTTGTAAAGGAAACGTCAACTGACTGTTTTGACTCTTGTATTATGTGTGTTGCGTTTACATGCGGTGTGTCATGTGGCACTGAAAAAAAGTAGGGCATGTTCTACTTTTTTCAGGGCAGTGCATCATTGCAACTGCTGTCATTGGAATACAATGATTTTTCGATGTATATGAGCTGACGTGTGTTGATCAATGTGTGAATGTACCCTTAAAATCCTCTTTTTAAATGTATTAACTTTTTTATTTTATTTTTATTTTTTAATACATCAAAATTGTTTTGTTTTTTGTTTTTTTATGTATTAAATCCATTTTTTTTTTAAGAAGTTCTTTAGCGGGCCGATGGTCAGACATAGTAAGGGGGAGAGGTTGGTGTAACATCCAACTAGTGGTGGCTGGTGCTCCATTTTTTGTGTGGGGGGCAAACAAACAAACCCGCCCATCCACTCGCCAACCTGCACGCTTGCCCGTTTGCCCACCCGCACTTACCCCATCCAGGTCCCGAGCGGCTTCCCTGGCTTCCTCCTGGCCAATCTGGTCGCTTCTCCTCCCGGCCAATCCTTTCCGGATTGGCTGGGAGGAGAAGCAGGAAGACAATAGCGAATGGTGATTCACTAATGTCACAAGTGGGTGGGTTCAGGGCGCAGTGCTCTGCACCTCTGCACCCTGAGCCAAATAGACAATTTTGAAGCCAATTCAAGCCTCAAATGAAAAACCCCGGTAGAAATCCATGCGTCCAGTACCCTGCATGGAGATTAGGGGGGGTGCCCCTTATAGACTGGCCGCCGCTGCATCCAACCAATCACCAGCGCCCCCAACTTTCCATTCCACTTTAATTTCCTGAGTGAAAGCCAAATCCACTAATCAACTATTTACAGGCTCAAGGGGCAGCTGCTTTGGGCCCCACAAAAATGACTGGGCCAGGGGCAGCTGCCCCTTTTACCCCACGTTGAAGACGGTCCTGGCAATGGTGTAAACTAGGCTCATTGGAATACATTCATTTTTCTTCCATATGCGTTTGTACTGCATTTATGCTGCATTTAAAACTGGACCGGACTGTATCTGGTGTAAATCAGCCCTAAAAGTACAACCACAGAGATTTCTGGGTTGTTTCTATGGAGGACTTGGAGCCGTGATATTAATTAGGTACAAGACACCAAACGCCTCACACCTCTGTGATGTCACTATTTCAGCTCACAAAAAAAAGCTGCGTGACCAAATCATATTTCTGATATATATATATATATATATATTTTTTTTTTTTTTAACTACAACTCCAGTTGCTGTTTGCCAGCTACATACTGAGAGTGGGAATATACTAAATTATTTGCCATCCAGCAAGAGTCATATAATAAACAAAGCTTGGACCGGGGACATTTGTGGTTGCTAAGCAACATCCTTCCCCACCGCGCACAGTGCAGACAATATGGAGCAGGTGTTAACTGTTTAATAATCCCATGATCCTCTCAGTCAGGTCAAGCAGCATGCTCGCAAAGTTTCCATGCAAAGAAAAAAAAAAAAAAATCGCGTTTTATGTTTACATCAACAATGAGCTTTATTTTGGAAAACAAGTCATGATTCATTGCAATATTCCTTGAAGAAATATGATTTATTGGTACACATGTTTGTGTAGAGGTTAAAGCATCGAGCTTGCCATTATTTGTCATCTAACAAGCAGAAAAGTCATTTTCAAGTCAATGGAATCACACTGACTAGCTGCGATATTTAGGACACAGCTGTAGTTTGCTGCTTGGTTGTATTTGCTAGATTGTAAGATAACAGCTCAAGACTCCTGGGGGTTTTTTAAAATATGGCATCCCCGACACGGGTGTAGATAGGCACAGGCCTGAATGAGCTCTGACACTTTAAATTTCATCAGATTCCATGAGTAGTTGGGATGCTAGGTGTCATAGACTGGGATCCATATCCACTGGGCGATGGACAACACGGTGTCCTGTGTTTGAAAGAGCTTAGTAGAGGCTGCATGGTGCACACGGGGTGCTCTGGAGGCAAAGAAGTGCAAGGGCGCACTTGGAGGGACAGGGACTTCTTGGAGACGCAAGGTTGCACAGAGGGTTCATTGGAGACATTGGAGCATACAGGGCGCACCTGAAGGCACCAGGGCACACTTGTAGACATTGGGCTCAGTTAGAGATACTGGGGCACACAGGGGTGCACTGGAGACACAGGGTGCACAAGTGTGCTCGGAGGCAGAGGAGCACACTTAGGGACACAGTAGTGCATTGGAGACACAGGAGCACACAAGGCACACTTAGAGGCACAAGTGTGCACTTGAAGACCTGGGACACATTGGAGTGCAGTTGTAGACATGGGGCCGCACTGGAGATGTGGGGGTGCACAGGCGCATTTTGAGGCACAAGGAATACTTGGAGGCGCAGGGTTGCACAGGGAGTTCATTAAAGACATTGGGGCATACAGGGCACACTTGTAGACATTGGGCATGGTTGGCACAGTTAGAGACACTGGAGCCATGGGGTGCACAAGTGTTCTTGGAGGCAGAGTGGCACACTAGGAGACACAGTGGTGCATTGGAGACACAGGAGCAGACAGGGCACACTTAGAGGCACAAGTGTGCACTTGAAGACCTGGGACACATTGGAGTTTAGTTGTAGACATGGGGCTGCGCTGGAGATGTGGGGGGTGTGCAGGCGCACTTGGAGGCACAAGGAGTACTTGGAGACGCAGGCACACACAAGGGTTCATTAGAGACATTAGGGTGTACAAGGCACTCTTAAAGGCACAGAGGCATACTTGTAGACACTGCGCACACTGAGGCACACAGTCACATGGGGAGGCACAGGTGCACTTGGAGATGCAGAGGTGCACAGGGGAACACTAGGAGACACATATTGCACTGGAGACACAGGGGTGGACAAGGCACACTTAGAGGCACAACTGTGCATTTGGAAACCTGGGTCACATTGGGGTGCAGTTGGAGACATTGGGGCCGCACTGGAGATGTAGTAGTGCACAGGCACACACTTGGGGACACGGGGGGTGCACAGGGGAACACCTAGAGGCATAGGGCTGCACAGAAGTGCACTGGAAACAAAGGGGCACTCAGTGCATCCTTAGAGGCACAAGGGTGCTCTGAAGACACTGGGCGCACTGGGACACAGGTGGAGGCACGGGCATAATAATTTAAAGAAAGAAAGAAATAATACAAAATAAATACATAAATAATAAAATAATAATAATAATATAATATTAAAACGATAACAGGAATAAATAAATAAATAAACTGTGAACCATAACCCCTAATTGAACCTAAACCCTAAAATGTAACCCCAACATCATCCTAATAATAATAATAGTGAATTACTTTAATAATAATAATATGAATAGATTGAATATGGAAAGAAATAAACGTAATCAATCACTAAGAGTAATAATGATAATAAAATTAAAATAAAATAATGCTATTATCCTAATGCTTAATGTTACCTAAGCAGTTCATGTTTATGAGCATGCCTGAAAAATCATATGCCCGATGACCCTCTGAAATCTACAGCCACCTTAGGGCAAGAGCTCCACAAAGCAAACCTCAAATAATGCCATGTTTCAGGTACTGGGGGAGTTTGGCTGAAAAACTTTGATAACACGCAGAGCTCTAGGGTGATTCAGAAAGAGGGACATGGAACGTACAGTGAAATAACTATGAGCTTCAAATATCTTATTGTGCTTTTTAAAACTACAAGGCTTCTTGGTCTCGTGAAAAGCTAGTGAAAGACTTTTTGAGGTTCCCGTGAGCTACACTGTGCATGGTGAACCTATCGTATTAGGGTGGGTCCTGTGGCCAATTTGTTTTATTCAGGTAGGGGCTCAGTCACTAGAAATGTAATAAAATACACAGAACAGCAGCAATGTGAGGGGAAGCAAATGTTATTGTTGGGGTGAACCATAAAAGACCAACCAGGTGACATTTCGACCTATAGGATGGATCAGCCTTGTACGGGAAAGTACCAGCTCTAGGGAAGGTAGGGGTTAATGGGAGATCTCGGATCTATATGGCGGGCTGGGTTTGCCTTGTTACTAAAGGGACATCCAGAGAATATTAGATAAATATTACAAGCGGTTAATAAAAGAGCTTCCGAAATTCTCGACACTGCAATTTCCTCATACATTCCCTGGATGATCACAATGGTTACCTAGCAACCAGACGTTATTTAAGAACCCCCACCTTCCTTCGTCCACCTTACACCACATCCCCGTACAATATCTTGTCTGTCAGGAAGAGTTGGATTGTCAGCTCTATAGCTTTGCCCATTTCCTTCTTTCCGGATCGTTCTAATAAAGATAATTGCCTGCTCTACGCAACTCATTTCTTCCCAAGGAGCAACAAGGGAAGAGAGGCCTTTGAGTGTCTGAAAGGAGTACTGTCTGCATTGCCTGTAAAAAAAAGTTTCTATGAAAGTGAAACTCCTGCCTTGTCATTACCTGCTTCTGTTCTGGAAATAATAAAAAAAAAATTTCCTATAGGCTGCAAATATTTTCCAAACAGTTCTGGCTGGATTCACTCCACTTGCATCCGTTAAAGGCACTTGTGTTGACGTGCATTGATGTGTGTTTTTTTTTTTCCCATAAAGATTTATTTTTTATTTTTTTGCAAGTTTGAAGACACCAAAAATGTAAACTCAAACATTTACACAGTATAGACCAGATACGTCAAACACAAGGCCTGTGGGCCGAATCCAGCCTGTAAGGCCTTGACATGTGACCCTCATACCTAGTTTTGCAGTTAGAACATGGATGAACTCCATTCTGCCACCTCCAGGTCTCACCCTCCGCTCCCGGTCCCCGCTGTCACTTGTAAACACAGACACCTTCTGTTTTTACAAAAGACAGCTTTGCTCTTGGTGACTTCTGAAATGAAAAGATCCCTGTACGCACTCACGGTGGGGCACAGCGGGAACAGATCTCCAGAGTCTGAGAGAGAGAGAACAATTTCCCTGCAAGGCGAGGCAGAGCTGCCTACACAGAGAGGTACTAGAGGAGAGTGAGAAGCAAGGAAGCTTTAGGGGGGGGCAGTGGCACACTGTGTATAGCTTGCCCCTAAATACTGCACTCTGTACACAACACACCCCTGAACTCTACACTCTGTGCATGGGGCACCCCTGGAACTACACTCTCTACATAGCGCACTCCTAAACTCTGCACTCTGTATGTAGCTCAATCCTGAACTCTGCACCCTGTACGAATCTTAATCCTGAACTCTGCACTCTGTACGTAGCGCGCTCCTAAACTCTGCACTCTGTACATAGCTCACTCCTGAACTCTGCACCCTGTACGTAGCTTAATCCTGAACTCTGCACTCTGTACGTAGCTCACTCCTGAACTGCACTCTGTACGTAGCTCACTCCTAAACTCTGCATTCTGTATGTAGGGTAATCCTGAAATCTGCATTCTGTATGTAGCTTATTCCTGAAATCTGCATTCTGTATGTAGCTCACTCCTGAACTCTGCACTCTGTATGCAGCGTAATCCTAAACTCTGCACTCTGTACGTAGTGCTCTCCTGAACTCTGCACTCTGTATGTAGCTCACTCCTGAACTCTGCACTCTGTACGTAGCTCACTCCTGAACTCTGCACTCTGTGCGTAGCTCACTCCTGAACTCTGCACTCTGTGCGTAGCTCACTCCTGAACTCTGCACTCTGTACATAGCGTAATCCTGAACTATGCACTCTGTACGTAGCTCACTCCTAAACTCTGCACTCTGTATGTAGCTCTCTCCTGAACTCTGCACACTGTATGTAGCTTAATCCTGAACTCTGCACTTTGTACGTACCTCACTCCTTAACTCTGCACTCTGTATGTAGCTCACTCCTGAACTCTGCACTCTGTACGTACCTTACTCCTGAACCCTGCACCCTGTACGTAGCTCACTCCTGAACTCTGCACTCTGTACTTAGCTCACTCATGAACTCTGCACTCTGTATGTAGCTCACTCTTGAACGCTGCACTTTGTATGTAGCATAATCCTGAACTCTGCACTCTGTAGGTAGCTCACTCCTGATCTCTGCACCCTGTATGTAGTGGAATCCTAAACTTGACACTTTGTAGTTAGCGTAATTTTGTACTCTGTACTCTGTATGTAACACACTCCTGAATCCTGCACTCTATACGTGGCGCACCCCAGATACAACCTTGGCTTAAGGCCAACCATACTGCTGATGGGGCCAGTTTGACACCCCTGGTATAGACTAATGTTAGAATACAACCCATATAAACATATTAACAAATAAACACATTTACCACCTAAGGAGGGGTGGGTTCCAGAGGAAAGGGCAGGGAATTGGACATGTGTGTAAATGGTACCATGGCTCACTCAAATCAACAAAGTAGCAGATATGGAGGAACCTAATATAATACAAGGTCATTGGGCAATTGCTGCAAATATTTGTGGGTGTGTAAATCGATACGTAGATAGTAGGTTCTTTTTATAGTTTGCTAGGTCAACTGAAGGAAAGGTTTAGTGGCTTGGTCAAATTCCTTCCTTTGGCTATGTGTACATATTATAGTTACTTCTGGGAAAGAGGCCTTCAGGAAGTCTTGCATGGAATTTTCCTGCCTACCCAAACTAATGGTCTAATTGGAAAGAGGAAAGATGAAGAGTCAAAAGAAGAAAACAGGGTGGGGTAGAGTCATAGGAAAAGGTGGGGATTGGTTAAGGGTAGGAAAAGAGGGGTACAGAGCATGCATGGGTGGTCTTCCACATACGTTTCTCTCCATATCTAGTTGAGGAAAGTGGAAAATTAGCACTGAATCCGAAGTTATCTTCCTGATATTTCTATCTTAATGTACTGATGTTGAGTAAAACATATGGATCCTTCTACACCCCAGAGGATCTTCATGGTCTCCTTGGATTGGAGCACAAAACCATTGCTAAAAGAGACAAAGATCTAGAAAAAAATTTATTCCAATAAAGGGGGCAATCCAAAAGACTATCCAATGTATCCAATGCATTTGGGGGGGGGGGGGGGCAAATACAGACATGAACCATTTAGCAGTGGTGTGGTGCTTCAAATTCTATCCACATCGGGCAGGTCTAAGACCCCTTGGGTCTCCACACCCTGTAAATGGCTGAGTCCTGAGTGCTGGCCTAGATTTAGCTCTTTGCAGTGACCTGACAAGAAGGTTTCAAAACTGGAGGTAATTTTACCTCAACATAGAATATCCATCCCAATCCAAAAACCCTTTCAAATGACCAGGCTTCTAAATTATTTAAAATACAGAGGAACTTTGTGAAACACTTTGAACATTTCCCTAAAAAAAAAGAAATCTTAAATCAAAAAAAACTTTATTTATAAAAAAAATTGCATTTCTAGGACTACGCAGCAAAATCCAGAAAGTTTTAAAAAATCCACTTAAGTAATGGTGCATCTTTTTTTGTAGTGCATCCAGCAAGTCCAAGTCATAGTGTACTTTTCCTGTTATTATGTGGATAGGTTCCACCATATCTGGTATTTGAGTTGAGTTGAGTTGACCATTCCTGTAGTGTCGGTATTTGTGTAGCTCACCAGTGGACAGGTATGCACCTCCTAGCCATGTTAACCATTTGCATGACCATGAGTTTGAGGCATTGTTGTTTAGGGAGGGATGTATGGTGCTGTAGGTATGGAGTTGGCAAAAAAAGTCAGGGATGTAACTGCAACTTGCTGATGCAATGTACGTCTTGCTAGAAACATTGTAGTGCCATATTCTGGCAGATGTGTGTTGCTTCTAAGACATTGCGTTGCTAAGTTTAAATGCTGAACGTTTCATTTTTACCCAGTGCACACTAATGCAGCATACTAGTGTGAACTGGGTCCACTGGAAAAATAGAATTTTTGCTTGTCATTGCGTTGGGACCGCGTTGGGCAACACAGCACAATGCATGCGGTATGAATGGGCCTTCTGAGAAATAAGAAGTTTATCAGTCCAATAGTTCTATATTTGGAAAAATATATAATACCTCTAGCGGGATTTTTAAGGCAATGAATACAAAAAATATTTATAAAATCAGTTTATTCAATATTATTCAACATTAAAAGTGTATACATTTTTTTAAATTTTTCACAAATGATCATGTGGATCAGTAGACATAGAACAAAGAATAAAATAATTTCCAAAGCATGTAGTAATTCTACAAATACATCCAATACAAAAATGAATATAGAGAATTACATATGGAAAATAACTTGAGGAAGAATGTGATGTATCACACTACCCAGTGCGGTCACCCTAGATGGCCACCCTGGTGTGAGGTAGTGGAATTCCAACGCGTTTCAACGTTTAAATCTTAAAAGATACAAGTCTTCTTCAGGGAAAATACATCACAGTCTAAAAAATCAGAAAACAAAACTATTATGAACTGTACATGTATATACCATACATATCCCCTGCAAAGGTTGTATTCTCATGTGACTTACGCTCTCCCAAGACAACTCGGTAAGGGGCTACATGCCAGAGGCCGGGAACATCCCACATCAGAAAAGCCTGGACTGTCCTAATACTCTACAAGGCGGCTGGATATAATAGATGATCCAAAAGTTCGGCGTCCTTAGCCTCAAAGAAAAATTGATGGCTATCTGTGATGGGGCAAGATAATAAAAATGAGTGATATGTGTGGGCAAGCCCCACAACAAGTCTCATATGGAGAGAGGTACCCCCTTGGTCCTATGTGTGGGACGCCCATACCTCCCATGGAGTGGGGGGTCCCAAATATGCAGAGTAAAGCGCACTTACTTCTGAATAGATAGCTGGTCACTGAGTGAGGAACCGGGGGGAGTTTCCGTGATGCCAGAGGTTTGAAGCCTGCCCCATGTGCCTGGATGAATGTCCAGGGAAGAATGGCGCCATTTGCCGTCTTTGGCGTCCTATTTGTGGTGTGGGCCGGTTGGTGGGCGGAGACCCGACGCCGCGCTGGCCAATGGCGCGGCTTGTGGAGGTCGTTGCTGTCAGGAGCACTCAGCGTGAGGACGCCGAATGCTACCTAGGCAACCAACTCCGCTGAACGGGTCTGCGCATGCGCGACGTATCGGCGCGCCTTACGCAAGGCTGGGAGGGTCAGGGATAATGCTGTGAGCACCAGCGGCCATCTTAAAGACGGGCTGTGCCTACACTGGAACAAAGTATCGCTGCAGCTAAAGGCTCGGGAGTAGAGCTGCATCGAAAGTGGATGCAGCCAATCCAAAAGATCCCCTGATGGTTCCCCAGTAGCATGTCCCCCCATGGTCTGAAGGACCGGGGGGGAGAGAGCCAGAGGGGGGGGAGGGGAAAAGGAAAAGTTAATGATAGTAAAGATATTAATGATAATAATGAAGGTAATAATACTGAAAAAATGGATCGCTCAGAGGCTTTGAGATAGATACCACAAAGGTTCCCCCCCCAAAAATATTGTTCTGGAGAGGGAAGGGAGGACTGATAACCACCGACACAGGGATTCCCGCCTGGCAAGTATGCACGGCAGGGCAAAAAGGCCCCATAGCTAGCTAGAGCAGTGGGGCCCCCCTGTGTCGGGTAGGTATAGGACTACTCAGGTGTATCTGAGAGGTAGGTGGTAGGTCCTAGGTCTCCGCATAGCTAGCCCCCCCCGAGCAACGCCCATGGGAGCGACTCATCACAGGAGATAAACCAAAATTTATTGCAGTGATATTGGGTGGAAATCATGGTAGAACAGTAAGGTCAAATATACAAACATAATAGAAATATATAAACAATACATTAATAGACAAGTAGTTCCACTGGGTGGGGGTTGTAATATATACAGGCCCCAACCCAGCTGTAATAAATTCGTCAACTTAGTGAGCTATGCAGAGCTGACATTTATATAATAAATTGGAAACCCCCAAAAGGCTAAACAATCTTCAGATAATGTCCGAACACTATCTCAGGGGTCAAAGATGTAATAAAGGGGGGAGAGAGGGAGGGGGGGAGAGAAAAAAAAAAAATGGGGGGGTGGGGGATTTTGGAGTCCAGGGGAGAGAGGAGACGAAGGTAAAAGGATAAATAATTTAAATTCAATGTACGTAGCGTAGAGGAGAGGGCATGCCCCTAGTCGGTTTTACCTGATCTAAAGCCCTCTAGGAAGGGCCTATAGCTCTCTGTCTCGTTGAGCCCTGGGGGAGTGGTGGCCCTAAGGCGCCTGATCCAGCGCATCTCGCGCTGGAGCAGGGCCTTGTTCCAGTCACCCCCTCTGGTGGGTATATGTAATCTATCTACCACAGTGAAGTTAACCTTAGGCATCCTGTACCCATGCTGTTTTGCTACATGCCTGCCCAGTGGCAAATACAGGTTGCCGATACTCATGCTATGGATATGCTTCTCAACCCTCTTGGTGAGTTCCTGTCGGGTTTTCCCCACATAGAAGGCCCCGCACTGACATTGCATCAGGTAGACGACTCTCCGCGTTTTACAATTCGCGAAGTGTCGTAATTGAAAGTTCTCCCCATTTGGTAATGTAATCATGGTTCTCCTACCTATAACTCCACAATGGGCACATGCTCCACAGGGATAGGTGCCCCAGGTTTTGCAGGGGTCCGTTCTTGCACTTCCTTTGTACTTGCTCTGGGTGAGCATATTTCCTATAGAACCTGATTTTGTGTAAGTAATTTGAGGTCTAGGGGTGACCAGACCGCTTAAGATGGGATCTTCTGTAAGAATGGACCAGTGTTTGGAAATAATTTTTCTTATTTGTATAGTTCTATATTTGAAGAACTACATGTCTTATCATCCCTCGATTTCATGTAATCGACTCAGATCACAAAGTTAAAATACCAGAATTAGGATACTTAAAGTATAACTAAAGGCAAAACTTGAAAGAAGGGAGTTGGGACTTCATTTGAGGGAATGAGTGGGTAGGTTCATCTGCCTCCATCCCTGGTAATGTATTAAAAGGAGAAAAGGTTGTGGCACTTTATATGAAGCATAACTGCAAGCTAAGTATGCAAAGTTATATTCCTCGTCCATACACAGAGATTCATAGTAAATAATGTAACATTGGTAACAATAGATAACAACTTAATATATATATCTCAACATGATCCACAATTATAGTGATAAACATATTGATATAAAGTACATTGTTTAGAGGTAGACATAAATGATCTTAAAATTAATGAAGATAAAAGTTTTTTGATGAAATGCATAGTCCTGGAGAGTCTCAAGCACATGATTGCAAGGTGTAGCATATAGCGGCTCTACGCGTTTCGTGGAGTTCATCCACTCATCAGCAGCAATTTGAAGTTAAAAATATCTATAAATGAATGCAAAAGGATCAAATAGCTGGCACAAGGGGGCAGAAGGAAGAGGGGGGACATAAATTCCCCAATCATTTATGTCTACCTCTAAACAATGTACTTTATAGCAATATGTTTATCACTATAATTGTGGATCATGTTGAGATATGTATATATATATATATATATATATATATATATATATGAAATATAAAATATTACGTTGATCTCTATTGTTACCAATGTTATATTATTTACTATGAATCTCTGTATATGGACACGGAATCATCAAACATATCTTTGCATACTTTCCTTGCAGTTATGCTTCATATAAAGTCCCACAACTTTTTCTCCTTTTAATAAAGGCAAAACTTGACTTTTTAGTTTTGGATAGAGTGGAGAGGGATTAGAACACCTGTCAGATTTCTAAAGTTGTCTTCGCCCCAATTAGGGAGATTCACCTTCTCTATTTGTCATGTTGACCCTTATCACCAAGAGTGAAAGTGAAAATCTTCCAATGGGGGCACTATCTCTTATGACATCTAGGTATTCGCTCACTTTGAATGGATTTCCTCTCACTTCCTGTTTTGACAGGAAGTAAAGGGAAATTGAATGCCCTAATGGGACACAAATGACAAAAAAAAAACAAAAAAAAAAACTGACACGTTTTATTATCCAAAATGAAACAAACTTTGCCATTATTTCTAAGTTAAAGTAAATCTTAACCCAATAGCTCTACATTCGTTTTCTTTTATCCGGATTTGTTTCATTTATTTTGATCTGGCAAGCCTGCCAATAACACACTTCCTGTCTTAAGGTGACAGCATTCATTCACTGTATTGTACCTTTTTTTTACATTAGGACAGGACTAAATATCACCTCCTGCTCTCTTCATCTTGATAACATGGACTGCCGGTTCACACAGGAGTGACTTGTCAGGTGACCTAGCTGCCTGACAAGTCGCCTCCCGTTCTGTACAATGGAACCGTTCTAATAGGAGCGACACAAGTCACTCCGACTTAGAAAAAGGTTCCTGTACTATTTTGGGGGCGACTTGCATAGACTTCTATACAGAAGTCGTGTTGCAAGTCGCCGTGGAAGTTGTGTCCAGGTCGTCTCGGTGAGGCGACCTGCAAGTCGTGCCGCCCCTGGTCTTGGAGTCCTCTGTGGTAGAGGGGATCAGTGTAAGGTTCCATTCACACTACAGTAGTGTGTGAAAAGGGCAAATCACGCAATTTTGCACAATTTCACCAAAAGCACTAACACACATGTCGCGCTTGCGGCACCATTCACTGTTTATTGCGGGGGTCACCATTCAACAACCAGGTCACCTATCTGTCACGAACAGTATTAGTGGTAGAGAAAGGTTCCAGATGAGTAGGGAAAGAAAAGGGCCACCACTCTCCTTAGACACCTTCTCATTTGGGCTTGGACCGGCCAGGCCGCATTCCGCCCCTCCAGACAGACTGGCGCCAGTCAGTTCAGCTGAGACCTGCTTCGTTTCACGCTGTTGACAATTGTGGGTGTTCGCCTTTACTTCAATACAAGTTCTATTATTTGCACCTGGACTGAGTATGTGTTATTGTCGGCACACCAAGCTGCACCCACCCACCAGGAAATGAGAGGAAACCTTTATCAAAGTGAGGCAAAATCCCATCTTAGACAAGTGTTTCCTCTAATCCTGGTTTGGGTTTTTTGGAATATTTCAGGACAATTTTTGGACCATGGTCACCAAAACAGATAGAGACGGTCAGGGGCGTTGCTAGGTCTACAAAAGGTCTGGGGCTAGAGCCTATAGCAGCGTATTAAAGAAAGTCATACGCTTGGGCGGGCATATACATGTATATATAGTAATACACGTGTGTGTGTGTGTGTATATATATCCCCAGAGAGCCCCCCACTTACATCAGGGTTTCTAGAGAGCCTCCTCCTTACATCAGGGTCCCCAGAGAGCCTCCTCCTTACATCAGAGTCCCCAGAGAGCCTCCCCCCTTACATCAGGGTGCCCAGAGAGCCTCCCCCTTAAATCAGGGTCCCCAGAGAGCCTGTACCTTAAACTTGGGGTCCCCAGAGAGACTCCCCCTTAAATCAGGGTCCCCAGAGAGTCTCCCCTCCCCTTGGGGACCCCTGCAGAGACTCGGGGCTATGTGCACCAGATTCGGGGCTATAGCCCCAAAAGCCACCCCCTAGCGACGCCACTGGAGACGGTGAATATCCCCAGTGCCATAAACCCAAAAGGGCTCAAACTCTTCCCTACTTAATTCACAACTAAAAAGGAAAGTTTTGTGTGGAGATGCACTTTAAGAACATTCTGTACTGTACAGCAAGCAAAATGAAGGTTTTTAAATCCAAAATTGTCTTTTCAGCTTCGAAAAGCCGAAGCCTACGAAGTATGAAACCCAGTTCATTCATCCATCGTCTCTTTAATTATTTTTGTAAAATGCGGAATAGCAGCGTTCACACCCAGCCATCTCCGATGCATACATTTCATGGCCGCATACCAGAGATTTGTAACTGGCTTGCAGGCATAATGTTGCATTTAAATGCTAATCCGTAGTTGACAGCTCCTAATACTGTACATGGTATGGGTACAATGTAAAGCCTCTGAGAGAGATTACCTACACATAGTATTAACCCCTGGCATATCCATTGTTTAGAAAGGCTGCCAGCTTTGCCCAAAGGCTTTTCTGCTTGAAAGTAGTCTGATGTATCGCCAGTTTATTACTGAACAGAAAGGAACACCTTGAAGTGATTGGGAAGGACTCTTTCTACAGCTAAGCATCTAGATAAAGTCTGCTATTTCAAGGGAAAGAGACGGGGCCTTTTGTGAGAACAACCCCCACCCCCAACCCACCCAATCCACTAATACCCACCCAATCCACCAATACCCACCTTCACTCCAAATCACCCCTGCTCAGCCTAAGCCCTATGTAAATTAACCATCCTTCCGGGTATAGAGAAGCAGATGTCCTTCTCCCGAGATGCAGTTCTTTTGCCTAAGCAGCCAGTCGCCGAACCATGGGAGGAGGAGGAAGAAGTTGCCACCAATATGGCTCTTACACAGCATTAGGACTCTGCACTCGAAAGGAGTGGTGGAGAAGAACAAGGATGGTACGTATCAATGGGTGGTGGGTGTTCCTTTTGGAGCAACTCCATCAACCACTAATATCCACCTAGCCCTAGGTAAATTAATTGTCCTTCTGGGTAGAGAGAAGCATGTGACCTTCTCCCAGGATACAGTGCTTTGGCCTGAGTAGCTAATCGCCCAACCAGAGGAGAAAGAAATTGCAACCAACACAAAACATGAGCATTAATCCTCCCCCAGCAGAAATCTCCCCAAATCCCCCCCCCCCAAAAAAAATCTCCCCTCTGAGCAGAAATCCCCCCTCCCCAAAATTCTCCTCAGGAATTGTGCCCCATCATTGCTCTCATTGGGCCCCATTGTTAGTGTCATTGGGAGGAACTGTGCAACATTCTTGGTGTCATTGGTAGGAATTGTGTCCCATCGTTTGTGTCATTGGGAGGAATTGTGCCCCATCAATGGTGTTATTGGGAGGAATTGTGCCCCATCATTTGTGTCATTGGGAGGAATTGTGCCCCATCAATGGCCTCATTGGGAGAAATTGTGCCCCATCATTGGCGTCATTGGGAGGAATTGTGCCCCATCATTGGTGTCATTGGGAGAAATTTTGCCCCATTGTTGATGTCATTGGGAGGAATTGCGCCCCATCAATGGCGTAATTGGATGGAATAGAGCCCCATCATTGGTATCATTGGGAGGAATTGTGCCCCATCATTGGTATCATTGGAAATAATAGTGCCCCATCATTGGTGTCATTGGGAGGAATTGTGTCTCATCGTTGGTGTCATTCCGCCCCATTAAAGCTGTTATTGGGCGGAACTGTGCCCCATATTTGGTGTCATTGGTAGGAATTGTGCGAATTATTGGTGATATTGGGAGGAATTGTGCCCCACTGGTGTTATTGGGAGGAACTGTGCCCCATTGTTGGTGTCATTGGTAGGAAGTGTGCCAATTATTGGTGATATTGGGAAGAATTGTGACCCATCATTGGTGTCATTGGTAGGAATTGTGCCCTATCATTGGTGTCATTGGGAGGAATTGTGCCCCCTCGTTGGTGCCATTCCGTCCCATTGATGGTGTTAATAGGCGGAACTGTGCCCCATATTTGGTGTCATTGGTAGGAATTGTGCCAATTATTGGTGGCATTGGGAGGAACTGTACCCGACTGTTGGTGTCATTGGTAGAAATTGTGCCAATTATTGGTGATATTGGGAGGAATTGTGCCCCACTGGTGTTATTGGGAGGAACTGTGCCCCATTGTTGGTATCATTGTTAGGAATTGTGCCAATTATTGGTGTCATTGGGAGGAATTGTGCCATATCATTGGTGTCATTGGGAGGAATTGTGCCCCATTATTGGTGTCATTGGGAGGAATCGTGCCCTATCGTTGGTGTCATTCCGCCGCATTGATGGTATTATTGGGCGGAACTGTGCACCATATTTGGTGTCATTGGTAGGAATTGTGCCAATTATTGGTGATATTGGGAGGAATTGTGCCCCTTCATTGGTGTCAGTGAATGAAATAGTGTCCCAAGGGCCAGAAAAAAGCAAGGGTCCTTGTGCCGCAGTTTGGAGACCACTGAAATACATAATGGATTGATGGGACTAGTAGTTTACACAATAAAGATAAGGATCTCTGTGCTTTCTTTTCAGTTCACAGAAAGTGACAAGGACAAAGCATTTCTGGCAGGATCAACAGGTGTTTCCTGCGCTTCCTGAAAACATTTTTAGCCTGAAAAATAAAAACGAATGCAGCCGCCACATCTGAGGACTGATAAGCTGCAATATACTTCATGTTTGTTTTGGGGGGTTTGAAAATCTTTAATGACCATCTCAAGGTCAGGGGTTGACTTTAAATAGACTCTGAATGTGCAAAGTGACCAGGTCTCCTTCATTTCTGTATTTTGTAACAACAAAACAATTTATGTAACAGGGACATTGAAAAACAAAGGGAAAGCCGAAATCCAGAGTAAACAGAGCAGCCAGCGAAGTAGTAAAGTGTTAATCTGGCTCATTCCAAGCCAATTCCTGCTGCGGATTGATATACAAATAATACATCACTGCTAGGAAGGAATGTGGAGTGTACATAGGTCCTACGGATGTCTGAATTCCTCCAGCCCTAGGTATGTGACTTTGTATACTAACACTGCACGTCCAGATGGGGCTTAAAACACAGCCTGAAGGACTGCATGGGACTCAGCTCCAGGGAGAATTTCCTGTGTCATTCTACTTCTTCCAGGATGAAGCAAAAAAAAAACACAACAAAAAAATCAGGACGGGTCATAACCTCTAGAGAGGCACCTGCCTAAGGCACCAAAAACTGGGGGCATAAAAAGGACCCTCCAAATGTGCTAAATGCTAAACTGAACTGCGGCACCGGTTCCCCCGAGCCTCGCCCATCCTCTGGAATTCCCTACCCCAATCTATCAGACTGTCTCCAAATTTATCCACTTTTAGGCGATCCCTGAAAACTTTCCTCTTCAGAAAGAGGAAACAAGTGCACTATTTTCTCCATTAGCTCGTCCTGCACAGCTATTACCCTTTTGTATAACTTGACCCTCCCTTCCAGGGGCGGACTGACCATTGAGCGATTAGGGCACTGCCCGAGGGCCCTGGGCCACTAGGGGGCCCCATCAGGGTTGCCAGCCTCAGTAAAACCAGGGACAGTATGTATAAATCTGTGTTTTTTTTACATCTGTCTGTGTATACTGTGTGTACATGTATGTGTATACTGTGTGATTGTATACTGTGTGTACATGTATGTGTATACTGTGTGATTGTATACTGTGTGTACATGTATGTGTATACTGTGTGATTGTATACTGTGTGTGTGTGTATACTGTGTGGCCCCATAATCTCCTATTGCCCGGGGGCCCCATGAGTTATCAGTCTGCCCCTGCTCCCTTCTAGATTGTAAGCTCTAACGAGCAGGGCCCTCTGATTCCTCCTGTATTGAATTGTATTGTAAGTGTACTGTCTGCCCTCATGTTGTAAAGTGCTGCGCAAACTGTTGGCGCTATATAAATCCTGTATAATAATAATAATAATCCTTTCTTCTCTCTTTACAGATCAATTACTTAATAGTACAGTAAAATGTTCTTATACCCAGGACCCTGCATTCACTATATCTGGTCTCCCACAGTACACAGAAGATGGAAATGCAAATATTTTAGTAAATATAAACTGATAAAAACCTTTTCTCATCAGCAGTATATACTGTATACTGACTTCTATCAGTGTCAGGTTAAAGCTTGAAGGAGGAGTTTTCATTCTACTCTGATTGACCTATGAGTCTGCGTGACCCCTGACCCTCTGTCTGGACAGTGCTGATTGGCTCTGTGCCGATCACATGCACCCTCCCAAGAAAAAAAAAACTCTCTAGCGATACACACCAAACTGAGAATGTGCAGATTACCCCAGGGCTCTATCTTATCAGGAGATGGATTGGGGACAGTGGAAGAAGGGGAGGATCAGAGGAGACCGGATCAAACAGCCTTTTTACACAATGCAGAGGACTAACCCCTTAGGTTCCACAGTGAGTATAACAAGCATGTTTTACTGCATATACATACTGATTTTACTATTGTAGGTTTAGTAACTATTTAATTAGGCATATTCCTGTTATGATTCTAAAAGACATGAGTGTATATAGATAGATAGATAGATAGATAGATAGATAGATAGATAGATAGATAGATAGATAGATAGATAGATAGATAGATAGATAGATAGATAGATAGTATCTCACAAAAGTGAGTGCACCCCTCACATTTTTGTAAATATTTTATTCTATCTTTTCATGTGACGACACTGAAGAAATGACACTTTTCTACAATGTAAAGTAGTGAGTGTACAGCTTGTATAACAGTGTAAATTTGCTGTCCCCTCAAAATAACTCAACACACAGCCATTAATGTCTAAACTGCTGGTAACAAAAGTGAGTACACCCCTAAGTGAAAATGTCCAAATTAGCCATTTTCCCTCCCCGGTGTCTGTGACTTGTTAGTGTTACAAGGTCTCAGGTGTGAATGGGGAGCAGGTCTGTTAAATTTGGTGTTATCGCTCTCACCCTCTCATACTGGTCACTGGAAGGTCAGCATGGCACCTCAAGGCAAAGAACTCTCTGAGGATCTGAAAAAAAGAATTGTTGCTCTACATAAAGATGGCCTAGGCTTTAAGGAGATTGCCAAGACCCTGAAACTAAGCTACAGCACGGTGGCCAAGACCATACAGCGGTATAACAGGACAGGTTCCACTCAGAACAGACCTCGCCGTGGTCGACCAAAGAAGTTGAGTGCACGTGCTCAGCGTAATATCCAGTGTTTTTCTTTGGATAATAGATGTATGAGTGCTGCCACCATTGCTGCAGAGGTTGAATGGGTGGGGGGTCAGCCTGTCAGTGCTCAGACCATACGCCGCACACTGCATCAAATTGGTCTGCATGCCTGTCGTCCCAGAAGGAAGCCTCTTCTAAAGATGGTGCACAAGAAAGCCCACAAACAGTTTGCTGAAGACAAGCAGACTAAGGACATGGATTACTGGAACCATGTCCTGTGGTCTGATGAGACCAAGATAAACGTAATAAGTTCAGATGGTGTCATGAGTGTGTGGCGGAAACCAGGTGAGGAGTACAAAGACAAGTGTGTCTTGCCTACAGTCAAGCATGGTGGTGGGAGTGTCATGGTCTGGGGCTGCATGAGTGCTGCCGGCACTGGGGAGCTACAGTTCATTGAGGGAACCATGAATGCCAACATGCACTGTGACATACTGAAGCAGAGCATGATCCCCTCCCTTCAGAGACCTGTATTCCAACATGATAACGACCCCAAACACACCTCCAAGATGACCACTGCCTTGCTAAAGAAGCTGAGGGTAAAGGTGATGAACTGGCCAAGCATGCCTCCAGACCTAAACTCTATTGAGCATCTGTGGGGCATCCTCAAATAGAAGGTGGAGGAGCACAAGGTCTCTAACATCCACCAGCTCCGCGATGTCGTCATGGAGGAGTGGAAGAGAACTCCAGTGGCAACCTGTGAAGCTCTGGTGAACTCCATGCCAAAGAGGGTTAAGGCAGTGCTGGAAAATAATGGTGGCCACACAAAATATTGACACTTTGGGCCCAATATGGACATTTTCACTTAGGGGTGTACTCACTTTTGTTGCCATCAGTTTAGACATTAATGGCTGTGTGTTGAGTTTTTTGTGGAGTACACAACTAATAGTTGTCCTGTGGACAGATTCTCTCACCTGAGCTGTGGATCTCTGCAGCTCCTCCAGAGTTACCATGGACCTCTTGGCTCTTCTCTGATGAATGCTCTCCTTGCCCGGCCTGTCAGTTTAGGTGGACGGCCATGTCTTGGTAGGTTTGCAGTTGTGCCATACTCTTTCCATTTTCAGATGATGGATTGAACAGTGGTACATGAGATGTTCAAAGGTTGGGATATTTTTTTTATAACCTAACCCTGCTTTAATCTTCTCCACAACTTTATCCCTGACCTGTCTGGTGTGTTCCATGCTGT
>JBBDGP010003814.1:147500-226635 GCA_037952835.1 Lithobates septentrionalis
AGATAGATAGATAGTCTCTGAGCTCTTCAGGCAGTTCCCTTGACCTCATGATTCTCATTTGCTCTGACATGCACTGTGAGCTGTAAGGTCTTACATAGACCGGTGTGTGGCTTTCCTAATCAAGTCCAATCAGTATAATCAAACACAGCTGGACTCAAATGAAGGTGTAGAACCATCTTAAGGATGATCAGAAGAAATGGACAGCACCTGAGTTAAATATATGAGTGTCACAGCAAAGGGTCTGAATACTTAGGACCATGTAATATTTCAGTTTTTCTTTTTTAATAAATCTGCAAAAATGTCAACAATTCTGTGTTTTTCTGTCAATATGGGGTGCTGTGTGTACATTAATGAGGAAAAAAATTAACTTAAATGATTTTAGCAAATGGCTGCAATATAACAAAGAGTGAAAAATTTAAGGGGGTCTGAATACTTTCCGTCCCCACTGTATCTATCTATCTATCTATCTATCTATCTATCTATCTATCTATCTATCTATCTATCTATCTATCTATCTCTATCTCTATCTCTATCTCTATCTCTCTCTCTCTCTCTCTCTCTCTCTCTCTCTCTCTCTCTCTCTCATTATTATTAGTATTTTTAATGATAATTGTATATTACTCACACAGGTTGAACTGGATGGACTGGTGTCTTTATTCAACCTTACTAACTATGTAACTATGTAACTATTTAACTTTTTTTTTTACTTTCACTTTAAGATATACCCAAAATAAACATTTTTTTTATTTCGTTGTTTGAGTATTTATTTAGAATAGAGTGGGACTTCTCTGTGTGTCTCATGATTTACTAAACCATAAAATTGTTCTAATTATTCACATTACAAGCTAGGTTAACAGTGCATAGTTGTAGTAGCTGCATTCTCTTCTTTTCCAGGCTTTTTCCCCCTTCATTTTCACCTGGTGATCTTTCCTGTAACACACGTCCTGTCCAGTGACTACACTCAGTCAGAGTACTATGGAGAAACAGCATTGTCACCCCTAGGTTGCTCTCCTTACTTGGACTACAAACACCGCCCCCTCTCCTCTCATCTCCATCACATAGAGGGATGCTGTTCTGTAGTGCACAGAAGATAGCTGGGATAATATGGTTTGAGATTTCAGTTCAGTGCACAGGAAGTTGCACAGATTCTAGATTTCCAACAAACAACTGCAGCCTACATATCCAATGACTGGTAAGCTGCAATAGCTTATGTTTTTGCTTTTGCAGATAGATATGAAAATGAATCGGCTTATATTTTGCCTTTTCTTGATACTGAGGGTCCTCTCTCCCTCATCAACATGTTAATACAATTTTTAAATATAACATTTCCATTTTCATTAGACATGTGCACTGACAAAAAATTTGTTTTCCTTTCATTAGTTTTTTTGCTTTTTTCAGAAATTCGGAATACGGAAATTCGAAAATTTGGATTGTCGAATTTCCAGATTTTTGAATTTTCGAATTTACGTATTCCGCATTTCTAAAAAAAGCAAAAAAACGAATGAAATGAAAACAAACGAATTTCCGGATTTCCAAATTTTCGAATTTCGAATTTTTGGATTTTCGGATTTCCGAATTTTCAAATTTCAGAAATTCCGAATTTTCAAATTTCAGAAATTTCGAATTTTCGAATTTCCGAAAAAAGCAAAAAAACGAATGAAACGAAAACAAACGAATTTCGGAATTTCCAAAATTTCGAATTTCGAATTTTCGGATTTCCGAATTTTCAGATTTCTGAAATTCCGAATTTTCAAATTTCCTCATTTCGAATTTTCGAATTTCAGAATTTTTTCGGAAATTCGGAAATTTTTCAAAAAATTCGGAAATTTCGCAATTAACACATTTTGTCAAAATTCGTTAAAAAACAAATTCGGAACTAAACAAATTGCCCATGTCTACTTCTCATTACAGACCTTATTTTAGACCTCTGCACTTCTCTATACTATTCAGGCAGATCATCATAGTTCCCAACTGTCCCTGATTTTGAGGGACTGTCCCTGATTTTGAGGGACTGTCCCTAATTTGGAACAAAGTCCATCTGTCCCTCTCTTTTTTTTTTTTTAGAGGGTGCAAACAACCCGCCCCCCCCCCCCCCCCCCCCCCCGCCTGCTCGCTGTCTGCCGGTTGGTCCGACACTTACCCCGTCTAGGTGGTAAGCTTCCTTACGGCAGCTTCCGCCGTACGTCTTCTCCCCTCCTCCTAGGCGTCCAATAGGATCGTCTGTCCTTTCAGCCAATCAGGTGATGGGTCTCAAGACCCGCTTCCTGATTGGCCAGGAGGAGGATCAGTGTTACAATAGTGAATATTAATTTGCTATTGTAACACACCTGGGTGACGGAAGGTTGATTGCACTGAATCTGGAGTTAGTTTGCAAATACTGCAAATTTTTTTTTATCCGAAGTAGTGATGTGTTTCTCAATCTCCCCCAGATGTTAAAGGGAATAGACATCTCAGATCCAGGTTTGCACACAGCCTGGGGACATCATTCTACAGAATAACTTCAGTCTGACAGATAACTGCTCCAGCGCGGTGAATGCATCTCACCGAGAAATGCCGCAGACAGCTTGGAGTTTAGTGTTCCTGAAGAGGTATCAAAGGTTTCCGCGAGATTCCAGGTACATATCTGGTCTGATAGAGATCAGAATTTTTTTGCATGCGCGGATCGGTGGCACGAGGTGAAACTAGCACTGTAACTGCATGACAACTTCACATAAACATCTTGTTACTTCGAATGGAACACACAATCTGATTTATTTTTTCTTTTAGATACAAGCCACTGGAGCTGAATTCTGGAGAACAGCTAACTACAAAATTTGAAAGCTTAGGAAGCGTCCTATCTGCCCCAAAAAAATTTGGTTCTGCTGAGCCAGTCTTGCGATCCTTGCTTGGTGCAGGGCTGGTGCAAGGATTTTTGACACCCTAGGCGAAACCTCATTTTGCCGCCCCCCCTTGGTTCCACCCCCTTTGCCCTGCTCATGTATACCCCAACTTTTTAATGAAGCGCCCATCAAATGCAGCCTCACCAGCGCCCATCAAATGCAGCCTACCTGTGCCCATCAAATGTAGCCTCACCAGCGCCCATCAAATGCAGCCTACCTGCGCCCATCAAATGCAGCCTTACCAGCGCCCATCAAATGCAGCCTTACCAGCGCCCATCAAATGCAGCCTCACCAGCGCCCATAAAATGCAGCCTCACCAGTGCCCATCAAATGCAGCCTCACCAGCGCTCATCAAATGCAGCCTCACCAGTGCCCATCAAATGCAGCCTCACCAGCGCCCATCAAATGCAGCCTCACCAGCGCCCATCAAAAGCAGCCTCACCAGCGCCCATCAAATGCAGCCTCACCAGCACCCATCAAATGCAGCCTCACCAGCGCCCATCAAAAGCAGCCTCACCAGCACCCATCAAATGCAGCCTCACCAGCGCCCATCAATGTAACCTACCAGTGCCCATTAAAGAATGTTTGCTTGCTTTCATTTATTCGGGAGTCGGGACACAGACACAGTCCTCCACCGCTGCTGCGCCTCTGACACTATGGGGTTGATTTACTACACTTGATTGGATGATAGAAATCAGCAGAGATTCTGCTCATTTACTAAGCCATGGAGCAACTGCTCTTGCAGAGTGCAACTGCATTTTGCAAAGATGCTGAGACTTAGTTGCTTGCTGCAGAGAGAAGAGAGTAGGAACACCAGTGGCCGGGCGCCCTAGGCAGCAGTGCACCCTAGGCGGCTGCCTAGTTTGCCTAGTGGTAGCACCGGACCTGGCTTGGTGACCTCACTTTTCTTCACTTCAGTTAAGCAGTGCAGCTTGGTTACAGACCAGCCCACAGCCCCAAATATTGGACTATGCCTTTTGCCTTTCTTTGGATCAGTTGTTGGATGATGCATGGTGCTTTTATTCTATTTATTTTCGCCCTTTGGTGGAACTCAATGGGTACTTGTCTTTTTTCAAACGACACCAGTAAGTAGTCTCATCAAAAGTATAGGGAATCTTCTGTTTAAAAAATAAGTATAGGGAAGGCTGCTCCCAAGCCCTGAATTAGCCGCTCAAGGCCCGCCCACAATATATATATACTGTGGATGGGCGGTTCCCCCTCCATGTACATAATCCGGCATTTCCGGGTATAGGGCGTGTGCCCTGTCATTCGGTATAGCACAAGTCGGTCAGCAGGTCCCTGTCAATGATTTATGGCCAGAAGCTGCACATATTGTACACATTACACAGGTTAGGCACATCATTAACCTTATCTTTGCCCATAGATGGTAACCCCTTACCAGCCAGTGTCATTAGTACAGTGACAGTATATAATGTTATCACTGATCACTGTATTAGTGTCACTGGTGATGTCACTGACACTTAGTCAGTTGCCACCCAGTATCAGTTAGTGTCAGATTGGCCGCTGCACTATCACAGTTCCACTATAAGCCACTGATAACCGCCATTACTAGTATAAAAAAATAAATTAAAGTACTGTATTTATCGGCGTATAACACGTAACCCAATTTAAGAGGGAAGATTTTTTTAAATAAACCGCTTTGAAGTAAAATAATGGTCAGTGAGCAATAATGGAGCCCGATTAGTGCCCATCTGTAGCATCAGTGCAGCCTGATCTGTGCCCATCTCCCCCATCAATGCAGCTGCCTAATTAGGCCTCACCATCTCTCAATGCAGGAAATCACCGAGCCGTCATCTTCTGTTTGGCTCTCAGTCGGCAGTCACATACATAGTCCCGCCTCCGCCATCGGACCAGCTCCTGTGATAGACAGAACACTGGTCCAATGCCGGTGGCAGAGGCGGGACTGTGTGTGTGTGTGTGTGATCTATCTATATCTACATAGTTACATAGTTAGTAAGGTTGAATAAAGACACCAGTCCATCCAGTTCAACCTGAGTGAGTGTCTACAATTGTCCCAATCCCTGTATGTTGTGTCTCATTAAGATGCTCATCTATTATTATTATTTATTTAAGGTACCACTACTTACCCATATAGCGCCATCAATTTATGCAGTGCTCCACACATACATCACACACTCACATCGGTCCCTACCCTCAAGGAGCCCACAGTCTAAGGTCCCCAACTCACATTCATATACTAGGGCCAATTTTGGACAGAAGCCAATTAACCTACCAGCATGTCTTTAAAGTGTGGGAGGAAACCGGAGTACCCGGAGGAAACCCACACAGGAAGAACATGCAAACTCCAGGCAGGTAGTGTCGTGGTTGGGATTTGAACCTATATCGGGTTATTGTTTAATTACATTTGTACACTGGGCAGCTACTGTATGTTTTCCCATTAGATATACAGATGGTGATTCCTGCACTAGCGCTGTACAATGGGTTACTGCTTGTAGCTGATTACAGGATACTTTGCACCCAGAATGTATTGTTTTTTTGGGGGGCTCATTATGGGTTTGCATTTTTTTTGCAGCTGCCATTTAGCGAGGATGCCAACTGCATTTTCTGATTTCAAAATATTAACTATTAAAAATATCCATGAAAATATGGGACAGCGAGCAGGCTAAATTTGAAAGTCACATCAAAAATGAGTTTTAGGTAAATGTAAGGGAGCAAAGGACGATGCCATGTCATCAGATCTGCTATGAGATGTCTGGAGATGACATACATGAATTCACTGGTGATATGAAGGACAACATTTGGGGGGAAAAAAGAAATCTATATGTATATATATATGTGTGTATATACAGTATCTCACAAAAGTGAGTACACCCCTGACATTTTTGTAATTTTTTTTATTATATCTTTTCATGTGACAACACTGAAGAAATGACACTTTGCTACAATGTAAAGTAGTGAGTGTACAGCTTGTATAACATTGTAAATTTGCTGTCCCCTCAAAATAACTCAACACACAGCCATTCATGTCTAAACCGCTGGCAACAAAAGTGAGTACACCCCTAAGTGAAAATGTCCAAATTGGACCCATTGTGTCAATATTTTGTGTGGACACCATTATTTTCCAGCACTGCCTTAACCCTCTTGGGCATGGAGGTCACCAGAGCTTCACAGGTTGCCACTGGAGTTCTCTTCCACTCCTCCATGACGACATCACAGAGCTGGTGGATGTTAGAGACCTTGCGCTCCTCCACCTTCCATTTGAGGATGCCCCACAGATGCTCAATAGGGTTTAGGTTTAGAGCTGTAATGCAGTTTGAAGGTTGGAGGCGGGGCTGATGTAGACTGAAGGCAGGAGGTGGGGCAGGGATCCTAGTTTAATGCAGGAGGTTGAGCAGTGATGTACGCAGAAGAAAGAAGGTGGGGCAGTGACAAAGTTTGAAGATTGGATGCAGGGCTGTTATGCAAGTTGGTTGAAGGCAGGAGGAGGGACAGGGATTCAGCTTGATGGCGGGGCAGTAATGTAGGTTGAAAGAAGGAGACAGGACAGTGATTCAGGTTAAAGATTGGAGGTGGGGCTGTGAAGCAGGTTGAAGGTTGAAGATGGGGCTGTGATGCAGGTTGAAGGTTGGAGGTGGGGCTGTGAAGCAGGTTGAAGGTCAAAGATGGGGCTGTGATGCAGGTTGAAGGTTGGAGATGGGGCTGTGATGAAGGTTGGAGGTGGGGCTGTGATGCAGGTTGAAGGTTGGAGGTGGGGCTGTGAAGCAAGTTGAAGGTCGAAGATGGGGCTGTGATGCAGGTTGAAGGCTGGAGAGGGGGCTGTGATGCAGGTTGAAGGTTGGAGGTGGGGCTGTGATGCAGGTTGAAGGTTGGAGGTGGGGCTGTGATGCAGGTTGAAGGTTGGAGGTGGGACTGTGATGCAAGTTGAAGGTTGGAAATGGGACTGTGATGCAGGTTGAAGATTGGAGAGAGGGCTGTGATGCAGGGTGAAGGTTGGAGGTGGGGCTGTGATGCAGGTTGAAGGTTGGAGTTGGGGCTGTGAAGTAGGTTGAAGGTTGGAGTTGGGGCTGTGAAGTAGGTTGAAGGTTGGAGTTGGGGCTGTGAAGTAGGTTGAAGGTTGGAGATGGGGCTGTGATGCAGAGTAAAGGTTAAAGGTGGTGCTGTGATGCAGGTTGAAGGTTGGAGATGGGCCTGTAATGTAGGTTAAAGATTGGAGGTAGGGCTGTGATGCAGGTTGAAGGTTAGAGGCAGGGGCCAGGGCTATGATGAAAGTTGAAGGTTGGAGGTAGGGCTGTGATGCAGGTTGAAGGTTAGAGGCAGGGGCCAGGGCTATGATGAAAGTTGAAGGTTGGAGTTGGGGCTGTGATGCAGGTTGAAGGTTGGAGGTGGGGCTGTGTAGTAGGTTGAAGGTTGGAGATGGGGCTGTGATGCAGGTTGAAGGTTGGAGGTGGGGCTGTGATGCAGGTTGAAGGTTGGAGGTGGGGCTGTGATGCAGGGTAAAGGTTGGAGGTGGGGCTGTGATGCAGGTTGAAGGTTGGAGGTGGGGCTGTGATGCAGGTTGAAGGTTGGAGGTGGGGCTGTGATGCAGGTTGAAGGTTGGAGGTGGGGCTGTGATGCAGGGTAAAGGTTGGAGGTAGGGCTGTTATGCAGGTTGAAGGTTAGAGGCAGGGCTATGATGAAAGTTGAAGGTTGGAGGCAGGGCTGTGATGCAGGTTGAAGGCAGGAGGAGAGGCAATCACTGAGGCAATGAATGAATCTAAAGGACTGCAGTTTCTCAAAAAAATGTTTTTTTTACCATTATTACTATTATTATTAATATACCAAGCTGTTGCACATAGCAACAGGGTTCTTTGGACCACACGAGCATAGTTTTCAAATCCTTTGACATGGAAAAAAAGTCTTTATGTATGTTATCTCTGTATTTATTTGTTTGGCTGAAATTTCCCTTTAAGAGCCCATCTTCCTTGTATTAATATTTTCTTCATCGTAAAAAAGAAAAACTTTAGCAATGGCAATATAGAAGACAGCTGTACTGAATTTGTGCGAGTTTCATTTGCTGATGGGTCGCTTCAAATAAGTGAAAGGATGTCAGCCTTGATCACTGAGTGACAGATGTGATCATCAGAATTATTGAAGTACGAACTAGTATGTATATCTGAAGAATGACTCCATTATTGAAATTTTCTTCAGGCACATGAATCGGCCCAACCTTTATCCCTTTATTCATCAGCTATGCATGAAGTAGATACATTTTTCATGGCAGTCTTTCACCCTACAAGATCCCGATGGGCTTGATTAAAGAATAACTTCATGCAAAAAGTGCAGCCCATCACTGATTTGGTTAGTAATAAGAATATATGTCCAGAGATGGGTAGGGAGAAGGTCCAGTAAGAGAACCTTACTGCAAAGCACAGATTCTCTTTATGTCAACAAGTCCAACCCATTTACTTTAAACTGAGCTGCATATAAGTAACTTCAACCAGACATGGTAACATTTTCACACCGCTCCGTCGGGGGGCCTATACCCCTTTGTTAGTTGCAACTTCCCTCTTTGAGTACTACAGAGGGCCAAGCTTGTTCCAGGGAATGCCTTCTCTCGTGAGGGCTTACAAGGAGGCATTCAGAACGGCAACTGTGAAAGAATTCAAAAATTGCCGGGCTTTCAGCTTGAGCTAGCCTATATATAATATGTGAATATTATAAGGCTGAGTCTTTGCATCTGCAGTCTTCCATTGTTCTTCTCATGCTCATACACCTATAATTCAAAGCCATGTCACTCATTGAACACATTATACTGTTCCCTCCCCCTGGGCCAAGGTTTTCCCATAAACTGTATTTTTAGATCCACAAAACTCAAACTGGGATCATCTGGCTCATTGCATCTTGACAGCTTCCAGACCCCACCACAAACCCGCCTAAGTTAAATATTGACGTCAACCTCTTTTTTTTTTTTTTTTTCCAAGAAAGCCTAAAATGGCCACCTCTGTGAACGATCTATCTATTTAAATTTCTATCAATATAATACGGGCTAAAAGAAAACAAACATGTCCTTTCTATTAATACAAACCTTGTGTGAATGGGGAGCACTGTGTACGGTTTAATTCATAAAGCATGTATTCTTGCCAAGCCTTAAAGGGATTTTCCTGGGTAATAGTCTCCAGTGAATGGATAGGCTGCATTGTCAGTGATGTCACTGGTTTCTAGTGAATAGATAGGCTGCATTCTCATTGGTGTCACTGGTCTCTATTGAATGGATGGGCTGCATTCCTATTGGGGACACTGATCTCTAGTGAATGGGTAGGCCACATTCTCATTGGTGTCACTGGTCTCTAGTGAATGTATAGGCTGCATTCTCAGTGATGTCATTGGTTTCTAGTGAGTGGATAGGCTGCCTTCTCATTGGTGTCACTGGTCTCTATTGAATGGATAGCCTGCATTCCTATTGGGGACACTGGTCTCTAGTGAATGGGTAGGCTACATTCTCATTGGTGTCACTGGTCTCTAGTGAATGTATGGGCTGCATTCTCAGTGATGTCATTGGTTTCTAGTGAGTGGATAGGCTGCCTTTTCATTGGTGTCACTGGTCTCTATTTAATGGATAGCCTGCATTCCTAATGGGGACACTGGTCTCTAGTGAATGGATAGCCTGCATTCCTATTGGGGACACTGATCTCTAGTGAATGGGTAGGCTACATTCTCATTGGTGTCACTGGTCTCTAGTGAATGTATAGGCTGCATTCTCAGCGATGTCATTGGTTTCTAGTGAGTGGATAGGCTGCCTTTTCATTGGTGTCACTGGTGTCTATTTAATGGATAGCCTGCATTCCTAATGGGGACACTGGTCTCTAGTGAAAGGATAGGCTACCTTCTCATTGTTGTCACTGGTCTCTAGTGAATGTATAGGCTGCTTTTTCAGTGATGTCATTGGTTTCTAGTGAGTGGATAGGCTGCCTTCTCATTGGTATCACTGGTGCCTATTGAATGGATAGCCTGCATTCCTATTGGGGACAATGGTCTCTAGTGAATGGATAGGCTACATTCTCATTGGTGTCACTGGCCTTTAGTGAATGGATAGGGTGCATCCCCAGTGATGTCACCAGTCTCTAGTTATTGAATAGGTTACATTCACAGTGATGTCACTGGTCTGTAGTAAATGGATAGGGTTCATTTTCTGTGATGTCACTGGTTTGCAGTGAATGGATAGGCTCCATTCTCAATGGCGATACTGGCCTCTAGGGAATGTATAGGCTGCATTCTCATTGGTGTCACCAGTCTCTGGTGAATAGATAGGCTGCATTCTCAGTGATGTCACTGCTCTCTAGTCATAGACTATATTCTCAGTGATGTCACCAGACTGTAGTGAATGGATAGGCTACATTCTCAGTGATGTCATTGGTCTCTAGTGAATAATGAATGGATAGGCTGCATTCTCAGTGATGTCATTGGCCTCTAGTGAATAATGAATGGATAGGCTGCATTCTCAGTGATGTCATTGGTCTCTAGTGAATAATGAATGGATAGGCTGCATTTTCAGTTATAATGCTCTTGGGAATGGATAATTACTTTTTGGGTGTAATACTTAAGAGGACACAAATTTTATGTATAATCATATATGAAATCAAGTTGCAATATATCTGTGTCAATCCTTGCTTTATACACTATTACTCTGCAGCTAGCATTCCTAATATATAAGACGCTACATTTTGGTCACAATCTGAATAACAGTTCCTATGAGCTGTAGAGGCCCCACATAAAAACTCCAGCAATCGCAAATCCCTTCAGTGACATTAGCATCTCTTTGCATCTCGCTCTGCCCATAAATGCTGTTTGACAATGTAATACCTCCCTGTGCTATACCTAGGCAGAAAAAACTCCTTCCAGTATCATGTGACTACATCACAATACCAACTACAGCCTCTGCAGTAAGGCCAGGACAAGGTCCTTTAAAACTCTAGGCAAAAAGGCCAAAGTCCCCCCCTCTTCTTCCATAAGCTGTGATTAGCATAGGTTGCGGGCCCTGCCTTTTTGAGCCCCCCTCTCGCTGAAGCGCCCAAGGCGGCCTCCTCTTCTGCCTCCCCTTTGTCCCAGCCCTGCTCTTCTTCCTTCTAGGTTGTATCTTTTGAAATGAAAGTCCATCATAATCACATGACCAGATTTGGAAGATGATTTTATGGAACTTTTGCTATTTATTTTTATAAATGGAGGCTTTTAGCACATGCACTGTAGGCTTCTCTATTAAACACTATTGTCTTTATTCTGGTGCCTTGAATTCCGCTTTAAGTTCAGAGAATGAAAACATTTTTTTTTTTGTGAGCAGGGTGTTGAAGGCTCTGCCTTGCAATCTGGGATTGATGTCAAGTATTTTTATTTGCCTTCAAGTCACCAATTTGATGTATTTATTTTTTTTCTTTAAAGCAAAATCTAAAGGGAGCCAACAGCTGTTGCCCTTTAGAAAATGATGTGTCTTTGGAAACACATGCGTCGGAATAAAACAATGGCTTATGAAGCAAATTAGACACAAAGTAATTCTGAGAGGTGCCGCGTTGTGTTATTTCACAGTGTTTACAGCTGGGCTAATGGAGAAGAATTAAGTTTGACTTTCAGGTACTGGCTGGAAAAAAACAATTAATTGCCAAGCTTTACGAAGTTTTTAGGAGTTTGTCAATACGTGTTGACTGAATCAAGGTGATGGGTAAAACTAAAGAAGCACTTCTTCTCAGACAGACTGATCCCCTACCTCTCTCCTTTGTGGGCATCCATTAATTTAGACCAGAGGTCTCCAGGCATTTTAGACAAAGGGTCAGTACATTGTGTGTCAGACTTTAGGGGGGCCAATAGAAGTAGAAAATGTCCCGGTGTCACTGAGAGTAAATAAAGCCTCAGACTTGGTGGTCATGGGAGTAAAAAAATTACATTGCACCTGTGGTCAGTAGGAGGAGGAACAGTGCCCCATCATTGGTATCAGTGGGAGGAATACCACCTTCATCATTGGTGTCAGTGGAAGGAGTAGTGCCCCCATCGTTGGTGTCAGTGGAAGGAGTAGTGCCCCCATCGTTGGTGTCAGTGGAAGGAGTAGTGCCCCCATCGTTGGTGTCAGTGAGAGGAATAACGCAACATCAATGGTGTCAGTGGGAGGAATTGTGCCCCATCATTGGTATCAATGGGAGGAATTTTGCCCCATCATTGCTATCAATGGGAGGAATTGTGCCCCACCATTGGTATCAGTGGGAGGAATACCACCTTCATCATTGGTATTGGTCAGTAGGAGGAGGAACAGTGCCCCATCATTGGTATCAGTGGGAGGAATACCACCTTCATCATTGGTGTCAGTGGAAGGAGTAGTGCCCCCATCGTTGGTGTCAGTGGAAGGAGTAGTGCCCCCATCGTTGGTGTCAGTAGAAAGAATAGTGCCCCAACATTGGTATCAGTGGGAAAAATAATGCCCCATCATTGGTATCAGTGGGAAAAATAATAGCCCATCATTAGTATCAGTTGTAGGAATTGTGCCTCATCATTGGTATCAGTGGGAGAAATTGCTCCCCATCGTTTATACCAGTGGGAAGAATAATGCCCACATCATTGGTATAAAAAATTAACGTCATTGTATCAATGGTAGGAATCGTGCCCCATCATTGGTTTCAGTTGGATGAATTGTGCCCCATCATTGGTATCAATGGGAGGAAGTGTGCCCCATCATTGCTATCAATGGGAGGAATTGTGCCCCACCATTGGTATCAATGGGAGGAATTTTGCCCCATCATTGAAATCAGTGGAAGGAATAGTGCCCCAACATTGGTATCAGTGGGAAAAATAATGCCCCATCATTGGTATCAGTGGGAAAAATAATGCCCCATCATTGGTATCAGTTGTAGGAATTGTGCCTCATCATTGGTATCAGTGGGAGAAATTGTTCCCCATCGTTTATACCAGTGGGAAGAATGATGCCAACATCATTGGTATAGGTGGGGGGAAAAATGTATCGTCATTGTATTAATGGTAGGAATCGTGCCCCATCATTGGTTTCAGTTGGATGAATTGTGCCCCATCATTGGTATTAATGGGAGGAAGTGTGCCCCATCATTGGTATCAGTGGGATGAATTGTGCGTCATCATTGGTATCAATGGGAGGAATTTTGTCCCATCATTGATATCAGTGGAAGGAATAGTGCCCCAACACTGGTATCAGTGGGAAAAATAATGCCCCATCATTGGTATCAGTTGTAGGAATTGTGCCTCATTATTGGTATCAGTGGGAGAAATTGTTCCCCATCGTTTATACCAGTGGGAAGAATAATCCCCACATCATTGGTATAAGTGGGGGAAGAAAAAGTACCGTCATTGTATTAATGGTAGTTATCGTGCCCCATCATTGGTTTCAGTTGGATGAATTGTGCCCTATAATTGGTATCAATGGGAGGAAGTGTGCCCCATCATTGGTATCAGTGGGATGAATTGTGCCTCATCGCTTATATCAGTGGGAGGAATAATGCCCCATCATTGGTATAAGTAGGAAAAACAATGCACCATCATTGGTGTCAGTGGAAAGAATAGTGCCCCATCATTGGCATCAGTGAGACTACTGATTTAGATCTTTTAGTAATTTTCAATCAGTATACCGTATAGTTCATGTTAAGATAATGCATTCTAAGTAATGTGTACACTTCCAGGTACTGACTACCTCCAACAGAGATCACAGTTCTCCCCCAACCATTCCTTCATCTGGCCATCTCTACAGAAGAACGGATCCATCTTTTTTTCAGACATAATTTAGGGTCAACATCTTTTTTCTAGACTGAGATTCTGGTTTATAAATGGCACAATCATGTAAATTCAAGTGTTAGCTGCAGCTTCATACTTTGTGACTATCTACAAAGTTACAATGTGTACAGTCTGATCTCTTGTGGAGATGAGACTAATGACATCATCTCAGTCTAGGCAAAGTCACTTGACTGAAAACCACCTTTCTGATGATAAAAGTCAGGGCTTTTTGAGAAAAAGAGAGGCCCGGAGTAAAAACAGGAAGCCATAGAGGAAGGGCCGGCATGACAAGGGTTAAAGGGGCTTGTGTAACGAGGGATAATAAAGTTTGGGCTAAGTTGAAGGGGCAAGAATGTTTATTTTGATTGGGGCAAGGGCAAGGAAAGGGGGGGAGCCTCGAGGGGAGGTGGGTCTCTACTGAGGTGTTGGTATTCAGTAGGAGGTCAGCAAGCTAGGAACCACTTCCTACTCTCCCTCCCTGCGTTTAGTAGTATTTTGTGCAGGTTATTGGAGACTGTGGGGAGCCTGATTTGGGGAATGGCGGGGTGAAAGGTCCTTTTAGGTTCATATGGGCACAAAAGGTATGGTGTAGGGACCCGTCTGAGTTACGGCTCCCGGTTGGTGTATGGGTACACGTGAGTTGTCTCTGAGTCGGTGGTTTGCGGCTGGAGGCCTGAGGAGTGACTTGCAGGTACGGTATTGGTTTTGATGCCAACTCTTAGCTCCAATCCTGGTGTTGTGTGATTATTTATTATAAGGGAAGGGTGGGTTTTTTTTTGTGTTGGTATAGCAGTGCAGAACATGCCATATTTATTACCTTAGTCATGATACAGTTAACATAAGTTGTCACATGTCAGGAAGTTCCGGAAAGGTCCACTGTGTATTGTATCTGCGAAGGCAAGCGGCCATTTTGCTTCCACTCACCAGAAACTGGTGAGTCACAAGGCAATTACTGTATGTTATCAAACCCGGCAACAATATCAGTAACGTTCAAAGTGATATTATCATCGTCTGGTTAACTTCAGGGATACGCCGAGGTGTCTTTACAAGACTTGACTGTGTTTAAAAATTATTTACACAAAGAAGTTTATTGGCATGGCCAGGATGGCACCTAAAGTTCTACACAAGTTAGTGAACTACCACCTCTGGTATTCCATCATAATAAACTGTTAGAGCTGTACTGAATCATTGTTTGAGGATTGGTAACATCTTCAGGTCTGAGTATCTAGAATAACTGTTTTTTTAAATAATGGGTGATTATAATTGTAACATCTCAAAAGAGAGGGGACGAGAAGAGAAGGAACGGGAAGAGAAGAAACGGGAAGAGAAGGAAAGAGAAGGGAAGGGAAAGGAGAAGAGGGGAAAGAGAGGAGAAGAGGGGGGAGAGAAAAGAAGAGGAGGAAGAGAGGAGAAGAGAAAAGGGGAAGAGAAGAGAAAAGGGGGAAGAGAGGAGAGGAGAAGAGGGGAAGAGAAGTGAAGAGAAGAAAAGAGAAGAGAAGAGGGGAAGAGAAGAGAAGAGGGGGAGAGAGGAGAATAGAAGAGGGGAAGAGAAGAGGGGGGAGATAGAAGAAGAGAGGAGGGGAAGAGACGAGAAGGGAAGGGAAAAGAGAAGAGGGGAAAGAGAAGAGAAGGGGGGGAGAGAGGAGAAGAGAAGAGGGGGAGAGAAGAGAAGAGAAGGGAAGAGAAGAGAAGAGAAGAGGGGGAATAGAGGAAAAGACAAGAGAGCGAAGAGAAGAGAAGAGGGGGAATAGAGGAGAAGACAAGAGAGCGAAGAGAAGAGAAGAGGGGGAAGAGAGGAGAAGAGAGGGAAGAGAAGAGGGGGAAGAGAGGAGAAGAGAAGAGACGAGGAGAAGACAAGAGTGGGAAGAGAGGAGGGGTGGGGAGGAGAAGAGCGGGAAGAGAGGAGAAGAGAAGAGGGGGAAGAGAAGAGGGGGAACAGAAGAGAAGAGGTGAAGAGAAGAGGGGGAAGAGAGGAGAAGAGAAGAGGGGGAAGAAAGGAAAAGAGAAGAGGGGGAAGAGAAGAGGGGTGGGGATGAGAAGGGAAGGGGGGGGGAGAGAAGAGAAGAGGGGGAAGAGAAGAGAAAAGGGGGAAGAGAGGAGAAGAGTAGAGGAGAAGAGAGGAGAAGAGAAGAGGGGAAGAGAAGAGAAGAGGAGGAAGAGAAAAGGAGTGGGGAGGAGAAGAGAAGGAAGAGAAGAGAAGAGAAGAGAAGAGAAGAGAAGAGAAGAGAAGAGGGGGAATAGATTAAAAGACAAGAGAACGAAGAGAAGAGGGGGAAGAGAGGAGAAGAGGGGGAAGAGAGGAGAAGAGAAGAGGGGAAGAGAATATAAGAGGGGGAAGAGAGGAGGGGTGGGGAGGAGAAGAGAAGAGGGGGAAGAGAGGAGAAGAGAACAGGGGGAAGAGAAGAGAAGAGGGGGAAGAGAAGAGGGGGAAGAGAGGAGAAGAGAAGAGGGGGAAGAGAAGAGGGGTGTGGAGGAGAAGGGAAGAGAAGAGAAAAGGGGAAGAGAGGAGAAGAGAAGAGGGGAAGAGAGGAGAAGAGAAGAGGGCAAGAGAGGAGAAGAGAAGAGGAGGAAGAGAAGAGGGGTGGGGAGGAGAAGACAGGAAGAGAAGAGAAGAGGGGGAAGAGAAGAGAAGAGGGGGAAGAGAAGAGGGGTGGGGAGGAGAAGGGAAGAGAAGAGAAAAGGGGGAAGAGAGGAGAAGAGAAGAGGGGAAGAGAGGAGAAGAGAAGAGGGGAAGAGAAGAGGGGTGGGGAGGAGAAGAGGGGAAGAGAAGAGAAGAGGGGGAAGAGAAGAGGAGTGGGGAGGAGAAGAGAAGAGGGGGAAGAGAAGAGACAAAGGGAAGAGAAGGAAAGAGGGGGAAGAGAAGAGGGATGGGGAGAAGAGAAGAGGGGGAAGAGAAGAGAAGAGGGGGAAGGGAGGAGAAGAGAAGATACAAGGGGAAGAGAAGATAAGAGGGGAAAAGAAGACAAGAGGGGGAAGAGAGGAGAAGAGAAGATCAAGACAAGACAGAGTCAAGGGGGAGAGAGAGAGAAGATGAAAAGGAAGAGAGGGAATGGAGAAGGGAAACGAGAATAGAAGAGAAGATAGGAGGAGAAGGGTCGGAGTAGAGGAGCAGAGAAGAAATAAGAGAAGAGGAGCAAAGAAAGGAATGAGAGATAGGGAAGGACAGAAAAAGTTTGTTACGGTAGGCAGAAAAAACAAGAAAAGAAATACGTGAAAAAAGAAGCAAGGAAAAAGAAAGTGAATGAAAAAGGGTAAGGGATAACAAATGAATAAACTCCTGATGTAAGTCAGAAAACTTTCTTTAAAGCCTAATAATAATAATAATAATAATTAAAGCTGCACCTTTCTGGACACCACCAAATCTTTTCTCTCTCCTCCATTTCATACAGCTGATATTGAACTCTGCCAGGACAGTGAATGCACACAGTAAGAGTAAATAAACTAAGGGACAGTAAATCAAATTACAGCAAAAGGTTATATGTAGGCCATAACATTTATAGTGTCCCCTTTCTCAATGAATCCCTGATATTCCAAAGATTAAATCTGACATATAATGGTCTTTCTCTGCTGAGAGACAGGATTATGAGATGGTCCCCCACCGAGAATTCAATCCCCACCACTTTAGCTGCCTATCCCATCCATTCCCTCATCTGACGGACTTGCTGTGCCATATCTCATGCAAAATCATCTCAACCATAAAGTACAGTAGATGTAAACCCAAACCGAATGACATTTAGTTTGCTCTGTGCATTGTGTACTGTTTTTCTCTGTTCTGTTTTAAACGGCCTATTGCAGTCATTCATCGGACTGGGTGACAACACAGGAAGACCATTAAGAGACGGGGGCACCTTATAACAGGATGATCCAGAACAAGAACCTTAATGGCAGGACCACCAAGGATTACGTCAACAAAAGTTTCAGATATTTAAAATTACAGATTATACTGGAAATGAGTGAATGTGAATTAGTGAATATTTTAAAAACCTAAAAGATTCATAATACATTTAAAAAAAATATGTATCTAATAAAATGTATCTACTAAAACATAGCCTTCATAGGACACATTACACCAAACATAAATCAGACCTTCAAAGTAGGACATTTTCCTGTCCTGAGAACCAACTTGCTTTTGGAAAAAAGTTCAAACCATGAATAAGAGCTGACAGCTGTGAGCAACCCAGACACTGTCATATGGTTTGTCCCAACCCCTGCTACTATCACTATTGCTGGACAGCTTGGCCTGCATGTAAAGGTGGAGGAAATTATAAATAAAAAAGGAATGGATGTTTTTTATCTTATTATTACTGGTGTTATCCCCATATAGGTACCAGATTACAATATTTTTACTACAATGGGACTTTAGATTAGGAGTCACCCGAGTTGGGTCCTCTATTCAGTTATTGACCAAATATAAAAATATTTTCCCTTTGTACAGAAAACAAGACACACTAATATACAGTATATAGTGGAGATAGACCTCTCACGTAATGAACGGGGGGGGGGGGGGGGGGGTAATTTGGCAATAAATGATCTTGTCCCAGTACGATATAGAAAGATATATATATATTCTTAGATTAATGAAAGACAGATAGATAAACTATAATGTCAAAAGTATTGGGACGTCTGCTCTTACACACACATGAACTTTAATGGCATCCCAGTCTTAGTCCTTAGGGTTCAATGTTGAGGTGGCCCACCCTTTGCAGCTATACCAGTTTCAACTCTTCTGGGAAGGCTGTCCACAAGATTTAGGAGTGTGTCTATGGGAATGTTTGACCATTCTTCCAGAAGTGCATTTGTGAGGTCAAGCACTGATGTTGGACGAGAAGGCCTGGATTACAGTCTCCACTCTACGGCAGGTGTCCTAATACTCAATATAGTGTAGATAGAAAGATACTTAGATATAAGATAGATAGATGAAAGACAGATAGATACATACATACTTAGATATCAGATAGATAGATAGCAGTGGTGGCCCGTCCATTTGGGGCACCCTGGCACCGCCCGCTTCATCCACGCCACCCCCCTATATATATAATAGATTCATGCATAGTAAGAGATTCATGCCGCCACGGCAGCCCCCTATTCATGCATCCGGCCCCTTTCAGGATGCCGGGCACCTGAATTACAGCGGCTGGGTTTTTTTTTAAGCACCTGATTACAGCCATAGGCTCTAATAGGCTTCAAAATTGGGTGGGCTCGGAGCGCAGAGCTTTTGGCGCCCTCCCAAAAAACATTACCACCGACCGCCATAGATAGATAGATAGATAGATAGATAGATAGATAGATAGATAGATAGATACTTAGCTACAAGATAGAGAGATGAAGGTCAGATTCTGTAAGGGAAGGGAAGGAAGTATTCTCTGAATATTACAATCCAGGGGACTGGTTGGGGCATTATAACAAGTGACTTGTGTTTCTCACCTGCTCTAGTAGTGAACTTTGATAGTAGAGGCTCCAGCACCTATCAGACCCACATCTAGTATAAATGGGCTCCTAAGTCCCCAGTTTGGAGCCCAGAATTCTGCTTTAAAGCAAACTTTGGTGGAGGGTTCAAGTTTTAATATGAAAAAATATCCTATAAAACACACTTGCGTTGTGATCAATAGGGCATATCCCTTCCATATTCATAAACTGATCTCCACGATAACATCTCTCTTAAATAAGTAATTCCCATTTAAGACGCACTCCATGCTGAGCTTAATTATTTTTAGCATGATTAAAATCCATCAGTGGAAATCTATTACAAGGAATGTCATTAGAATGTGTGTGTTTTTTTTTTTTTAAGATGAAAACTAATGAATGGAAAGAGGAAAGATTAGAAACTATTGAAGTAGCAGATCCATCTAGAAGAATGGCGTATTGGAAATATATGTTTAACACGATAGACCATTAAACCTTCTGCTTGGCCTGTTATCCAATCTAGATTAATGTCTGCAGCCAATTGTGTTAAGACGTGCGGGAATTATAGGTTGTTCTTTCAATGTTTCCATAAACATGCTTGGGACAAACATAGATTTGCAGATCTCATAGATCTCAGATAAAAGAGAAAAAAAAATTTGGGTAAAAAAATAAAATAAAATATAATAAAAAGAAAATCATAAAAAATTGAAATACAAAAAAATTGGCGCAGACTCAATGGAGCACTTGATTTTTTTTCTTCCATCATGTTTTTATAAATAACTTCAATAAACATTATCCTTATCTAAAGACATAAACCTGTTTCACATTTGCAGTCGAATAATAAAAAAAATATGAATTAACTTTTTTTTCAATATGGGTGCATGTATTATTTTTTTCCAAAAGGTGGAATCCTCCTTTAAAGTTTATAGGAGATTTTAAAGCTCTGCTCTAGAACCAATGTATTATTTGTATTTTTATTTTTTTATTATTATTATTATTATTATTATTATTATTATTATTATTATTAAAAAAATCATGTGTTTAATTAAATAAATAAAAGAACAGATGTGCAGCAATCTATTCCAACCCCCATCTGCATTTATCTTTTACTGATTAGACTTAATAATTCTGGCTGGTTACTCTTCATGAAAAAAATAAATGTTGGCACCTACTCAAACTACTCAAGGGCCATTTACTTATCTTTCCTGGGGGTTCCTCATGCCTTAAAATGGCCCTGTTTGAAATTCTAAAGATAGTTTAGAGATATATGGATCTTTCAGGGTCGTGGTCTTGATAAAAAATGGACATTTGATGACTTGGAGGTGTAGCGGAGGAAGTGTTAATGTACATTTATTTACTTTAGCAGAGATAAAGAAATCCAAACACAAGCAAACCATATAAGGAGTGTCAGTGCACGAGGCGCGCAGATGGACTCATTAATAGGAACTGTATCTAGTGTCCGCTACACCCACTCTGCAATACCTGTCCCATTCATTTACTAAATGTCATACTTTATCTAATAGACATGGATGAGATATTCAGGCTGGGAAATCAGAAGGAGAAATAATTACCCATTACATTAATAGTATGTGCCTTTTCTTTTAAATGCTAGCTTTGTATCAGCCCAATAGTATTGATTTATTTTCTTTCTGTATCTGTAGATGGCACTTAAAGAGAATCTGTCATTATGACCATTTGGGGTAAGATAAAGGAACCCCCCTCGCCCATTTGCTGATACCTTTGCTGTGCCCTCACTCCTCTCTACTGGAGCCCTTGGGAAATACCTGGCACTTCCAGGTATGCAGTGGCATGGGACTTCCTGCCCTTCCACTCAGGGTGCAGTGCTCAGGTTTGATTGTTGAATAGTCTTTCCCAAACACGACTATAATGTCGCGTACACACGACCGGTTTTTCAGAATAAACTCCGAAGGTTTCTCAGACGGAATTCCATTCAAGTGGTCTTGCCTACACACAGTCAACCCAAAGTCCGACCAAAGTCTGACCGTCCAGAACACGGTGACGTACAGCACGTACAACGGGAATAGAAAAAGGAAGTTCAATAGCCAGTAGCCAATAGCTTCCGTCTCGTACTTGCTTTAGAGCATGCGTCCTTTTTTTCTGTCGGAATAGCATACAGACGAGCGGTTTTCCCGATAGGAATTGGTTCTGTCGGAAATATTTAGAACATGTTCTATTTCTAGGTCCGTCAGAATTTTCGAAAAAAAAAAAGTCAGATGAGGCATACATACGATCGGAATAGACGCTGAAAAGCTTCCATCTGACTTTTTCTGTTGGACATTCTGCTCGTGTGTACACGGCTTAAGCATACCTCCCAACTTTTTGAGATCGGAATGAGGGACACCTATCAGCAAAAGCATGCAGGCATAGGACACCCCCCCTGCCACGCCCCCTTAAGGGGGAATTGTACAAAAAAAAACAAGATTGGTTAAACCCACAAGTGCTTTTTTTTTACCACTGCTATTCTTTTATATTGCCCTTTGGAATTTACAAATGCAGCAATTTAGAAATCAGATGAAAGGTTTAGTGCTGGAAAACACTTTTTGAAGCTAAAAAGTGCATTTTAAAAACAACTATATAGATCAGCCCAAAATTGACATTGCTCCAAATCAGGGACAGTCCCTCGAAATCAGGGACAGTTGGGAGCCATGCTATAAGGGAAGGGAAAAAGCTCTGACACCATCCAACACAAAACTTTAGGCTAGTATACTATACCATCTGTTTGTACAATTGCTGTACAAAACTCTCTTTAGATTTACCAAAAATTTGTATTATGAAGACAAACCTAAACAATCACATCAGGCATGCCCTTGCACTCATAGGGTTGCCACCTCATCCCTTGAACACCGAATACATATTAATTACACACGTTCTGATTAAGGTGGTAATTAAACTCACTTAGTGCCTTATGTGCATTAAATTAGCCTCAGAACCAGTGCAATTAGTGTGGGTTCATTTTTAAAGGGATAAGGTGGCAACCCTATGCACTCCATAGTTGGTGGTGGATCTGAAGGAGATGGTACAGTCAGATTTTACTGTATAGTGTATGGTTAACCTTACACATGGTTTTTGGACTGTGAGGTTCAACAGAAAGTGAACCAACAAAACAAAGCAAACAACCAACTGACACACAGGACCTCTTTAAGGCTTCATGGAGGTCCTGTGTGCCCTCGAAACGTCACATCAGTTGTTCACTTTTTCATGGAATAAAATAGCATTATTACATCGCATTGGGGTGCCAACCTTTCCTCCCGTCGATGTCTATGGTGGCACCACTGCTGGCTAGGTAGACCCACTGGGTAGAAATTTCCTCATTTTTTTTTCAAGACAAGAGGTTCTCAGCCAAAAACTCACATTCAGTAGAGTGAGAAAAAGATTAAAACTTCTAAAAAGGTTTTTTTTTATCTCGATTATTCTGTTCTGGTGACAGCAGCTCCCTCTATTTCTTCCACAGATGTCATAGATACAGGAATCCGGGGTTGTAGAAGGTACTATAACCCTGAAAGAAAAGTAAACTCTTCCCCATTCTGGGGATCTAGAATGAACTATGACCCTGAAAGAAAAGTAAACTCTTCCCCATTCTGGGGATCTAGAATGAACTATGACCCTGAAAGAAAAGTAAACTCTTCCCTATTCTGGGGATCTAGAATGAACTATGACCCTGAAAGAAAAGTAAACTCTTCCCCATTCTGGGGATCTAGAATGAACTATGACCCTGAAAGAAAAGTAAACTCTTCCCCATTCTGGGGATCTAGAATGAACTATGACCCTGAAAGAAAAGTAAACTCTTCCCTATTCTGGGGATCTAGAATGAACTATGACCCTGAAAGAAAAGTAAACTCTTCCCTATTCTGGGGATCTAGAATGAACTATGACCCTGAAAGAAAAGTAAACTCTTCCCCATTCTGGGGATCTAGAATGAACTATGACCCTGAAAGAAAAGTAAACTCTTCCCTATTCTGGGGATCTAGAATGAACTATGACCCTGAAAGAAAAGTAAACTCTTCCCTATTCTGGGGATCTAGAATGAACTATGACCCTGAAAGAAAAGTAAACTCTTCCCCATTCTGGGGATCTAGAATGAACTATGACCCTGAAAGAAAAGTAAACTCTTCCCTATTCTGGGGATCTAGAATGAACTATGACCCTGAAAGAAAAGTAAACTCTTCCCCATTCTGGGGATCTAGAATGAACTATGACCCTGAAAGAAAAGTAAACTCTTCCCCATTCTGGGGATCTAGAATAAACTATGACCCTGAAAGAAAAGTAAACTCTTCCCTATTCTGGGGATCTAGAATGAACTATGACCCTGAAAGAAAAGTAAACTCTTCCCCATTCTGGGGATCTAGAATGAACTATGACCCTGAAAGAAAAGTAAACTCTTCCCCATTCTGGGGATCTAGAATGAACTATGACCCTGAAAGAAAAGTAAACTCTTCCCCATTCTGGGGATCTAGAATGAACTATGACCCTGAAAGAAAAGTAAACTCTTCCCCATTCTGGGGATCTAGAATGAACTATGACCCTGAAAGAAAAGTAAACTCTTCCCTATTCTGGGGATCTAGAATGAACTATGACCCTGAAAGAAAAGTAAACTCTTCCCCATTCTGGGGATCTAGAATGAACTATGACCCTGAAAGAAAAGTAAACTCTTCCCCATTCTGGGGATCTAGAATGAACTATGACCCTGAAAGAAAAGTAAACTCTTCCCTATTCTGGGGATCTAGAATGAACTATGACCCTGAAAGAAAAGTAAACTCTTCCCCATTCTGGGGATCTAGAATGAACTATGACCCTGAAAGAAAAGTAAACTCTTCCCCATTCTGGGGATCTAGAATGAACTATGACCCTGAAAGAAAAGTAAACTCTTCCCCATTCTGGGGATCTAGAATGAACTATGACCCTGAAAGAAAAGTAAACTCTTCCCCATTCTGGGGATCTAGAATGAACTATGACCCTGAAAGAAAAGTAAACTCTTCCCCATTCTGGGGATCTAGAATGAACTATGACCCTGAAAGAAAAGTAAACTCTTCCCCATTCTGGGGATCTAGAATGAACTATGACCCTGAAAGAAAAGTAAACTCTTCCCTATTCTGGGGATCTAGAATGAACTATGACCCTGAAAGAAAAGTAAACTCTTCCCCATTCTGGGGATCTAGAATGAACTATGACCCTGAAAGAAAAGTAAACTCTTCCCCATTCTGGGGATCTAGAATGAACTATGACCCTGAAAGAAAAGTAAACTCTTCCCTATTCTGGGGATCTAGAATGAACTATGACCCTGAAAGAAAAGTAAACTCTTCCCCATTCTGGGGATCTAGAATGAACTATGACCCTGAAAGAAAAGTAAACTCTTCCCCATTCTGGGGATCTAGAATGAACTATGACCCTGAAAGAAAAGTAAACTCTTCCCCATTCTGGGGATCTAGAATGAACTATAACCCTGAAAGAAAAGTAAACTCTTCCCTATTCTGTCCAGTACTCTAAAGCAGTGGTCTGCAAACTGCTGCCCTTTGCTTGCCTTTATCCAGCCCTAGGGGCATTGTTCCTCCCACTGATCCGAGACACTATTCTGCCAACTGACATGAACAAAGGGCCATTTCCCCGATTGACACAAACAGTAGGACACCATTTCTCCCACTGACACCAACAATTGGAGTATTCCTCCCAATGATGGGACACTATTCCTCCACCTAAAACCAAATGTCGTATTTACTCCCACGGATGCCAGGAACATTTTCATTCCCGCTGGCCACAGTCCGGCACCCCTTAAAGTCTGAAGGACAAAAAAAATGGCCCTTTGTTTCGAAAGTTTGGAGACCCCTGCTCTAATGAAAACATTTGGCTGGAGTTAGTCTTCAGATCACTTTGCAAAGAGCCTATATATTAAAAGTGTATTGGACTGTATTGTATTGAGCGGCATCTAAGCACCACATCCCTACTTCTAATTACCAAAGAAGAATTTCTTGTGTATAAGGGACTATATTAGTGTAAAGAAATATAAATCATATCATAAAAAGACATTTTTTTTCAAAATGAATCCTAAAAACCACATATAGGAGTATTTTATGGCCCATACAAGTGCATATATCACCTGTCCAGATAATACCCCTGTATGTACTATTATTATTATGATTCAGAATTTTTTATAGTGCTAACAGTTTGCACAATGCTTTCCAAAGTCGAGTGAGAGAGTGAAATTATAAGATAATATATATTATATATAATAAATTATATATCAACTGCTCAGATACATTACACAAGACCTCAACCATCCACTGGTAAGGCCATACATGGTTGGATTTTAGTTTGAATATTTGTACCAAGTTCTGAAATATAGCTCATCAGAGCATTTGATGATGCCATGGTCAAGTCAACTCTTTTCTTTCAAAGGTTCTTAAAAATTTCATCCAAATCTGCTACTTCACTGGATTCTCAGATGTCACTTCATGGTTTCTTGCAGCGAGGCCCTGAATGTTCTAGTTATGCCTCTGTATAGAAGGCATAATATACAGAGGCATAATAACTAGAACATTCAGGGCCACAGGGCAAGAAACCATGAAGTGACATCTGAGAACCCAATCAAGTAGCAGATTTGGATGAAATTTTTAAGGACCTTTGAAAGAAAGGTGATGACTTGACCATGGCATCATCAAATGCTCTGATGAGCTATATTTCAGAACTTGGTACAAATATTCAAACTAAAATCCAACCATGTATGGCCTGACCAGTGGATGGTTGAGGTCTTGTGTAATGTATCTGAGCAGTTGATATACAGTATGTACTTGTTTCACCCAGAAGATACTCTTTTTTTTTTTTGTGGTTTTAGGATTTATTTACAATAAAAGATCTTTTTATATATATAGAGTTATGCTGTTGTTATATGGCAACCCTAAAAGTCCCTTATACATTAAAAATGATTTTGTGGTACTTTACAAAAAAAAGATGCGGTTCTGATGGTGGCCCTGGTGGGAACTGAAGCCAATCCTTGCAGGACTTAGCGCCAAGCGCTATACAGCTATGCCTCCTGCTCATCCATGTGAAGTCCAATCCATTGTCTGTGATCTCCAGTAGAGCCGCATCCCCTCCTCCTCCCCTTCAGCTGACTCACGGTGGTCTGTCTCCTTTATCAAACTAAGTGTATATTTCAGTGAGACAACGCAGGTCAGACTGTTTATCCAATAGTTCATCACAGCGGATTCTGTTTATACAGCACAACAAATTCAGCTTGAACTCTTTTTTACTGTTTCTGTAAACTTTTTCTCTCTTCAGAAACCGTTAAAAAAAAAAATCACATTTAAACAGTATTTAAAGAAGATTCCAAGGTAAAAATTTACAGTACATTTATAGAATTCCCCATCATATACTGTACATTGTGTTCCATTATAACATCAATAGTAGCAGTCCTTGAGATGACATGACCTTCCAACTGACTGTTAGCTCCTAGTTCCAATAGATAGTGGAGAAGGTGGGGGAGTTGTGTGATGTATTGCTAAATCATATTGCATTGTGTGTAATGGCAGGGGGTCATGACCCTGTGAAAGGCAGAATTTACTAACTGATGCAGGCACAAAGCATTCTTTTTTTATAAAGGTATATTCATTTATCATTATACTTATACTAATATACTTACTTATTGACTGATATAGTGCAGTTATTTTCCCCATAAAATTGCAAAAAGACATTTTTAAAATACCTTAAATAATAAATACAATAAATAATAAATATAAAATCATATTAAATAAAAAAAATATATAACAAATAAAATATATTAAATGATTTGTCTATAACAAATACAAATATATTAAATAATATTTAATAGTATTTAATGTATAATATAATATATAATATAATTTTATATATATATATATATATATATATATATGAATATATAATATATATAATATATAATAGTAAATATTTATTTACTAGGGTCATCAGTTCGAATCCCAACCACGGCACTACCTGTCTGGAGTTTGCATGTTCTCCCTGTGCCTGTGTGGGTTTCCTCCGGGTACTCCGGTTTCCTCCCACACTCCAAAGAAATGCTGGTAGGTTAATAGGCTCCTGTCTAAAATTGGATCCCGGCTGATCTGTGCAAAACCAACTGCACAGAGGAGGTAAGTATAACATGTTTCTTATTTATTTTATTTTTTTTAAACAAGACTTTACAATCACTTTAAGGCCGCGTGCACACGTTATAAAATCATCAGTAGCTTTGCAGTGAGTTTTCTTTTTCAACGTTTTTGCAATAGTGTTTTTTAGCATTTTTCCGCGTTTTAGCGGGGTTTTTTTAAGAATTTTTTTTTTTTTAATGGATCAAAAACATTAAAAAAACTGCTGGTGAGCAAAGTTTTTGAGCATTTATTGATGTTTATCAGCGTTTATTAGCGTTAAAGCGTTTTTACAGCTGAAAAACGTCTCTCAGAACCCACTAGTTTTGTTGTTTTTTTTTACTGCTCAAAAACGCCACTGTCCAAAACTGCTGATAACAGCCTATGTGTGCATGGACACATAGGATACCATGATGGGGAGTTTAATGACTGTAGAAAAAAACGTCTACAGCCAAAAACAGCTGCTGTAAAAACATCAAAAAACGTCCAGTGTGCACGAGGCATAAGCGTTCCCTTCACTGGAACTAAGGGGCCAAGCCCAACCCCTGAAAAACAACCCCACACCATAATCCCCCCTCCACCAAATGATTCGGACGCGTGCACAAAGGTTGGACCTCTGCAGAGATACCATTGCTTCCACATAGAAATCAAGGGTCCTTTTCTGCAAAATGTGGCAGGGGACAGACTTTTCTAGAAATCCAACTGCAAGACTTGGCAAACCTTTTGTTTTGATACACATCCAAGCTAATTTATACTGAAGGTTCAATAGAGTTTTTTAAGGCTTTACTGTACATCTAATGCGGCGTACACACGACCGGACTTTCCGTCAGAAAAGGTCCGACGGAATAATTTCATCGGACATTCCGATCCTGTGTGGGCTTCATCTGACTTTTTATTTCGGAAATTCTGACGGACCTAGAAATAGAACATGTTTCAAATCTTTCCGACGGAATCAGATCCTATCGGGAAAACCGTTATTCTTTATGCTGTTCCGACGAACCAAAAACAACGCATGCTCTGAAGCAAGTACGAGACGGCAACTATTAGCTACTCGCTATTAATCTTCCTTTTTCTATCCCTGTCGTACGTGTCGTACGTCACCGCGTTCTAGACGGTCGGACTTTGGTGAGAGCGTGTGTACGCAAGAAAGTCTCAGCGGAACTCCATTGGAAAGTCCTTCAGAGTTTATTCTGACGGAAAGACCGAACAAGTGTACACGGCATAAATCTTTAGATCATATTAAATTGTGGTATAAAACGAAATAAAATATAGAAACACATGAAAAGCCTCTATGTATTTAAATCACACTTTGTGCTGATCACATATTTATATCACGTAAGATTTACTTCAATTTTTTTTTTTACCTTTATATCTCTTGCGTTAATGAACAAATAGCAGTCTATGGGTTGTCAGTCTGTAGAAATAAGGTCAGTATTCCAGAGAATATTGTTCACTCCTACAGAAAGCTGTACAGGTATTTTAGAAATAAGGGAGATTACGTCCTGAGACGACACAGAGCGTGGGATTGCTGAGCTCCATGACCTCGCACAGAGGAAGGCCTCCGCTCAGATGACGGGCAGCACCTTCGGCCAGTCATGTCCCTCCTGCTCATGATCCACTGAACTTCCTAGAAGATCATATGCCTTCATGAGATTAGTGAAAACCCTATTATATGCTGCAGACAGATGGCAGATTACCAGTGTAGAGCATACACTCTTTCTAATTACTGCCAGGCCAGCAGTCTTATACCCAGGCTACACAAGCCATTACATCCCCTAAGCTAGCGCTGGACAGATTGCTTTGAGAAATTGGTTGCTTTCTTTTGAGGGTTTTGCTTTGTACCTGACATGTCATTTTTTTATACTGATAAAGGAAAACTGTCGGCACAAAATGCTCTGATTTAGAGTATATGTAAACCCTCACCTTATAAAACAACCCATTCAGTTTAACTACTTCAACTCCGGAAGATTTTACCCCCTTCCTGACCAGGCTATTTTTTTGTGATACGGCACTGTGTTACTTTAACTGACAATTGCGCAGTCATGTGACGCTGTACCCAAATAAAATTGATGTCCTTTTTTTCCCCCTCAAACAGAACTTTCTTTTGGTGGTATTTGATCACCTCTGCGTTTTTTATTTTTTGCGCTATAAACAAAAAAAGACTGACAGTTTTAAATAAAAAACAAAACAATATTTTTTACTTTCTGCTATAAAACATGTCCAATAAAAAAATGTAGAAAATCTAATTTCTTCATCAATTTAGGCCAATATGTATTGTACTGCATATTTTTGGTTAAAAAAATCCCAATAAGCGTATATTGATTGGTTTGCGCAAAAGTTATAGCGTCTACAAACTATTGGATATTTTTATGGCGTTTTTGTTTATTTTTTTTACTAGTAATGGCGGCGATCAGCGTTTTTTAGCAGGACTGCAACATTGCAGTGGACAAATCGGACACCTAACTGACACTTTTTTGGGAACCAGTGACATTATTACAGTGATCAGTGCTAAAAATATGCACTGTCACTGTATTAATGACACTTGCAGGGAAGAGGTTAACACCAGGGGTGATCAAGTGGTTAAGTGTGTCCATAGGAGGTGCTTGCTATATGTGTGGGGGATTGACTGACTGGGGGAACACTGAGATCCGTGTTTGTGCTTAGCAGGAACACAAGATCACTGTGTTCTCCTCTGTCAGAATGGCGATCTGCCTTGTTTACATAGGCAGATCGCCGTTCCGCCTCTCTGGGGAACGATCAGCAGGTCCCGGCAGACATTGCGTCCACTGGACCCGCTCATTGTCTCCCCCTCTAGCCAATCAGTGCATGTGCCCCCGCTGTCTATTGCATGAAATTATGTACAGGGTTGTTGTTTTGTGCAATAGAGCCGCCCTGCCACAGTATATCTGCTGTAGGCGGTCTTTAAGTGGTTAAAATAGAAATGAAAGGCAAAACATTTGTGTGTGTGTGTGTGTGTATGTATGTATATGTATATATATATTTGTCCTGTATATATAAATATATATATCTATATATAGATAGAGATATATATCTATATATTGATATATATATATCTATATATATATATATCTCTATATCTATATCTATATATATAGATATATAGATATATATAGATATATATATAGATATATATATCTATAAATATATCTATAGATATATATCTATAAATATATATATATATACACCTTCCTCTCCCCTTCTTTATAAGTGATCACATATCCTCTGTTCTCAGCTGCATAAGGAGCTCAGAGAGCTGGGGGAGGAGAAACAGTAGTGCACTGGTCTTCCCAGTAAGGCCCCATTCACACCTGAGCATTTTGTAGCTTGAAGCCTGAAGCTACAACACGCTGAAGGGGAAAAAATAATTTATTCTCTATGCAGATGGTTCACATTTCCACTCCAAAACGCCTGAAGCCAGAAGCTCCAAAACGCCTGAAGCTCAAACAAGTTCTGGAATTTTATTTTTTTTTAGCCAGATTTGGGCGTTTTTCTGCTTTTTACATTGGTGATCTTTTGACCTGTACAAAATCATGGCAAAAACGCAGCAAAATCGCAGCAAAGACTTTCTGCCTGAAAACGCTACGCTCGGGTGTGAATGGGGCCTAAGAGCCGATTGGAGGAAAGAGACACCCACTCCACGCAGCACACAGGAACAGAGCTGAGGCTGTCAATCAACTGTAGCGCCCTCCTCTGTCACCTTTTTTCTATTGGTGTCAAGAAAACCTGTCAGAAGTGATTCATGCTGATAGAGGAAGGAAGCAGCAAACAGAAATGATACTTAGCAGTTGGAGCGTGCAAAATCTGGTGCAGCTCTGCATAGAAACCAATCAGGTTCCAGGATTTTTTTTTTAAAAAGTTATAAGCTGATTGGCTACCATGAACAGCTGTACCAGATTTTGCGCTCTCTATAGTTTTAGTAAATCAACCCTGCATTACTCTTAATTGAGACAAGTACACACTATAGAGGTATATGCTTTGTTCATTTTTCATGTCTGAGGTTTACACCCACTTTAATGTTTTGAGTCAATAACTTCAACAAGCATGCAGCCAGCAATGTAAGGGTGACATCGGGGCCATTGAATCAGCATAACAACCAGAGAGCATTTGCAGCAATGACTAATTATATATTTCATTCCTTTATCCCCTTTAAATACTTAGTAGCAAAAAAATGACCCCCTTGCTGACAAATGTCTCATCACAAAAAATAATGTGTGACATATGAGACCACCGAGGGGGATAAAGTAGAAGGCTAAACTAAAGGCAAAACTTTTTTTTTTCATTTTGGATAGAATAAGGGAGGCTTATAACCCCTGTCAGTTTTTTTCCCCATCTATGTCCCATTGTGGAGATTTCCATGTACTTCCTGTCCCATAACCAAAACAGGAAGCGAGAGGAAATCCTTGGTAGTCACCAGAACTAGTCCCCCATTTGGAAGATTTCCTTTCTACTCCTGTTCTGGTGACAACCCGAAATTTGGGATTTTCTTTTAAACAGGACAAATAGAGAGGGTATATCTCCCTAATGAAGGGGGGGGGGGGGGGGGCGCACAGCAATTAAAACCTGGCAGGGGTCCTAACCCCTCTTTAATCCACCCCAAAACCAAAGAAAAAGTCTTGCCTTAGTTATACTTTAATGACATGCCGCTAAATCTCCTATTTGCAGCTGCACCCCCTAAATCTGACAAGTGCCTTCAAATACAAAAAACGTATTTCCTCAAACTGTTGCACATGAGATTCAATGATTCATGAAAGGGTTAATCTGAGGTGAGTCGGCTTTTAATGTTTGGCTTAACCGGCGGTATTTTGTCATCCTCCGCAGGGCCGAAGGCATCTCGAATCGTGCGGCAGACTCTGCATCTCCCACTGTGTGGCCCCGCTGTGCACAACACACACAGCATATGCTGCAGCTGTACCGCCATTAACTCTTCATCCGCCTTCCCCGGCAGCCGCCTCAGGACACCTGCGACAGTGGCGGATTACACACATGCCCTGGTCGGGTCCATAACGATTACTTAGTAGCTGGGAGAGCCTTCGTTAATCATATCAGGCCTGTAATTCAGCCATGCTGTGTGCATAATGTATGAACTGTCAACGCATGACATTTTACCGCTGGACAGTCATATTTATACACGGCAAGATTACGCTAAACACATTACCTGCACGGAGGAGATAGAAGCAAACAAAGCTTGTTTACTTCCTGTATTTATACAGCGACGACAAATGCTGCAGAACCAATCGCAAACCGTCCCTCAACACAAAGCCTAAAAAGAAGCTTACAGTCCAATGTCCCCAGTGGGGAGGAGGGAAATCGGAAGGTTCCTCAAAAACTTGGCTGAAATGTGTGTTGGAATCAATGCAGAAGGCAAAATTATGGATGTATGGGGTAGTTTGTATGGGGGGAATAGGTTATAAATGTTTCCTGTGAGTTAGGGAAGTTTTTTTTAACTTTCCTTGGGATGTTTTTGTGCCCAAAAACGTTCCCTCAGCTGGGAATGTGATGTTAAATATAGAAGAACAGATGAACCCTACTGCTAACCCTAACCCTACTCTTACTAGCAATAACGCTAATGGTAACCATAGCACCAACACTAATGATGGCCCTGATACTAACCCTAATACTATAATGGTAACCATAGCACCAACACTAATGGTGGCCCTGATACTAACCCTAATACTATAATGGTAACCATAGCACCAACACTAATGGTGGCCCTGATACTAACCCTAATACTATAATGGTAACCATAGCACCAACACTAATGGTGGCCCTGATACTAACCCTAATACTATAATGGTAACCATAGCACCAACACTAATGGTGGCCCTGATACTAACCCTAATACTATAATGGTAACCATAGCACCAACACTAATGGTGGCCCTGATGCTAACCTTAATCGTAATGGTAACCATAGTACTAACACTAATGGCAACCCTACTGCTCACCCTAATCCTAATGGTAACCATAGCACCAACACTAATAATGACCCTGATGCTAACCCTAACCCTAATAGTAACCATAGCACCAACACTAATGATGGCCCTGATGCTAACCCTAACCCTAATAGTAACCATAGCACCAACACTAATGATGGCCCTGATGCAAACCCCAACTCTAGTGGTAACCATAGGACACCAATGGTAACCCTAATGCTCTCCCTAACCCTAATGGTGACCAAACCTGATGGTGGCCCTGATGCTAACCCTAACAGTAACCATAATACTAACGCTAATGGTAACCCTAATGCTCTCCCTAACCCTAATCGTAACCATAGCACCAAACCAAATGATGGCCCTAATGCTAAACCTAATCCTAATGGTAACCATAGTATTAACACTAAAAGCAACCCTAATGCTTACCCTAATTCTAATGGTAACCATAGCACCAACACTAATGATGGCCCTGATGCTAACCCTAACTCTACTGGTAAATATAGTACAAACACTAATGGTAACCCTAATGCTCACCCTAACCCTAATGATAACCATAGCACCAACACTAATGATGGCCCTGACGCTAACCCTAGTGGCAGCCGCTCTATTAGGGGCACAGGGGCGTCACCCCCTAATGCATGCGCTTGGCCCCTAATCTACATGCAGAGCGCCGGACACATGGATTTCAATGTTTTTTGTTTTTTTTTTAGCACATGATTAGAGCCTGAGGCTCTAATTGGCTTCAAAAAAGGGTGAGCTCGGGGCGCAGAGCACTGCGACCTGAGCCCACAAAGTTGTGTGACATTAGCGAATTAATACTCGCTAATGTCTTCCTGCTTCCCTTCCCTGACTAATCAGGAAGCAGGTCCTGAGACCCGTTTGGCCAGGAAGTCTTAGGACTCCTGGCCAATCGGGTCTCAGGACCCACTTCCTGTTTGTCGAAGAAGAAGCCAAGCCCCCGGCTCTTCCCTCGGAAAGCTGGAGCAGCATCGGCCCTCTAAGGTAAAGCCACTGATCAAGAAGTGAAGAAAAGATTGATCGCACACTTGAATCCAAATTATGCTGTAGATATTTCTTTATTGTCATGAGCCAGACAAAATTGCAATGATGATCAGTTGACGCGTTTCACACGAAAAGAACCATGCTTGGTGAACAAGCACCGTTCTTTTCGCGTGAAACGCGTCAACTGATCATCATTGCAATTTTGTCTGGCTCATGACAATAAAGAAATATCTACAGCATCTTTTGGATTGTACGATCAATCTTTTCTTCTCTTCTTGATATTGCCTACGGTGATGAGCCAGAACCTTGGATCGGGTTTGTCCATTTTTTGCCTGAAGCGGTGTGTGCACCCTTGTTCTGTTTCCTAAGGCCACTGATCGCCGCCATCCGCCTCCCGTGTGTGTGTGTTTGGGGGGGGTTGCGGCATTAGTGCAAGTGAGGGAGCAGGTTTGTTTGCCCCCCCAAATATTGAGCACCAGATGCCACCGCTCTTGGTAGTCCTCTAGTCCTGTCCCAGGGTTTCTGGGGCATATGGCCCATCTTGCCTTTTCTTGGCCTCTTTAGATGTTAGAGGTCGGACTGCGCCAGTCATACAAACAAAACAAGAACAAAAATTTGAGGACTAAACCCACTGGTAATCTGGTTCTGGCCTGCATTAAAATCAAAGAACACGTCCAAGAACAAAACACAAACAGATCTTCTAAAAATAAGCCCAATTTGTCAGATTTGGTCTGATGAAATCTTCTAGTGTTGTAAATTATCAGGCATACTTAAGATTCCTGGAGGTATGATTCACAAGTTTTAGAAAGAATCAAAGCTTGGATTTACGTTGGAAATGTGTTGCAATGCATTGTTATTCTTGAAGCACTACATGCATTTGAATGAATAGAAAAGAATGATTATAGGAAATGGTGATCGCAAGGATTTCCCCGAATGCAAAGAATTTATTGGCTCGACTTCCCCATGAATAATTCTAATGCCGCGCACACACGGTCGGACTTTACGGCAGACTTTGCCCGGCGGACTTTTCGACGTACTTTCTGAATGAACGGACTTGCCTACACACAATCCACCAAAGTCCGTCGAATTCGTACGTGATGACGTACGACCGGACTAAAACAAGGAAGTTCATAGCCAGTAGCTAATAGCTGCCCTAGCGTGGCTTTTTGTCCGTCGAACTAGCATACAGACGAGCGGACTTTTCGACCAGACTCGATTTCGACGGATAGATTTAAAACATGTTTCAAATCTAAGTCCGTCCAACTTTTGAGCAAACAAAGTCCGCTGGAGCCCACACACGATCGAATTGTCCGATGAAATCCAGTCCGCCGGGCAAAGTCTGCCGTAAAGTCCGCTCGTGTGTACGCGGCATAAGCCTCTCCAGTCCTGAGGTTGTTACACTATACAACAGTCTATTTTTTTAAGACGAAGATATGTACTTTTTTTTATCATGATAAAGTAGTCCTTGAACCCGAAACTACTGACTTTGCTAAGGTGAGGTCATCAGTCTGCTGCAAGTAATGCCACGTACACACATGACCCGTTTTGCCGTTGGAAAAAACTCCGAAGGTTTCTCCGACGGAACTCCGACAGAATACCATTCAAGCGGTCTTGCCTACACACGGTCAAACCAAAGTCCGACCAAAGTCCGACCGTCCAGAACGCGGTGACGTACAGCACGTACGACGGGACTAGAAAAAGGAAGTTCAGTAGCCAATAGCTTCCGTCTTGTACTTGCTTCAGAGCATGCGTGGTTTTTGGTCCGTCGGAACAGCATACAGACGAGCGGTTTTCCCGATAGGAATTGGTTCTGTCGGAAATATTTAGAGCATGTTCTATTTCTAGGTCTACTTCAGAATTTTTGAAAAAAAAAAGGTCCGATGAGGCCTACACACGATCGGAATATATGATGAAAAGCTCCCATCTGACTTTTTCTGTCGGACATTCCGCTCGTGTGTACGCGGCTTTAGAGGAAGCATTTCCTCAGTCTCCTCTCTGCCAGTGTTCAGACTGTATATTGTAACTTCTGAGCCACCATCTAAGCCACTAAAGTAGATGCTGACCCTGGATGATGGAGAGGAGGACATTGTCAGGGGGAGTACTATGATCTCTATGAGAAGTAATAAATCCCTGGAAGTGTTAAACTGACACAATACTTAGAATACATGCACTTAACATGAATAATTTGTCTGATGCTTGGTCCACTTTAATATAATCAGTCCTCTTCCCCTAGAGACAAATAAAGCTTTCCTTGTATATTTTGGTGTTTCTGGCCCTCAACCATTTGCTGCTCAAGCCACTTCTGACACTTCTCACATAAATGTAATTATCTATATTTTGTTAACTACATAATTACAACATACTTAGAAAGAACCCCCACATATTATATATTTTCTGAAAGCAAAAGCCCTGGGGAAAAAAATGGTGGGTGGTGCCATGTTTTTATGTCACATGATATTTGTGCAGCAGTTTTTCAAATGCAATTGTTTGGGAAAAAATATACTTAAATGAATTTTAGTGCACACAAACACAATATAGTGCCTTGAAAAAGTATTCCTAGAAATTCTCCACATTTTGTAACGTTACAACCAAAATCGTAAATGTATATTATTGGGATTATATGTTATACACAAAGTGGCACATAATTGTGAATTGGGAGGAAAATGACAAATGGTTTTCAATTTTTTTTTTACAAATAAATATGTGAAAAGTGTGGCGTGCATTTGTATTCAGCCCCCTTTACTCTGACAGAAGCTTAATTGTAAATGTTTTCAATTAAATCAGGTCTAATATATTGTCTTTCTTGCTCCTGTTGTCTGTACTCACTATGATTGCTTGTAGAGCCGCTCTAGATGCTCAAATATGATAACAGAAAGAAGAAAGCAGTAAGAACATGAAGAGACAGATGGATGCGGCACACCACTAGCTCAATAGGTGAAGTGAAGTCTAAACGGCCTCAGCCTTGAGCTCCTCCTCGGCCACATACTGACGCGTTTCACCCCGCCACCAATTTCACAACTCTACGATGAGGCCTCAGGGTGGAGCGAAATGCGTCAATGATTTGGCGTGGGAGGAGCTCGGGGCTGAGGCCATTTACACGTGATCTGCTGAGCAAGCAGTGTTCGGCATCCACCTGACTCTACATACTGTTGTTCGTAGTTAAAACAAATACAAAAAAAGTCATTATTTATTTTAAATAATTATCTCTTGACTCTGCAGCCTTCCATGAACCTGGCCAGCGTAGAATGGTGAGAGCAGATATTCTGAGTGTATTATGCAGCACTGTAGCTGTAATATTGAAAATAAAAATAATAATAAAAATACTTATATTACACAGAGCAAAATAAAAAAAAACCCTAATTAAATTTAAAAAAAACCCTAACTTTTGGCCTTGTATGAACCCAGCTGGTGCAGAATAATATAAAAATATTGTGCAGCATTGTAGCTGCAATATTATAAATAATAATATTAACAATAATACTAATATCACACATAGCAAAAATGAAAAATAAATTAATTAATTTTATATATATATATATATATATATATATATATATATATATATATATATATATATATATATATATATATATATATATATGTATATATATATATGTATATATATATATATATATATATATATATATATATATATATATATATATATACATATACATATACATATATATACATATACATATATATATATATATATATATATATATATATATATATATATATATATATATATATATATATATATATATATATATATATATATATATATATATATATATATATATATATATATATATATATATATATATATATATATATATATATATATATATATATATATATATATATATATATATATATATATATATATATATATATATATATATATATATATATATATATATATATATATATATATATATATATATATATATATATATATATATATATATATATATATATATATATATATATATATATATATATATATATATATATATATATATATATACTATGTATATATAGCTAGTGTAGACTATATAGCTAGTGTATTCTGTGTATATGCTAGTGTAGAATGGTGAGGGCAGATAATCCGAGTGTATTGTGCAGCACTGTAGCTATAATATTGTAAATAATAATAAAAATACCAATTTTTTACAGAGCAAAAAAAATAAACAAAAAAACGGCTAAATAATTTAAAAAAATCATCTTTTGACTTTCCGTCCTTGCATGAACCTGGCAAATGTAGGATGCTGAGAGCAGATAATCTGAGTGTATTGTGCAGCACTGTAGTATGAAAATAATAATAATTATAATAATAATAAATAATAGGACACAGGGAAAAAAAAGTAAAATAATTATCTCATGACTCTTCAGCGTCGTATGAACCAGGCTGGTATAGAATGATGAGAGCAGAGAATCTGAGTGTGTTGCGCAGCACTATGACTGTAATAATGAAAATAATAATATTAATGAAAATACTAATACAATAAGAAAAAAAAAAGGAAATAAAAACCCCATTAATTAAAAAAAAAAAATATGTCTTGACTTTACAGCTTTGCATGAACCTGACTGACCAGTGTAGAATGACGACAGCAGATAATTTGAGTGTTTTGTGCAGCACTGTAGTTGTGATAATGAAAATAATAATAATAATAATAATAGGCACACAAGGCAACATTTTTTTAAAAAAGCACCTAAGTAATTTAATCATTATCTCACGACTCTGAACCTGGCTGGTGTAGAATGGTGAGTGTTTTGTGCAGCGCTGTAATAATGAAAATAATAATGATAATAATAATAATAATGATAGTAATGTAGATAGAGATAAAAAAAAAAGAAAGAAGAAATTAAACTTAAAATATTGATTTCCTGACTCTACAGCCTGGCATGAACCCAGCCGGTGAAGAGCAGTAAAGCGGTACATCTGAGTGTATTGCGCAGCACTGTAGCTGCTCATCGCTACACGGAATGAGCTTGTCGGCCGCCCCGGGGACCTAACAACATGGAGTTGCCAGATGACAACAACAAACTGAGTTTTCGGCCTGAAATCCACTTAACGTCTTTTGTGCTGGGCTTCCATGGGTCGTGCGGTGAGACTGAGATATTTATCAGGCTGTCTGCCGCTCCCCGGCCGCACATCGCAGGTTGCCAGTCCAGATAAAGACGTGTTGGAGAGTTTTTACAGAAAGCCCCGGCCACTCCTGACAAGTGTGCAAGAAGGTCAGCGTCTGACAGCGCCTAGATATGATTCTCACTCCTTAAGTAAAACATGATTTCTCTCTATTCAGGAAACACTTAGAACATCAGGAAAAAAGGACATGGCGTTTATTTCCGTAAAGTTGTATTAAACGCAAAAACAAAAATGTCATTTATTACAGCTTACCAGTCAATAGATGTGGCAGCTGCATTCGTTTTCTTTTTTTTCCCTTTATTTTTACCCGGTGATCCCACGAATAACACACTTCCTGTCCTAGGGGGGCAACACTCACTGTACTGTAGAACTGCACGATTAATCGTTAAGAATCGTTATCGCGATTTTTTTCCCCGTTGCGATCTCGACAAAGTATTTCCCGATTCTTTCTATGCAGAGAACTCTCTCTGCTCTGCTAAAGCCGACAGCCGTCAAAAGAAAGGAAAAAAAAAAACGAAAAAAAACGGGCAGTCTGCCAAGAATCGCAACATTCTTTAGCAGTGGAACTTAAGTATAAACATTGTAACGATTTGTCCTTTAGATCAAAGGAATACACTTTGGTGTTTAAATGAGGGAAGTTTAACCACTTAAACACTAATGCCGCGTACAAATGATCGGAATTTCCGTCTGAAAAAACTTGGATGGTTTTTCTGACGGAATTCCGCTCAAGCTTGCCTTGCATACACACGGTCACACAAAAGTTCTGTGAACTTTCGACCATCAAGAACGCGGTGAGGTACAACACTACGACGAGCCGTGAAAATGAAGTTCAATGCTTCTGAGCATGCGTCAAATTGTTACCAAGCATGCGTGATTTTTTGCACGTCCGAATTGCATACAGACGATCGCATTTTCAGACAGGAACTTTTCCCGACGGAAAAATAGAGAACATGCCCTCAATCTTTTACTGGCTGGAATTCCGCCAGCAAAAGACCGATGGAGCATACACACGGTCGCATTTTCCGACAAAAAGCTCTCATGTGAGTTTTGCTGGCGGCATTTCCGATCGTGTGTACGCGGCATAAGGCTCTGTTTCCACTACTTCGAGTTGTTGTGCGACTTCACACATGTGAAGTCGCATGACAAGTCAAAACTCATGTATTTCAATGGCCCCCGTTCTAATTGGTGCGACTCAAGTCGCAGCGACTCCAAAAAAGGTTTTTTGCACTACTTTGTTCCGACATCGGTGCGACTTGTTCTCACATGGTTTTCATAAGTCGCATGACATCGCATTAAAAATCGCATTGCAAAGTTGCACTGTAAATCGCACGACTTTGGGGTTGCAATAGTGGAAACAGAGCCTAAACCTTTTTCTGACATTTGTTGGTTTCAAGTTAAAATCATTTTTTTTGCTAGAAAATTACTTAGAACCCCCAAACATTATATATATTTTTTTAGTAGAGACCCTAGAGAATAAAATGGTGGTTGTTGCAATATTTTATGTCACACTGTATTTGCGCAGCAGTCGTTCAAATGCAATTTTTGGGGAAAAAAATGACACTTTATTGAATTCAAAAAAGAATAACCAGTAAAGTTAGCCCAATTTTTTTCGTATATGTGAAAGATTTTACGCTGCGAGAATCGTGATCTTTTTATTCTAAGCAAAAAAATTGTGATTCTCATTTTGACCAGAATCCTGCAGCTCTACTGTACTGTATAGCTCTCAACTGTCCCTGATTTCGAGGGACTGTCCCTGATTTGGAGCAATGTCCCTCTTTCCTCCTCATTTTTGTCCCTCATTTTGGTCTGATCTATATAGTTGTATGTAAAATGCACTATTTATCTTTCAAAAAGTGTTTCCCAGTGCTAAACCTTTCATCCAATTGCTAAATTGCTGCATTTGTCAATTTCAAAAGGCAATATAAAGAAATAGTAGTGGTAAAAAAACAAAAAAAAACAAAAACATTAGTGGGTTTACCAAATCTTTTTTTACTCCTTTAAGGGGGCGTGGCAGGGGGTGTGTCCTATGCCTACATCATTTTGCTTATAGGCGTCCCTCGTTCCCTTCTCAAATTGTTGGGAGGTATAGTACTCTATCTATGGAGGAGCCACAGTTGTTGCCTTAGGCTGCTCTCCTGTTCACCTCCACCTGTGTGTGTGTGTGTGTGTGTGTGGGGGGGGAATTTGTAGTTTGACGGTAATTTTGTTTAATTTCAACTCACAGGGAGGAATCTGCTTTTTTGGTAAGACCAAGAGGTATTTTCCGTTCTTAGTCTTAAAAAAGGATGCCAAGGAAACCAGCACATCCAAAGACTAATAAGCTGCAAGATTTTACATTTTTGATCTTGTCAGCTCTGATGAAGAGGGGACTTCCCTCGAAACATGTTAACATGTTATCTGTAGACTAATTTCCCAGGATGTAAAAAGTATGCATGGCAGCTCTTGCCTTCTTGCATTGGACATTTGTGATGAGCATGTTCCTTCCTTTAATCACCTGATTTCCTCTTTCCTAAAGTGGTAGTAAATGCTGTTTTACCACTTATGCCTACAAGTAAAACTTATAATAAGGTTTACCTGTAGGTACTGTAAATATCTCCCAAATGTGCACTGTTTAGGAGATGTTCAGAGTGCATGCAGTTGTTGACGTCACCGACGCATGCGTTCTTATGCCCGGTACACACAGTCGGACTTTGTTCGGACATTCCGACAACAAAATCCTAGGATTTTTTCCGACGGATGTTGGCTCAAACTTGTCTTGCATACACACGGTCGCACAAAGTTGTCGGAAAATCCGATCGTTCTACACACGGTGACGAAAAACACGTACGCCAGGACTATAAACGGGGCAGTGGCCAATAGCTTTCATCTCTTTATTTATTCTGAGCATGCGTGGCACTTTGTCCGTCGGATTTGTGTACACACGATCGGAATTTCCGACAACGGATTTTGTTGTCGGAAAATTTTATAGCCTGCTCTCAATCTTTGTGTGTCGGAAAATCCGATGGAAAATGTGTGATGGAGCCTACACACGGTCGGAATTTCCAACAACAAGGTCCTATCACACATTTTCCGTAGGAAAATCCGACCGTGTGTACGGGGCATAACTGTGCCAGATCTTCAGGACCCGTCCCGTAAAGGGCGACTCTTGTGCGCATGCGGGGGAATGATCGTGCCCCTGACCATCGGGCCCCCGGAAGGAAGACCGGGTGAAGGTGGAAGCCCTGTCAGTGGTGACAGCACTGTGCTGGAGGGCTTTGTGTTAAGGTAAGTCTCATAATGTGCTAGTATGTGATGCATAGTATGTGATGCATACTAGCACATTATGACATTGCCTTGCAGGGGATTTTTTTTTTTTTTTCATCTTCAACCGCGGTTTACTACCGCTTCAATAAATGGTGTGTAAAGATAATTGCACTAGGCTGGTGCACCCTCTCTTTGTTATTTTGTAGATAGTGAGTTGTGTTCTTGGGTTTTCGATATCCTGTAATAGATGCTCTGGGAGCACCAGCTGTGATAATTAAAGGTTAATTCCCAGTGGTCCTACACAGATTTGTAAAGAGAAGCCCCCTGGGGATGTGGGCGGGGCTTTGGATGGTTGGCAATACCCTGTCTGTTACCGGTTGGTTCTTTCCATTCACGTAGAGACTGTTCATTGAGAAAGAATGGAAAATTTCCTTCCGGACACTGCATCCTAAAATAAAAATTCCAGCACTTCAAAGTGACAGGTCCACATTGGTGGTGAACCCACCAGCTGCTTACACTTCAAGAGAGCCTGTCACCAACTGGCAGGTAAAAGCACAGAACAATCCAAACAAATGGAAATTCTTACATGCAGACTTTTTCCTTTCTGTGAACTTTCTTAATTGACTTGTTAGCAAATGGGACTACTCCAGGAAGAGTTAGTATCGGAGGCAGATACACGCAAGTTACATACACCACGAACGTTAGAGCGAGAGCAATAATTCTAGCACCAGACCTCCTCTGTAACTCGAAACATGTAACCTGTAAAAATTTTTACAGCGTCATCCAATGGAGATTTTTAGGTACTGAAGTTTGGCGCCATTCCACAGGGGTGCGCAATTGTAAAGCCTGACATGTTAGGTATCTATTTACTCAGCGTAACATAATTTTTCACATTATACAAAAAATTGAGGTAACAACTGTGTTTTGTTTTTATTCATTTTAACTGTAATTTTTCCAAAAACATTGCGTTTGAAAGACCACTGCGCAAATACAGTGTGACATAAAATATTGCAACAATCGCCATTTTTTTCCCTAGGGATTTTTTTTTTTTGTTTATTCATAAAACAGTTTCTTTCCCCCCAAAAAAACGCGTTTGAAAAATTGCTGCGCAGATACCGTGTGACATAAAAAGTTACAACAACCACCATTTTATTCTCAATGGTGTCTGCTAAATAAATATATATATATATATATATATATATATATATATACATACATACATACATATATATATATATATATATATATATATATATATATATATATATATATATATATATATATATATATATATATATATATATATAAAATGTTTGGGGGTTCTGAGCAATTTTCTAGCAAAAAAACGATGATTTTTACAAGTAGGAGAGAAGTGTCAGAATTGGCCTGGGTGGCAAGGGGTTAATTACCATAAGTATTATACAAATAATTATTATATATTGTTTTTAAGGTAATTTACTATATTTTCAAAAACTGTGCTCAAGCATGTGGCTTAACGGACATATTACTGAAGTTTGATGTTATAACTTCCAACCAGTAATTTCACAGTAAATAGATAAATAATAAATTATTATATTATAGCAACAGCAGCAGATTAACTGTGTGAGAAAAACATGGGATTGTAAATCTTATACCCATGAACCCATGTTTTTTTCCTTGTAGATAAGAGGGCTGGAAGGGAGCATGTGTCTTTTAGACACATGCCCCCGTCTATGACACTGCAGTGAGAGGCGTGCCTCAACTGCAGCATTTTTATTGGACAGCTTGGGCTGTCGTTTAGACACATGCCCCCCTTCTATGACATTTTTATTGGACAGCTTGGGACAGCTTGGGCCAATGGTACTTTACCATTGGTCCAAGACTCCAAGCTATCCATTGAGCTCAATGTTGATTTTAACGCTTCAAATCTAAATCAATCGGTACATTCAAAAGAAATTCAAATAAAGACAAAACAAATTCTGAATATGAATTCTGAATACGAATCCTGAATACGAATTGAACGGATCAACTGAATTTAACAAAACGAAATAACTAGGTTAACGAATCTAAACAAAACAAAACTATTTTTTTTTTGTCATGGGAATAAATAAGATGCATACAATATGTTAAATTAGGCTGTTTTTAGATTTATTGGTGACAGGGTCTCTTTAACCTTTTTCCATTTGGCCACTTGTAGGTAATGGCTACTTGGAAGTAAAGCAGATCAGGACTTCTCTCATAAAAGTGAAACTTGGCCTTGACGACCCTCCCTCCCCCCGAGACTTCCTTGTGGCCCGTGTGACTGCCCATCGCACTAGATGACCAATGGTATGGTCCAGGGAGCATGATCACACTAGATCTGCATATAACTTCAGCTGCCTATTTCTCAGGATATATGCTCAGTTTGAGTTGTTCAGGTCCGTCACAGGTTTCCTTTAACTATGTCACCATTGGACTTTTATACTTCTCCTCCTAAGCAGACCAGAATAATGAGACCTTCGAGCTCCCCATCCTTCCCATTTTAATCCTGGACTTTTTCTTCCCACAGACCAGAATAACACAAGCATGGCAAAAGTCACATCAAAGAGACCATTCAAGAATAGGAGGTGACCACTCTGGGGAATTCTTCCCAGGGCAATCAAAAACATTCGGGACCTCGTAAAAACATGTCGGCTGAGAGCAGTGGGAATTTTTACCATCTGTTCCATCCGTCTCCCTGATATGGCTCTCATTTTCCTCCACTATACAGAACAACGCAATCTATAAAAACACCCTCTGGTTCTCCTACATATTCCATCTAAAGTCATGGAATCATTTTTATTTTGCCCATAATAAAATACGTATAAAGCAATAAATGCCAGCTGAAAGCTGAGATCAGGCTTGCGTGGTAGACTGCATGCTCTGTGCATAGATGGGTGATAACTGCAGTTGGGCTTACAGGATGGGGGCTCATACTTGGTGTCACCACCTAAGTGATGATGTTCACTAGCAGTCCAAAGGCCAGGAATGAAGCAAGACATTGATATGGGGACTATGGACTCCTAAAAAGTGAAGTTGCCCTCCTTATAAAAGTCATGACATAGCCCTTCATGTGAGCTGAAAGCCGAGATGAGGCTTGCAAGAATAGTGCCTGTGTTCCGTCAGATTAGGGGACCCGTCAGATTTCGTAATGGAAGTGACGTTCTGTCCCGGCCATCACATAGTTTGAAATCACCATGCACAGAGCAGGTGTTCCATCAGATTAGGCGACCCATCAAAATTGTAACGGAAGTGACGTTCCCTCACGGCTATGTTGGCATACCCAGCACAGTATACCCAGTGTCACAGATTTCTAAATACTGTATTTCACTATATAAGCTCAGTTTAGTGGTAAAAATAAGTGTGAAATGCAAGATTTCGGTGGGCGTAAAAAGATGCCTGCTTGCCGACTTCAGATTGTAGGCCTAGTGTGGCCGAGTGTGGGGTGTACCAACATGGGTGTGAGGGAACGTCACTTCCATTACAATTTTGATGGGTCGCCTAATCTGATGGAACACCTGCTCTGTGCATGGTGACAGACTATGTGATGGTTGTGATGGAACGTCACTTCCAATATGAAATCGGACGGGTCGCCTAATCTGACGGAACACAGGCACTATCCTTGCAAGCCTGATCTCGGCTTTCAGCTCACATGAAGGGCCATGTCATGACTTTTATAAGGAGGGCAACTTCACTTTTTAGGAGTCCATAGTCCCCATATCAATGTTACAAGTTTTGATGGGTCACCTAATCTGACTGAACACCTGCTCTGTGCATAAATGGGTGACAACTGGAGGAGACCACATAGTTGGTGTCACCAAAGTGATGATACTCACTAGCAGCCTGAAGGCCAGGAATGAGTTGGGACAATGACATGGAGACTATGGACTCCTAAAAAGTGGTGTCACTCTCCTTATGTTATAATAGTGTGACGTTGCCCTTCGTGTGAGCTGAAAGCTGAGATCAGGTTTGCAATTGTAGTGCCTGCTCTGTGCATGGATGAGTGACAGCAGGAGGTACACAAAAAGGCCATACAGGGGGAGATCTCATAGTTGGTGTCACCACCAAAGTGATGATGTTCACTACTATCAATAGCAGCTCGAAGGCCAATAAAAAGGCCGGATAATGACTAGGAGACTATGGACTTCTAAAAGTCATGCCACTCTCGTTATGTTATAATAGTGTGACATTGCCCTTCATGTGAGCTGAAAGCTGAGATCAGGCTTGCAAGGATAGTGCATCCTCTGTGCATTGATGGGTGACAGCAGGAGGGTACACAGAAGGGCATACAGGGGGAGATCTCATAGTTGGTGTCACCACCAAAGAGATAATGCTCACTAGCAGCCTTAAGACCGGGAAGGAGGCGGGACAATGACATGGGGAATATGGACTCCTAAAAAGTGGTGGCGACCTCTTAATGTTATAATGTTAATAGTGTGGCAAAGCCCTTAGTGGGAAAATTAAAACTTGCATACAGCTATACATAGCTGCAGATTAAGATCAAGAATTCAATTATGGTCCAAATTTGAACTTGATGTGATAAAGACCGCCCATTGCTGCTCTCTCTCTCCATGTGCAGGGTGACTGGTCTTGTCTCCGCCCCCTCCTGTCATTTTCTACAAGCAGCCTGTAGTGGGTGGAGCCTGCTAGGCCCCTCCTACAGCTCTGCTCTCTGCACAGACTATGTACAGTACAGTGATGGTGTCACTGCTACTTCTATACCTGGGTTTGCAAAGACAGTTGGTGCACACAAAGTGGATTTTTATCCTTTGTGGCTATGAGGCTGCATAAGATGGGCACAGGCTGCATATGATGGGCAGAAGCTGCATATGATAGGCACAGAGGCTGCATAGGTTGGGCACAGGCTGCATAACATGGGCACAGAAGCTGTATATGATGGGCACAGGCTGCATATGATGGGCACAGAGGCTGCATATGTTGGGCACAGGCCGCATAAGATGGGCACAGAAGCTGCATATGATGAGCACAGGCTGCATATGATGGGCACAGAGGCTGCATATGTTGGGCACTGGCTGCATAAGATGGGCACAGGCTGCATAAGATGGGCACAGGCTGCATATGATGGGCACAGGCTGCATATGTGGGCACAGAGGCTGCATATGTTGGGCACAGGCTGCATAAGATGGGCACAGGCTGCATATGATGGGCAGAAGCTGCATATGATGGGCACAGGCTGCATATCACGGGTACAGACTGCATAAGATGGGCACAGGCTGCATATGTTGGGCAGAAGCTGCATATGATGGGCACAGAGGCTGCATATGTTGGTAACAGGCTGCATAAGATGGGCACAGAAGCTGCATATGATGGGCATAGGCTGCATATGATGGGCACAGGGGCTGCATATGTTGGGCACAGGCTGCATAAGATGGGCACAGGCTGCATAAGATGGGCAGAAGCTGCATATGACAAGCACAGACTGCATATCACAGGCACAGACTGCATAAGATGGGCACAGAGGCTCCATATGATGAACACAGAGTCTGTATGATGGGCACAGGCTGCATATGATGGGCACAGAGGCTGCAATTGATGGCACAGTGGCTGCATTTTATGGGGCATAGTGACTGCATATGATGGGCACAGTGAGGCTGCAATTAATGGGTTTTTTTCAGAACTTTTCAGTTTGCTTGCGCCCCCCCAAAAGATTTTGAGCACCAGCCGCCACTGCTATTGAGCAAAGTATTTCAAGGAAAGTTTTTGTGGCCGGAGATCAGCTTGAAGAATCCTGCCCATCCAATGCAAATGTCATCATGCACAAGAGTGGACAGCGCTAATAAATTCTCCATGGAGAGGCTACAAAAAAAAAAAAATTGGGATTTCCTGCATAGACGCACAGCTTCCTCTCTGTGGAATGATTCATTGCGACGCGCTCATCCCTTGTTGCGCTCACCGCACTGCGATCGTCTAGTGGCTTCCTCGAAGAAAAAAAAAAGGTTAATATTTATAGAGAAACGCGGGCCAAGTGTACAGAGCACCGGATATCATTCATCCGTCAAAAATATTCTATAGAGACTGAGGCGAGAAAAACGCTCAAAGGTCAACCTTATACAGAATATCCTTCTGCTACATTTATGCCCGTGTGGAGTGGTAAACACATGGCCCAAACGTAGAAGCCTTTTAAAGGTAAAATACATGGTATATATTATTTATAATTACTAGTCTGGTGTTTGACACAATTATCACTGTTTTTAATTGCGCACTTTTATATGTTTGTTACTGTATTAAATATAGATATTTTCAGGCTGGCCACTAGAGGGAGCTCTGTCTTGCCCTGTAATCACTTTATCCTTCTGCTTAACAGCTGTTGGGATATCAGCTACATAGGGAGTGCATTGTTTTCAGGGAGTCAGCACTCAAATTTGCATTAGCACTTTTAGGAGGTAAGCAAAGTCAGTCTTTTAAATATACCCAAATAATTGTTGGAGGGAACACCTCCTTGTCACTGCCATGCATGGTTCAACCCACAGGAGCCTAAGTGTACCTGCACAGTGTATGGAGTTGGGAAATCCAGAGTATGTTACATACAGCACAATCAATAGAATGGGACAATCTGGAGTATGTCACTTACAGCACAGTGTATGTATGTGGAATGGGACAGTCTGGAGTATGTCATGTACAATGCAGGGTTTGGAGTAGGGCATTCTTGTGTATATCATATACAGCACAGTGTATGGAGCGGGACAGTCTGGAGCAGCCTTTCTCGACCTATTTACCCTTTAAATCAATTACAGATTTTGGGGAACACCTGCTAAAACCAATGCATTGGGGGTCAGTTAGAAAAATGCCCCCCCTCTACAGTGTTTGTCAGAATCCCACTTTTACAGAAGCTAAAAAGACCATTGATGTCATGCTGCTGGCTGTGCTATGTGGCCCTGACCCTGGACCCTGGAATTACGCAGGCACCATCAAATTCAGTCACAGCTCAAGGAACCCCTAGCAACCTCTAGAGGCACCCTGGCTGGTCTAGACTATGTCACATACACCACAGTGTATGGAGTGGGGCAGTCTAAGTATATTACATACAGCACAGTGCATCGAGTAGAGCAATCTAGAGTATGTCATATACAACACACTGCATGGAGGGGGACAGTCTAGAGCAGTGATGGAGAACCTTGGCACCCCAGATGTTTTAGAACTACATTTCCCATGATGCTCATGCACTCTGCAGTGTAGTTGAGCATCATGGGAAATGTAGCTCCAAAACATCTGAGGTGCCAAGGTTCCCCATCACTGGCCTAGGGTATGCCATGTAAAAAAACAGCCCATGAAAGAACAAAAGCGGGTGCACCGACCTTGTGCATTAACCATGACACCTTTTATTTAACGATAAAAAGTAATCTACTCAGAAAATACATGGAACAACACATTTCCAACAGCTCAGCCTGAACTGGTAACACTTCTCCCAATGGACCAGAAGGATGTGCTTACGCGTTTCGAGGGTACTCTGAACAAGAGGGGTACCCTTGAAACGCGTAAGCATCTGCAAGACTCAGGGACATTGTTTCAGCAAGGCTAAGTGGTTGCTAGAAGCCAATGTCCCAGGTTGTGTGCCGGAGACGCCTGGAATTTAGAGAACGTTCCTCAATTATGAGAACAGATGCTCCTTGCTTGCTCTTTAAAATCTTCAAAATTTATTGATTCTCCATTTATTGTTCCTCAAATATGTTTGGTTCCCTACCTTAGCGCAGAAGTGATATTGAGTGGGACAGTCTGGAGTATATCACATATAGCACAATGCATGGAGCAGAGCAGTGTGGAGCATGTCATGTAAAGCACAGTGCATGGAGTGGGATGGTTGTGACACATAACACAGAATGAGCACAGGTTTGTTAATATATACAGTGCCTTGAAAAAGTATTCATACCCCTTGACATTTTCCACATTTTGTCATGTTACAGCCAAAAACGTAAATGTATTTTATGGGGATTTTATGTGATAGACCAACACAAAGTGGCACATAATTGGGAAGTGGAAGGAAAACGATAAATGGTTTTCAACAACAACAAAAAAAAAAGTCTGAAAAGTGTGTTGTACATTTGTATTCAGCCCCCCTTTACTCTGATCCCCCTAACTAAAATCTAGTGGAACCAATTGCCTTTAGAAGTCACCTAATTAGTAAATAGAGTCCAACGCGTGTCATTTAATTTTAGTATAAATACAGCTGTTCTGTGAAGCCCTCAGTGGTTTGTTAGAGAACCTTAGTGAACAAACAGCGTCATGAAGGCCAAGAAACACATCAGACAGGTCAGGGACAAAGTTGTGGAGAAGTTTAAAGCAGAGTTTAAAGCAGGGTTAGGTTATAAAAAAATATCCCAAGCTTTGAACATCTCACAGAGCACCGTTCAATCCATCATCCGAAAATGGAAAGAGTATGGCACAACTGCAAACTCCACCTTATCTGGTAAGAAGTATTTATCTACAACCTTCCATTAGATGAATGTCCATCCTGTTTTGTATGTGCCACACAGTCATCTTCTTGCCTACATCATCCCATCATTTGTCACTGAGGACTTTATTACAGCCATCTGATTGGACACTATGAAGTTCATTCATACTTCTTTTTTTCTTTCAGTGTTTGGACTCTATCATGTTATAGTCAATATACACTATTATGCCGCGTACACACGGTCGGACTTTTCACCTGCAAAAGTCCGACGGACGCCGCCGGACAAAGTCCGGCGGAAAGTCCGACCGTGTGTGGTCTCCATCGGACTTCCGACGGACCGTTTCGGTCGGATTTTTGCGGAAATCCGACGTACTTTAGATTTGAAGCCTGCTTCAAATCTTTACGTCGTACCTCCGCCGGACTCAGTTCCTGACGGAAAGCCCGTTCGTCTGTATGCTAGTCCGAAGGACCAGATGCGACGGAGGAGCAGGTTACTGCATCTCGCGCTCGCTGCAATAGGAAAAACAAATCTTCCTATTGCGGCGAGCGCGGGGCATACCAGGCCCTTAGGTCTGGTATGGATTATAAAGGGGAACCCCCTACGCCGAAAAAACGGCGTGGGGTCCCCCTAAAATCCATACCAGACCCCGATCCGAGCACGCAGCCTGGCCGGTCAGGAAAGGGGGTGGGGACGAGCGAGCGCCCCCCCCCCTCCTGAACCGTACCAGGCCGCATGCCCTCAACATGGGGGGGTGCTTTGGGGGAGGGGGCGCCTTACGGTGCCCCCCCACCACAAAGCACCTTGTCCCCATGTTGATGAGGACAAGGGCCTCTTCCCGACAACCCTGGCCGTTGGTTGTCGGGGTCTGCGGGCGGGGGGCTTATTGGAATCCGGGATCCCCCTATAATAAGAGGGCCCCCAGATCCCGGCCCCCCCACCCTATGTGAATGAATATGGGGTACATGGTACCCCTAACCCATTCACCTAGGTAAAAAGTGTTAATAATAAAACACAACACAGGTTTTTAAAATAATTTATTAAACTGCTCCGGGGGTCTCTTCTTCCGTCTTCGGGGGTCCCTCCGGTTCATCTTCTCCCGGCGTCCGGTTGGTTCTTCTCCGCTCTCCGGCCTCTTCTCCCGGTGTCCCAGGTCTTCGGCCGGCCCCTCCGCTTTCTTCAGGTAGCTCTATTGCCAGCGGAGGTCCGGACTTCTGGGCTTCTTGGCTTCTTGGCTTCTTGTGTTCTCTTCTCTTCTCTTCCCCCAGATGTTGACACGACGCTCTCTCCGGCTGGACTGGTCTCTGAGGGCTGCGTTGTGACTTATATAGGCGGAGACCCCGCCCCCATATGATGTCACAGTCCCTGGGCATGCTGGGACTGTGACGTTTTAGGGGGCGTGGTCGACCACGCCCCCTAAAACGTCACAGTCCCAGCATGCCCAGGGACTGTGACATCATATGGGGGCGGGGTCTCCGCCTATATAAGTCACAACGCAGCCCTCAGAGACCAGTCCAGCCGGAGAGAGCGTCGTGTCAACATCTGGGGGAAGAGAAGAGAAGAGAACACAAGAAGCCAAGAAGCCAAGAAGCCCAGAAGTCCGGACCTCCGCTGGCAATAGAGCTACCTGAAGAAAGCGGAGGGGCCGGCCGAAGACCTGGGACACCGGGAGAAGAGGCCGGAGAGCGGAGAAGAACCAACCGGACGCCGGGAGAAGATGAACCGGAGGGACCCCCGAAGACGGAAGAAGAGACCCCCGGAGCAGTTTAATAAATTATTTTAAAAACCTGTGTTGTGTTTTATTATTAACACTTTTTACCTAGGTGAATGGGTTAGGGGTACCATGTACCCCATATTCATTCACATAGGTTGGGGGGGCCGGGATCTGGGGGCCCTCTTATTATAGGGGGCTCCCGGATTCCGATAAGCCCCCCGCCCGCAGACCCCGACAACCAACGGCCAGGGTTGTCGGGAAGAGGCCCTTGTCCTCATCAACATGGGGACAAGGTGCTTTGTGGTGGGGGGGCACCGTAAGGCGCCCCCTCCCCCAAAGCACCCCCCCATGTTGAGGGCATGCGGCCTGGTACGGTTCAGGAGGGGGGGGGCGCTCGCTCGTCCCCACTCCCTTTCCTGACCGGCCGGGCTGCGTGCTCGGATTGGGGTCTGGTATGGATTTTGGGGGGGACCCCCACGCCGGTTTTTCGGCGTAGGGGGTTCCCCTTAAAGTTCCATACCAGACCTAAGGGCCTGCGACGGGGCTCGCAAGGTTTCAATCTCGCCAAAAAAAGCGGCGAGATTGAATTCCTTTTCTAGTCCCGTCGTACCCGAGTCACGTTCAAAATGAACGGACTTGTCCGTGTGTGGGAAAGTCCGTTCATTCTGAAAGTCCGGCGGAAGTCCGTCGGGAAGACCGGATTCCGGAAAGTCCGGCCGTGTGTAGGCAAGTCCGGCCGTTCAGAAAGTCCGGCGGTAGTCCGCCGGAAGTCTGGCGGCAAGTACGTCGGACCTAGCTTTCTAGAAAGTCCGACCGTGTGTACGCGGCATTATTGTTTTGCATTGTTTTTCATATCCTCACAAGGTTTTGAATATTGTTACTTTGTGTCATAGCACTTATACTCACCATTTGTTTTGATACATCTTGGCCCACCACATCTATGGTGTTCCATTTTGGTTGCGCTACACTTTTGTTTATATAATATAGTATATAAGTGTGTATGTACTTGTCAAATATTATTCTTTACACTGACATGCAGATCACTGGGTCAGCTAAACACAAATGATATCTCACTAACAATATAAGAAATGATAAGAAAGGCACCGCCAGGATGAAATCTTATTACCTATTTTCACGTAAGACGCTCATTAATCCTAATTACGCCCTGGTGGGTAATGATAAACAAAAAAGCCAATGCCATTAATAAAATGACACAAAATAACCTTCATCATTAACTGCACACAGCGGCTCAGGCCGCCGACCTTTGACCCCCCCCTGACAGCAGAGGACTCGGCCATGTTTTTGTGCGACCCGAGGGGTCGTCCGCGCCAGCGGCGGCTTGCAAAAAAAAAAAGGGTTAACGCGGCTATCTCCTCGAAAATGCTGAAAAGACAATAAGCCGTACGAAAAAGAATTCCCTTAGCAATTTGAAGAAGAAAAAAAAGAAATGTAACTAGAAGCTTCATTTGGCTGTACGTGGGAGCACCGGGCTGGGTATTAGTGACTGGTTGCCGTGGTAACGCTATTATCGAGAAACTTGTGTTCCCCCGATCCTGCCAGGATTCTGAGCCGCTGACAAGGGAGAAGGGAACTCCAGAGATTCATTAAGAGGTTCCCCTAGTAACCAGTCAATGCTCACAACTCAATATATACAGCATTTTGCCGCACGACAACTGGAGACTTCCACGAGAACGAAAAAAAAAAAAAAAAAAAACTCATTAGACTTCCACGTGAATAATAACATTACAGCGATGTTTTCTCTGCATTAGCTCAGCGCCATTGATACTCTTACGTCGATTACTATAAGCGCTGGCGAACAATCGCTAAGGGCAGAGGAAAACCTGTTTGGACGCATGCGTTTCCATCAGCGTGAGAGGGGCGTATGGCGACAGGTCAGTGTCTTTGCTTTTATTTAGCAATCTTGCACTATTATCATGTGTGCCATTGGCTTACTGCTGGCCATACATGCTTCTATAAATAATCGATTTATTTTCCCCGATTGATCACTTCTGATAGGAATAACCGATCTATAGTTGACAACCCATTCAATCAATATGCCACACACAAGGGAAGTGGATTTCAATCACGTTTCAGTTTCCACCATCTAATACCATATCCTGATTGGTTTGAAATACGATCATATTTATGTATAAAGTGGCTCAGTGCTGCCGATTTATGCAAAAGATCAATAATATTCCAACCTAGCTGACTAAGTCAGTTTGATCGAATCCACAGGAAGTTGAGTCTAAATCGATCAAAAGGGAAGTTACAGCTACTCGACTGTTTGCTGGTTCAATTGTTTTGATCAAATCACACATCAATCAGATACAAAAAAACAGAAGAAAGTATGGCCACCATAAGAGTACCAATCGATCACTACATCCATAGAACAAATGCATCCTATGGAGTGAGGTACACAAGTACTATTTAGTAGCAATTAATCGCTAACAATTGTACAATGCTTCAAATATGCATTAACAGAAATGCAGCGTACACACGGTCGGAATTTACAACAACAAATGTTCGATGTGAGCTTGTTGTCAGAAATTCCGACCGTGTGGAAGCTCCATCGGACATTTTCTGTCTGAATTTTTCGACAACAAAAATTTGAGAGCTGGGTCCAAAATCTGTTGTCGTAAATTCCTATTGTGTGTACACAATTCCGACGCACAAAAGTCCACGCATGCTCGGAATCAATCAGAAGAGCCGCACTGGCTTATTGAACTTCATTTTTCTCGGCTCGTCGTACGTGTTGTATGTCACCGCGTTCTTGGCGATCGGAATGTCTGACAACATTTGTGCGACCATGTGTATGCAAAACAAGTTTGAGACAACATTCATTGGAAATAAATCCAGGATTTTGTTGTCGGAATGTCCGATCGTGTGTGCATGCTACTGCTTAGCGATTAATTCATAGCCATTTCAGCGATTTTAGATGCAATACAAAAATGTCACCTAACAGTTTCGTTTTTAAAGGGAAGTGCAAAATGCAACCAAAATTTTTATTGCAGGGATACGTCATTCTGACATATCCCCCTGGCAGTGGGGAAAGGAGAAAGTTAATTCAATTCTGGGGTGTGTCACTAGAGAGATCATCAGCAGGAGGAAGGGGTCCTAATTCCTCTATATAGATCTTTATATATAGAGGGATCCTCAGCAGGAAGAAGGAGGTCCTGATTCCTCTATATGTGTAGCACCCTCTAGTGTTCAATTAAATTAGTGCAGGCAAATTTATTGACTCATGGTAAGTGTAAGTCTGGAACTGGGTCAGGGTTTATTGCAGGTCAGGCTGGGTGACTCAGAGGCAGGTCTCTGGTACCTCCCCCTGGTTTCTGGAAGTTTGAAGAAACGTCTAGAAGTTAGTGGGCGGAGGTCAGGAGGGTTTATCTGCATATTTGAGAGAATTTGGCCAATTCCCAAGCAGAATGTCTTGGCAGGGTGGCAGAGACAGTCCATAAATATGGATGAATCATGCAAGCAGGGGAGTTAGGTAGAAGATGGAGTGCTGAGGAGGCTGTCGGTGGCCTAGGATGGATCCCCTAGGTCTAAAGGTGGTTCTCTACCTCCACGCTGGGCTCGGGCTGGCTTAGGAAGACCCTTACAGCATCACGGTTGTCTAGGAGTCTCGCCTGAGAAGCAGTGGGAGGAAGGAGGACAGCTTGATTACGTCAGCACACCCAGGGATTTTCAAGGGGAGAGACTGTCACATGTAGCAAGCTTTCTAAAGGACAGCCTCGTGCTTAACCCTTATTATCCTTGCCCTAGGAGATCTATAGAGCGGCCAGGAGGGCTGGTAGTGCCTGCAAGCAGTGTAGCTGGGAGCAGATCTACATAAGGAGAGGATACACTCCTGCATGCAGTTTTGCCTCAATTTTTGTGCTATCTCCAAGAGGGGCTGAGAGCTCCTAGTCGGTAATGAGGAGCAGGGTAGGGGAGCTAGTCGCCAACAGCCCCTGTGATGGTAGTGCTACATATGGATCTGTAGTTATCACTGGAGGGATCACCAACAGGAGGAAGGAGGTCCTGATTCCTCTATATAAAAGGATCCTCAGGAGGTAGAGGGCGGTCCTAATTCCGCCCCTAAAGGCAGACGCTATCCGCACATCTGAGACCTACTCTGCTACACATCGTTGTTACATCCAGTGAGTGTTCCCTGTTGGGTGCCTACTTGCCTGGCTTGTTGTGAACTTTAACTCTAAAACAAGTTCTATATCTACAACTTGACTCTGAGTGTTTACTGCCGCCACACCATGCTGCACCTCACCACACCCCTATATAGGTCTTTACATAAAAGGATCACCAGCAGGACAAAGGAGGTCCTGATTATCCAATATAGATCTTTGCATAGAGAGATCACCAGCAGGAGGAAGGAGGTCCTTATTATCTTCCAAAGACCCCACTTACAGTAGATATTGATAAGGTAGAATGAGTCCAGAAATGAGCAAAAAAATGGTGAAAGGTCTAAAGAATAAAACATATCAGAAGGGACTTTAGGAACTTAATATATATAGTCTGGAGGAAAGAAGAGACATGAGTAAAACCTTTAACTATATGAAGAGTGTGAATATGGTTCAGGACAGCAGTGTTTTCACAATGAAGCTAGGACCAAGAACACGGGAACATGACCTCAAACCAGCATAATGTAAGCTCAAAAATAAAAGCGTAGTATTATTTTACTGTAAAAATAGTTGATACTTGGAAAAAACATCCAGCAGAGGTAATGAGTCAGTTAACAGTAATTTATTTAACCTCTTTCAGCCGACGTGGTGCATATATGCGACCTCTCGGCGGGTGGGCTTTAACGGCTTTATATATACACTTTTCTGTGCTGAAAGCACGTGCCCTGCATGCTCCCAGCACAATTACTGGCGGGGACCGGGCAGCTCCTGATGCATACTTGCAATCGGGAGACGTCCCATCATGTGACCATTGTCACAGCCATGCACAGCCGTCACATGACCCAAATGCCCGCCTCTCATCGTTTACAAGCTCTTAAAGGGTCGGGAGGTGGTGGCGGGAAGGGCGGAAAGGGGAAAGGTAAGGGGAAGCATGACTGGGAACAGACGTAGATCTACTCCTTCAATAGATCAGCAACAGGAGAGGCAATTACTCCCTTTCTTCTTTAAGGCTCGTACACACTATAAGAAAATCGGGCAAACATTTTCGTCTTAAGAATTTTCGTACGATTTTCGTATAGTGTGTACACAACTTTGGACAGCCGATTCCGATTTTTTTCGTACGAAAATCCCCGAAGGGACAAACTCCAAAATTTTTCTCGTATAGGAACAGAACGAACGATTTTCGTTTGTGCCGTTATCGTGCGATTTTCGTACAAGAAGAATCAGAAAAGAAAGACTGCGCATGATCAGAAACAATAAACAACTAAAAAAAAGTCTTTGTCGAACGTGAATTTTCATACGAATTTTCGTTCATTGGTTCCGATTTGCTGTGAAACAACGAGGAAAATCGGCCCGATTTTCTTATAGTGTGTATCCCACTTTAGGGATGGTGATTATTGACACTTTTGTTTATGCAAACAGGTTCTCTTGCAGACCTCAGAGCATGTAAAACATAGGGGACACAAGGAACTGTCTGCACAGAAAAAAGGAAATGTCTTTTGTGCCATGATCATGGCTTGGAAGGTTTTTAGGAGTTACAGTCGCTTTTTAAACAAAGCACCGCACACGTTCCAGCAAGCTGTACAAAAAAAAAAAAAAAAAAATCCTGATGCCGTCATCTCTGGATTTTGTGAAGAAAGAAAAAAAAAGAGAAAGCTTTCACCAATCAGAATGTCTGTGCATATTAATCCTTAGCCGGCATGACTCCGCCACACACAAAATAACAAGCACTTCTGTTATTAGAAAATGTGAAACAGATCACCAAAAAGGGGAGCTCAATAAGGATAAACGACTCCACAAAGCCTACATTGTACTTTTCATTCTGTGAGCTGCAGCGGTACCTGCACTGAAGACAAGAACACCTTCCTGGCAACTAAGAAACATTTCTTAAAGCCTACCTCCGCTGGCAAAAAAACCCCATACCCAGCAGCAGTGGCGTCGCTAGGGGGTGGCTTTTGGGGCCATAGCCCTGAATCTGGGGCCCATAGCCCCGAGTCTCTGCAGGGGTCGCCAACGGGAGGGGAGGCTCTCTGGGGACCCTGATTTAAGTGGGGGGCTCTCCTGGGACCCTGATGCAAGGGGGGGGGGCTCTCTGGGGACCCTGATTTTAAGGGGAGACTCTCTGGGGACCCTGATTTAAGGAGGAGGCTCTCTGGGGACCCTAATGTAAGGGAGGCTCTCTGGGAACCCTGATGTAAGTGGAGGCTCTCTGGGGACCCTGATGCAAGGAGGAGGCTCTCCGGGGACCCTGATTTTAAGGGGGAGACTCTCTAGGGACCCTGATTTAGGGAAGAGGCTCTCTGGGGACCCTAATGTAAGGGAGGCTCTCTGGGAACCCTGATGTAAGTGGGGGCTCTCTGGGGACCCTGATGCAAGGGGGAGGCTCTCTGGGGACTCTGATGACAGGAGGAGGCTCTCTGGGGACCCTGATGTAAGGGGGACTCTCTGGGGACCCTGATGCAAGGGGGAGGCTCTCTGGGGACCCTGATGTAAGTGAGGGCTCTCTGGGGACCCTGATGTAAGGAGGGCTCTCTGGGGACCCTGATGTAAGTGGGGGACTCTCTGGGGATATATACACACACACACACAGACACGTATAATACTGTATATACATGTGTATGCCCGCCAAAGCGTATGACTTTCTTTACTACGCTGCTATGGGCTCTAGCCCCAGATCTTTTGTAGGCCTAGCATCGCCCCTGCCCAGCAGAAGAAGATTTTCTAAGGCAGGGGTCTCTAAACTTTCTAAACAAAGGGCCAGTTTACTGTTCTTCAGACTTTGGTGATGTTGGTGTCAGTGGGAGGAATAATGCCTGATCTGTGTCAGTGGGACGAATAGTACCCCAATGTCAGTGTCAGTGGGAGGAAGAGTGCTCCATCATTGGTGTCAGTAGGAAGCATAATGCCCCACTATTGGTGTCAGTGGTCGGAATAATGTCTTGTATCAGTTAGATACAAGGGCCAGATACAGGCAAGCAAAGGGCTGCATCTGGCCCCGGGCCACAGTTTGGAGACCACTGTTCTAAGGGATGAGAAAATCAGACTAGTACTCCCTCATAGTATTTCTCACCACTGGTTCCGGCTGTGATGTCCAGTCCTCCGAATGCGTCTTCTCCATATAATGACAACCAGTTCCCTGAAGGCGATCTTCTGTGAGATATCCACACTACCCATTTCTTGAATGGGAGTCACAGGGACAGGAAGTGAGAGAAAAAAAATCTTTCTAACAGAAGTAAAGGCCTCGTTTGTACCCAATCTATCCAAAAAAGCACAGAAAAATCTATTTCAAATCATTAATGGGAGTGGCCAGTTACTGTCTGTGCTGGCCCAGCTCCTTCACTACTCTCTTCACGTCCCTACATTGTCTTTTATGTAGCTGCCAGGAGAGAAGTGAAGGGGAATATCATAGTGTGTCACTTAAAGCAAGAGCTCTGTGCCTGCTGGGGATGTTGACATCACATCCAAGATAATATAAAGGATTTGGAGGGGTGGCCCAATACTTTTGGCAATATAGTGTGAATGAGTGAGTTTGGGGGGGGGGGAGTAACTTGATTGGCCTGCACAGAGTCCTGACCTCAACCCGATAGAACACCTTTGGGATGAATTAGAGCGGAGACTGCAAGCACTCGTCCAACATCAGTGCCTGACCTCACAAATGCGCTTCTGGAAGAATGGTGAAACATTCCCATAGACACACTCCTAAACCTTGTGGACAGCCTTCCCAGAAGAGTTGAAGCTGTTATAGCTGCAAAGGGTGGGCCAACTCAATATTGAACCCTACGGACTAAGACTGGGATGCCATTAAAGTTCATGTGCGTGTAAAGGCGGGTGTCCCAATACTTTTGGCAATATAGTGTATAATCTTATGGGAATATTGAAGAAATAAATGGCCTGGTGACAGATGTACAGAAGATAAACAAAACTACCAGGACTCTGATGAAGACAAGGAAATATGGAAATGAGCGCAGGAAAAAATGCCAGGACTGACTCGAGCTCCCCCCGGGATCTGAAACCCCCAGCACTGTATGGGGAAGCTGCGCTACCTGTACGCTCCGCCATACAATTAGAAGGGATGTGAGCATGAAACGCTAGACGTCAAACACAACACCACGCTCATCATTCATCAAAACAAGGCTTAGCTGGGATTATGAGGGAAATGTATTAATAGCAACCGGCAGAGGCCTGAAAAAAAAAAAAAACGCATAAACTAAGGCTGGGAAGCTTAGACAAAAGAGATAAAGAGGACCTGTCATCAACACTGTGTGGAATTAAAGAGACCCTGTTGATATATGAAGCATCTCAAAGCAAGTTCTACCTGGAAAGAAGAGAGTACGCTGATCAGCCCTAACTTATGACCACTGACAGGTTAAGAGAATATCATTGATTATCTTTTTACAATGGCTGAAAGTCTGGGGGATATATTAAGCAGCAAATGAGCATGTTGTCCCTGAAGTTGATGTGTTGAAAGCAGAAAAAATGGGCACCATGGTATGTTGCAAATGGAGCTGTGTAGTTGCAGACCAGTCAGGGTGCCCATGCTGACCAGTGTCCACAGTCAAAACTGCCTACAATGGGCACGTGATCATCAGAACTGGACAACGGAGCAATGGAAAAAGGTGGCTGGTCTAATAAATCACGTTGATGTGTGTGCATCAATAAACCCGGGGAGGAGATGGCACCAGGATGCACTATGGGAAGAAGACAAGCCGGTGGAGGCAGTGTGATGCTTTGGACAATGTTCTGCTGGGAAACCTTGCGTCCTGCCATTCAAGTGGATGTTACTTGACACGTACCACCTACCTAAACATTGTTGCTGACCAAGTACACCCCTTCATGGAATTCCTTGATGGCAGTGGCCTCTTTCAGCAGGATAATGCACCCTGCCACACCGCAAAAAAGGTTCAAGAATGGTTTGAGGAGCACAGCAATAGGTTTGATGTGTTGACTTGGCCTCCAATCTAATCAGGCATCTGTTGAATGTGCTAAAAAAAAAAACAAGTCTGCTTCATGGACCTCACCTCACAACTTATAGGACTTAACCCCTTCCCGCCCGCCCTATGGCGGATTGACGTCCGGGAAGTGGTTCTGTTATCCTGACTGGACGTCATATGACGTCCAGCAGGATAACATGCCGCAGCGCGCCCCCGGGGGCGCGCATCGCGGCGATCGGTGTGTCAGTCTGACACACCGCTACACTGATCTTGGTAAAGAGCCTCCGGCGGAGGATCTTTACCACGTGATCAGCCGTGTCCAATCACGGCTGATCACGCTGTCAATAGGAAGAGCCGTTGATCGGCTCTTCCTCACTCGCGTCTGACAGACGCGAGTAGAGGAGAGCCGATCGGCGGCTCTCCTGGCAGGGGGGGGGTCTGCGCTGATTGTTTATCAGCGCAGCCCCCCCGCAGATCACCACACTGGACCACCAGGGATCGCCACTAGGACCACCAGGGAAGGGGCAACATGTGGATGGCCAGGTATGTACTCCATGGCCATTCACATGTGCCCAGTGTGCCAAATCTGTGCCAATCAGTGCCCAAAAATGGGCACTGATTGGCACCATTACGTTGCAGTGATGCCCAGCAATGCCACCCTTAGGGGCATCACTGCAAACAAGCAGTGTCATCAGTGCCACCCATCAGTGTCCATTCATGCAACCTGTCAGTGCCCATCCATGCCCATCAGTGCCCATCTATCAGTGCCCATCCGTGCCCATCTGTGCCAACTATCAGTGCCACCCATAAGTAACCATCAATGCCACCTACGAGTGCCCATCAATGCCACCTATGAGTGCCCATCAGTGCCGCCTATAAGTGCCCATCCGTGCCACCTATGAGTGCCCATCAGTGCCGCATACCAGTGCCACCTATCAGTGCCCATCAGTGCCACCTATCAGTGCCCATCAGTGCCGCCTATCAGTGCCCATCATCAGTGCCCGTCAGTGCCACCTCATCAGTGCCACCTCATTGGTGCCACCTCATCGGTTCCCATCAGTGCCGCCGTATCAGTGGCCGTCAGTGCAGCCATATCAGTGCCCGTCATTGAAGAAGAAAACTTACTTATTTACAAAAAGTTTTAACAGAAACAAAGAAAAACTTGTTTTTTTTCAAAATTTTCGGTCTTTTTTTATTTGTTGCACAAAAAATAAAAACCGCAGAGGTGATCAAATACCACCAAAAGAAAGCTCTATTTGTGGGAACAAAATGATAAAAAATTTGTTTGGGTACAGTGTAGCATGACCGCGCAATTGTCATTCAAATTGCGACAGCGCTGAAAGCTGAAAATTGGCCTGGGCGGGAAGGTGTCTAAGTGCCTGATATTGAAGTGGTTAAAGGACCTGCTACTGACAGCTTGGTGCCAGATAACACAGCATACCTTCAGAGGTCTAGTGGAGTCCATGTCTCACCTGGCCAGCGCTGTTTTGGTGGCAAAAGTGGGACCTACTCAATATTAGGTGGGTGGTCATAAAGTTATGACTGATTGGTGTATATACTTACCTCGGAACACCATTCCGATCATGGGAAAACAAAACTACCAGAAGCTGGTTCTCCATAACTCTTACTGGTTCCTTCTGATGACCTTCACCCATCACAGAATACAGTGGTGATGTTCAGAGAGTCTTGTGATACAAGTACCCCGTTTATGTGAAAACTACCTACCCACAGCCACAATCCCCCCAGCCAATAACTTTTTAAGTTACTGTGCATTCTCAGTAACCTAAATAAAGGCGATCAGACACTGAAGAAGTGCCACACATCAATGATGTCATAAGCACAGGTTTATTTCACAGGAGAATACGAATAATCTATAGATGCCAACTGTCCCGGATTTGCCAGGATAGTCCCACATTTCTGTCCTTTCACACTCAAGACATGCTCAGAAATTGTAGAACTGCAGCACACTGATGACATCACTGTAAGCACCAGTTTATCCCACAATACAACTATACTAACAGTCCCCACCTGAAGGCTGCGGACTTTTAGTATGGTTGTTTTGTGGGATAAACTGCCTATCGTGACTTTGACATAATCTGTGCGCTGCGGTTCTTCGATTTCTGAACGTGTCTGGAGTGTGAAAGGACAGACATGTGGGACTATCCTGGCAAATCCGGGACAGTTGGCATCTATACATTATACATTATCTATACAAGGCAACATTTTAGCCTGGTACCTGGTGACAGCAGGAATACAAGCTTTGTGAGTGGAGGAAGGTGCTTCATTTATTCTAAATAAGCTGTGATCCCGGGACTTTAGCACTCCATACTCCGTCCATTTCCTACTTGTCTGGCTACATCTATGCTGTGCGCTCCCTCTCCTGGGGGGCTAATCTGCAATGTTCCATTGCCTTCTTGATCATGTAACATTTGCTTTCATTTAGGGGTTTACTGCCCCCTCGTTACTCATTTATTGCTACCTGCATGCTCCATAGACATATCTTTTATCCCACTATTCTCAAATCCATCTTTTCAATTTTCAATAAAAAGTGTTTCATCTGCCCTGGTAATTAATTCCAGCAGCACTTCCCTTTTGCCTTTAGTAGCATCTATACGGACGGTATATATTATATACTATGGTCCCTGCCTATGCTTTTTTTTTATATACACCTACTCGCTGTATATATGTCAAAATAAAATATACAAAAACTCTTTGGTATATCTTGCTATATATACTTCTCTATACACTCATCCTTTCTTATGTTTAAATAGAGCATGATGATTTCCTCAGTGTTATAAGAAGCCCTTCCAAGTACCTATGTGCCCCATGTGGCTGTGCGTTACCCTATACTGGTCTCGCTGGTTGTTCCTATCTGGAGGCCTTTGGTTGCACCAATCGGATCGTTGTTGGGACATGGCTGTCTGTTTTTTACAAAATCACTAACGGCTGTATATTCTGCATACATGTATATACACGTTTTCCTGTACATGTTATTTTTTATCGTTTTTTTGTCTGTTTCTACACACATCTGAAGAAGGAGTTTCCTGAAACGCGTCGGACGTGGTCCGTGCGACTTGCCGTGGTGACCCTATCACGGTAGTCCCTGGACCTCTCTAGAGTTTTGTTCTTCTTTTTTTTGCCATATCTATGTAATTCAGATGTCTATAGCCACCTATTGATTCAATTTTAATTGTTTATATTTCAATAAATTTTGTATACTCCTTTTACATACTCTTTGTGTACTACTACTACTTAAAGTCCCGTAAGGGGGAGTTCCTTCTCCACTCTATTGTCTTTTTGGGATGTAGGCCCAGCCCATCAGTCAACCTTACCAGCCCTCTCCTCTTTGATTCCGGGATACAGCATGATCGGGACAGAGGAGTGGGACTATCCCAGCAAATCCGGGACAGTTGACAGCTATGCAATATTCCTATTCCCAACATAAAATGTATCCCTGCTCTGCCCCTGCATGGGCTCAGAATGCTGTAATGAAAAGATTTTGTCAAACTCACAGTTCATAAGGGTGTAAGGTCATTGGTGTCTATAGGCCTCTCTTCTATACCATGCAAAATAGGGCCAGGTAGTAGTGTGTTACTGAATTATAATACTTTATTAGATACACCCGTTCAATTGCTCGGTAACACAAATTGCTAATCACATGGCAGCCAACTCAATGCATTTAGGAATCTAGACGTGGTGAAGATGACTTGCTGAAGTTCAAACCGAGCATCAGAATGGGGAAGAAAGGGGATTTAAGTGACTTTGAACGTGGCATGCTTGTTGGTGTCAGACGGGCTGGTCTGAGTATTTCAAAAACTGCTGATCTACTGGGATTTTCACACACAACCATCTCTCGGGTTTACAGAGAATGGTCCGAAAAAGAGAAAATATCCAGTGAGCGGCAGTTGTGTGAAGGAAAATGCCTTGTTGATGTCAGAGGTCAGAGGAGAATGGGCAAACTGGTTCGAGATGATAGAAAGGCAACAGTAACTCAAATAACCCCTCGTTACACTTAAGGTATGCAGAATACTATCTCTGAATGCACAACACATCGAACCTTGAAGCAGATGGGCCACAGCAGCAGAAGACCACACTGGGTGCCACTAATGGCAGCTAAGAACAGGAAACTGAGGCTACAATTCGCACAGGATCACCAAAATTGGACAATAGAGGATTGGAAAAACATTGCCTGGTCTGATGAGTCTTGATTTCAGCTGCGACATTCAGATGGTGGGGTCAGAATTTGGTGTAAACAACATGAAAGCATGGAGCCATCCTGCCTTATATCAACGGTTCAGGCTGGTGGTGATGATGTAATGGTGTGGGGGATATTTTCTTGGCACACTTTGGGCCTCTTAGTACCAATTGAGCATCGTTTAAACACCACGGCCTACCAGAGTATTGTTGCTGACCATGTCCATCCCTTTATGACTACAGTGTCCCCATCTTCTGATGGCTCCTTCCAGCAGGATAATGCACCATGTCACAAAGCTCCAAATATCTCACCACTGGACAATGAGGTCCCTGTACTCTAATGGCCTCCACAGTCACCAGATCTCATCCAATAGAGAACCTTTGGGATGTGGTGGAATGGGAGAATCGCATCATATATGGGCAGCCGACAAATCTGCAGCAACTCCGTGATGCTATCATGTCACTATGGACCAAAATCTCTGAGGAATGTTTCCAACACCTTGTTGAATCTATGCCATGAAAAATGAAGGCAGTTCTGAAGGCAAAAGGGGGTCCAATCCGGTACTAGCAAGGTGTACCTAATAAAGTGGCCGGTGAGTGTATTTTACATATAGATACCTTGTTTATTCATTGTTTAAAAATATTCTGCTTTTAAAATATTTTGAAGCTCTTTCTAAAAAAGAAATCGCAGGGGGCTCACTTTAAAATCTGTAAAAATTTTTAAAAATATATAAAAGAACTGGCGAAGTGCTATTGTCTATGATGCTCGGCTCACATTGCTGTTTTGCAAGCGACCTAGTTTTACTAACGAGCGAAAATTGCCTATTTCTGGCTTAGCACGCTTTAAAAATGTCTTCGTAATGCTCCACCTATGGAGCCAGTGGAGTAAATATTGCAGGAGGAGAGCTCCTTTAAATGCCTACCAATCTCTGTGTTCCCAGCTGTGCCGGCATTCCTCTTCCCCCGAGCCGGAATCCAGCTGGTGAAGGGAAGTCCCCCGAGACGCGGCTTTTGTTTTTGTGTTTAGCCGTGTACAGGGACGGCTGCAGTGGCTGGTGCTAATTACAGTGATGAGGCGCAGCGGCGCTCGCTGGCACTTGCACTCCAGACCGTGGATGGGCGACCTTTGCTGACATTCTGACTAGTCACTTTCCGAAAATGTCACAAGAGTGACATTTATCCAACAGGCAGAGTGTGGCGGTACGGTCAGCGCGCCGGGAAAGGACGCGGGCATCGCCGTGTGACTTGGGACAGAACGCAGGAGCGTGCGAAATTCTGGAACAAAGGGATCTCTGATGCACCAGCCACAGCAAGCAGATGTTCTGAAGAGGGGGATCCACACCGTTGTAGCCTGCTGTGAACCGAGGAAAAGTGTGGCGGTGGTATGATCCCCTGACAGCCAATCAAATTTCACTTTACCAAAGTCATATCAGAAACTCATTTTTGAATCCAGATTTAATTTTTTTTTTAACTTTTAATTTTATATATATATATATATATATATATATATATATATATATATATATATATATATATATATATATATATATTTTTTTTTTTTTTAAATTTCCAACAATTTTAATCGCTACAGGTAATACAGGGATGACATGATGACGCCGAAGCCAGTGGTGGCCGCTTGAACCATATTACAAGGATCAGGGCTGCTGTCAGAAATCATGGGGCCCTGTACAGCCTTCCTGAGATAGGGCCCCCCAACCTTAACTCCACCCCCCCCCCCCTGGGGTGCAGCAGAACAGCAGCACTGACTTTATCCGCCTTTGCACCAAAAATGAAGAAGAAAGTCCCTCCCCTGCTCCCACCTCCTGGACCCCCCTGTTGACATGATGGGGCCCTGGGAAATGTAATTTAAGCCTTGATAAACAAGTAGGAGTGGAGGTGTGGTCTAGTAAAATTAATTTACTAACTATAACTTACAAAACCATCCCAAACTTGGCCCCCAGCTACATCTCTAACCTAGTCTCAAAATACCAACCTAATCGTTCTCTTCGCTCCTCCCAAGACCTCCTGCTCTCAAACTCCCTTGTCACCTCATCCCATGCTCGCCTTCAGGACTTCTCCAGAGCCTCTCCCATCCTCTGGAATGATCTACCCCAATTGGTCCGATTTTCTCCTACTTTATCCACTTTCAGACGATCCCTGAAAACTCATCTCTTCAGAGAAGCCTATCGGGCCCCCACCTATCAACTCTACATTTATCTTCTTAATCAGCACATCACCCACAGTTATTACCTCTTGTATCTCTTGACCTTCCCTCTTAGATTGTAAGCTCTAAGGAGCAGGGCCCTCTGATTCCTACTGTATCAAATTGTATTGTATTTGTACTGTCTACCCTCAAGTTGTAAAGCGCTACGTAAACTGTTGGCGCTATATAAATCCTGTATAATAATAATAATTTATTGATTTAGGCAGAAATGAACAATAAAGCTGCCCTGGGCCCCCCCTGTTTAGCTGATGAGGCCAGGGCCCAGTACAACAGGACCAGATGTACTGCCTTATCAGTGGCCCTGACTAGGACGTTTAGTCCCTGCATCGCAGCTGCTCCCAGCCCACCACCATATCACATCAAGAGAAAGAATGGGACCGGAGCAGTCCTGCTACATCACATTCCTACAAAAAAAAAAAAAGCTAAAAATGTTGGATAAATAAAAAGTGTATAATGTCCAGGGGTAGGGGGGCTTAGGAAACTATGATTTTGATGCTTGGCGTTTTGCTATTTGCCCTCCTAGTTATTACCTTTTGATTATAAAATAATTAATATCCATGATGGGGAAAATAGGATAGGGGAGGGTTTGAGTACTTTAGCAAAAGGCAACTTGGCAGGGCTGACACCACTGAGTCAACAAAAAAGCTGTGTATTGTTAGTCCACAGCAGATGACATGGCTGCCCAAATCACCACGGACTGTGAAAAATTGTGCATTTCATTTGGAAATCAAGGTCCCAGAGTCTGGAGGAAAAGTGGAGAGGCACGGAATCTATGTTGCATGAGGGCCAGTGTGAAGTTTCCACAGTCAGTGATGATTTGGGGAGCCATGTCATCTGCTGGTGTTGGTCCACTGTGTTTTATCCAAAGTCAGCGCAGCCCTCTACCAGGAAATTCTAGAGCACTTCATGCTTCCCTCTGCTGACCAGCTTTATGGAGATGCTGATTTCATTATCCAGCAGAACTTGGCACCTGCCCACACTGCCAAAAGTACCAATACCAGGTTTAATGATCATGGGATCACTGTGCTTGATTGGACAGCAAACCAGCTGGACCTAAACCCCAAAGGGGTATTGTGGGGTATTGTCAAGAGGAAGATGGGAGACACCAGACCCAACAATGCAGATGAGCTGAAGGCCGCTATCAAAGCAACCTGGGCTTCCATAACACCTCAGCAGTGCCACAGGCTGATCACCTCCATGCCACGCTGCATAGATGCTGTAATTCATGCAAAAGGTGCCCCGACCAAGTATTGAGTGCATACTATACTGTACATGGACATACTTTTCAGTAAAGCCAACATTTCTGTATTAAAAATCCTTTTTTTAATTGGTCTTATGTAATATTCAAATTTTCTGAGATACTGAATTTTAGGTTTTCACTAGCTATAAGCCATAATCATCAAAATTAAAAGAAAGAAATGCTTGAAATATATCACTCTGTGTGTAACACATCTATATAAAATATATGAGTTTCACTTTTTAAATAGAATTACTGAATTAAAATAACTTTTTGATGATATTCTAATTTTATGAGATGCACCTGTATATCGATGGAACGAGGACTTGAATGGACTCAAAATAAAATAAAACCACAGGGATAAAATATCCTAGTCTGATTCAGCTTTTAGGCCCCCAATATTCACTTTGGTCAGCGGCAGTCATACATTGAGGTTTATTGCAGTGTGAGAAAATGGAGTCAAGAACTGGCCACTAAGTAAAAGGCGGATTTGGAGCCACCAGGATTTAATGCTAACAGGCTAGCCCCATCAATTACCAACAACAGTGGCACAAAAAAACTGTGATGAAAGCAGCGACCAATCCCATTATTCCTTAACGGTTGAATCCTTACCTGCAACAAATTACAGCTGGAACTTGTTGCCACAGACATCACAAACACCCTTTCACAGTCTTTCTCAACATTTTTATCCCAGAGGAACCCTTGAAATTATTTGATTGTCTCAGGGGACCCCTGATAAAAAATAATGTTCATGTTCTACTCATGGGACATTATCGTAATTAATAAGTTGCAGATATAAAAATAAATAAAATAATAAAGATAGTGGAGTTTGTAGTGAATGTGACAACCAGAACAAATCATTTTTAACACCCGAATTAAATGACAAAATAGTTTTCAGTAATACTCATCAAGTGAAATTAAGAAGCATAATGGCCATAAAGAACACAGCCATTAAAAATGTTATCGGCCCTTTACATTGGTGGTCAGCAGAAAAAGGGACACTTTCCATTGATTGTCAATGTAGTGCTTCTTTACATTGTATGTCAGTGGGAAAAGTTTAGTGGTCAGTAATGCCGCGTACACACGGTCGTACTTTTCGTCTACAAAAGTCCAACGGACGCTGACGGACTAAAGCTGGCTGGTAATCCGATCGTGTGTGGGCTTCTCCGGACTTTCAACGTACTTTTTTAGCCTCAAATCCGACGTACTTTAGATTTGAAACATGCTTCAAATCTTTACTTCGTAACTACGACGGACCCCGAAATCCGCTCGTCTGTGTGCTAGTCCGACGGACAAAAAGCCACGCTAGGGCACCTATTGGCTACTGGCTATGAACTTCCTTATTTTAGTCCGGTGTACGTCATCACGTACGAATCCGTCGGACTTTTGTGTGGTCGTGTGTAGGCAAGTCCGTTCGTTAGAAAGTATGCCGCAAGTCCGCCGCAAGTCCGCCGAAAGTCTGCCGGAAGTCTGTCGGACAGGCTGTCTGACTTTTGTAGATGAAAAGTCCGACCGTGTGTACGCGGCATAAGAGACAAGCCTTAGATTAGAGGTATGTGGGAGAAGAACCCTAGAATAGTGGTCAGTAAGAGAAGAACCCTAGATTAGCGGTAAGTGGGAGATGAACCCTAGAATAGATGTAATTGAGAGAAGAACCCTAGATTAGCGATTAGTGGGGGAAAAAACCTAGATTAGTGGTCAATGACAGAAGTACCCTTGAGTGTTGGTCAGTGGGAAAGTGCCCTACAATGGTGGTCAGTGGGAAAAGTACTGTAGATTAGTGGTCCTGGTCATTTGAAGAAGTGCCTTAGATTAGTGATTAGTAGGAGAAGTATCCTAATTTTAGTGTTTAGTGAGAGAAGTACCCTAGTTAAGTGGTAAATGGAAGAAGTACCCTAGATTAGTGGTTATTATGCAAATCACCATAGATTAGTAGTCATTGGGATAAGTACCCTAGATTAGTGATCATTGGGATATGTACTCTAGATTAAAAGTCATTGGGATAGGTACCCTAGATTAGTGATCATTGGAATCAGTACCCTAGATTAGTGGTCATTGGGATGATTACCTTAGATTAGTGGTCAGTAGAATTACGCTAGATTTGTGATCAGTGCAAAAAGTACCCTTGATCAGTGATCAGTGGGATAAGCACCCTTGATTAGTGGTCAGTTGAATAACATACCCTAGATTGGTGGTCAGCGCAAAAAGTACCTTTTGATTAGTGGTCATTTGGAGAAGTACCCTAGATTAGTGGTCAGTAGGAAAGGCACCCTACTTTAGTGGTCATTGGGAGGTGTACCCTAGATTAACGGTCATTGGAAGAGGTACCCTGGAAAAGTGGTCATTTGGGGGAGTACCATAGATTAGTGGTCAACAGAGAAGGGTGACCTTACACTGGTGATCAGTGTAGTGTCCTCACTGTTAAAGACGCCTCTAGCAACCTCTGGTGGAACCCTAGGGTTCCATGGATTCCTGGCTGAGAACGCCTGCTTTATACAGTGCATTGCTTTATGCAGGGACCTCCAGGCTAGACAGCAGATAGGCTTTAAGTGGTGTCACTTTGAAAAGCTACCATTATGCGCCACCGATCTCTATTATCAACAGATATTATGTGTAACACGCTTCGCATCACAGAACCTTGAGTTGTGCCAGGAACACTGACTAATGGAGGAGATGACGACTGGACTAAATACAATCAGTTTACCGCTGCCTCTGATTATATAGCACGGCACTGGGAAAAGGTGGCAAGAAGAAGAATTGCATGGCGAAAAATGATGATCACAAGATAAGTCTTTACACCATCTTCTCTATACGGGCCGTTTAATAAACATCAAGCGGCATAAATCTCATTAATGTCTTCTTTACCAAATTCTAGCACCCAAGTAAAACAGAGATAGATAGCCATTATCCAAATCTAAATGTGATAATTAAATGTCATAATGCTTCTCATAGAGAAGCTTCTAAAAACAAAACAAATTGAGAGTGCTCAATATGCATAGTGCGACTTTCCACCCCAAATTTGTGCATGTGTGTTTCCCAGCAAGGCATAGGCCTTCCTGAGCTATAGGGAGGTGGATGCAGTGTCGACAGTCATGCTTTATGCCGTGTACACACGGGCGGACTTTTCACCTGGACTGGTCCGACGGAACGAATCTGTCAGACAATTCGACCATGTGTGGGCTCGATCGGACCTTCAGCTGACTTTTTCCGTCGAAAATCAGACGGACTTTAGAGTTGGAACATGTTTCAAATCTTTCCAACGGACTGGAGTCCGGTCGAAAAATCCATTGGTCTGTATGCTAGTCCGACAGACATAAAGGACGCAAGGGCAGCTATTGGCTACTGGCTATGAACTTCCCTATTCTAGTCCCTTCGTTCTTCATCACATTCAAAGGAATGGACTTTCGAACGGACTTTAGTTCGTACGTGTGTGGGCAAGTCCAGTCGTTCGAAAGTCCGTCGTAACTGCTTTGAAAGTCCGTCGGAAAGACCATCGGACGTTTGATGCTGAAAAGTCGGCCCGTGTGTACAGGGCATCAGTTCTGACTTCAATGCTGAAAATTAGAATTCGCCTACGCAGTGTCCTGGAGTCTGAGGAACCCAGGAGTTTGCATTACAGTGGTATGAGAAGATATTGCAGTGGGCGCAGATACCAGTATTGTCCCTGCTGATTCACAAACCTGGTCATCATTACCTGGTCACACCTAGACCAGCATACTGCTTTCGTGATTGACAGCACTGCCTCTACTGCCCTCCCACTGTGAGCTGCAGTGTCTGCTATAGGGAGTGCGTGAGACAAATGATGGAGGATCTGGCTTACTCAGGCAAGGTGCCTTAGATTAGTGGGCAGTGGTACTGTTATCTTCCTATTTAATTGTAGGAGACTTGTGCATCACATATAAATTGGCTCTGAGACCTCTTTTGAATGTCGTACAGGAGCCTTTAGATCAGTGGTCTCCAAACTGTGGCCCTAGGGCTGAATGTGGCCCTTTGCCTGCCTTTATCCAGCCCTTAGGACACTACTCCTACTGATACGAGACACTATTCTGCCAACTGACATCAACAATGGGGTACAATATCTCCCACTAACACCAATAATGGGTCACTATTCCTCCCAATGATACCAATGATGGGGCACTGCTCCTCCCCCTAATACCAAATGTGGCAATATTTAATCCCACCGATGCCAGTAAAATTTCCACTGCCGTTGGCCACATTCCGGCTTCCCTAAAGTCTGAAGGACAATAAACTGGCCCTTTGTTTAGCAAGTTTGGAGACCCTTGCTTTAGGTATACTTTAAGACTCGGTTCACACAGGGGCGGCACGACTTGCAGGTCGCCTCACCGAGGCGACCTGCACACGAATGCCACGGCGACTTGCAAAACGACTTCTGTATAGAAGTCTATGCAAGTCGCCCCAAGTCGCCCCCAAAGTAGTACAGTAACCTTTTTCTAAGTCGGAGCGACTTCCGTCGCTCCGATTAGAATGGTTCCATTGTACAGGACGGGAGGCGACTTGTCAGGCGACTAGGTCGCCTGACAAGTCGCCCCTGTGTGAACCGAGTCTAAGCCTGCATTGCTTGCAGGCTCTATTCATAAATACATTGTAACTGTGCTGTTATGATGTATATTTAGTGCTTATGTGCAAAACAAAGCCATTTGATACATTTTCAGTTGAAGGCCTTATTAACCCTTAGTTAACTTATTAACTCTTTGCTCACTTATATTTTTTTGTTGCTAAGGGTTTTGGCTGAAGTATCAGTTTAATATCTGCATTACAGACCAGTTTTGGCACTTTTCTATTGCTCGAAAAAACACAGTGTTAGATGTAATTTCCCTTCAGCACCTCTCCATTTTTAATTGCGTGATCTAAATCCTTTTTTTTTTTCTTTTAAGCCCCTCTGATGGCACTAACCACCGACGGCAGGCCGTGATTTCCTTTTAACGTCTCTTTTTTTTTTTTTGGTCTTTTAACACGCTTCAAAGGAAGTTTGATGCCTTTCACTTATTCCACGTCTTGCATCAGCAGCCATGTGCTGGGAGACTTTGGAATGAAAAAAAAAAAAATGTCAGCGGTTTGAAGGTTTTGTCACAGGAATGGTGCCTGTTTGTTTGTCAGTTCTGATACCAGATGTGGTACGGACCAAACCCCACGTGGCTCCGATGAAGCGGGAGGACGAGGTGAAAGCCACCACCTGTCAAACCTGCTGGAAATTCAGTTACACAAGATGGCCCCTGGCCATCCTGCACCCGTACGTTTTTTTTATTGTTCCATAACCTCAGGTACATTTAATATCATAACAACGACATTGAGAAGCATCTTCTATACATCTCCGGCTCCTTAATGGTTGCTATTTTCAGACTTTCATCTCAGTTTAGACACAGCGCAACAGAGATTTCAAAGGTTTAGCGTTGCTGGCCTAGTCATAATTCAACTCTTATGAGAAACATGATAGAGGGTGTTTTCCGATCACCAGGTGCCAATTTTTTCTACTAGAAGAAGATTATGACAGCGGATAAACAGATTACTGGGGAAAAGGGATTTTGTTAGCTTTTAATGTTGTAAAGGTATGTGAGACTGAGAAGCATACATAACAGTGATGTGTTTAAAGAGGCAGAGGGCAAAGTACTAGTATGGTGGTCTCTCTGCAGATGTTGTTCTCCCTTTACTGACCTACCATCCCTTGTTCTGCACTATGTTTCTGTGGAGAGGTGGGCATCTTGGTAGGGGCAGGGCTTTGCTTCCTCAAGTCTCCATGTCTTCCCTCCAGCAAGGAGCAGCACAGTAGTGACATCACCAAACCCTACTCCATATCTTCTGAAAGTAATAGTTAGAGGTAACAGTACCTTAGATGGTCTTATACTGCAGATATAGAACTATTGGGCCCCTTCCTTCCTTAGCGTTTTAGGTCTTTGGCTGAAGTATTAATTAGACCAGTTTTGGCACTTTTTTCTATGGCCTGAAAACACCATGGTAGATGTAATTTCCCTTTAACACCTCTCCACTGTGTCTTTGTATGGAGGTGGCCATCTTAGTACAGGCAGGGCTTTATTTTCTCATGTCCTCATGCATAGCTCCCAACTGTCCCTGTTTTTAAAGGACTGTCCCCGATTTGGAATAAAATCCCTCTGCCACTCCTTCCTTCTTATTTGTCCCTCATTTTGGTCTGATCTATATGGTTGTATATAAGATGGACTTTATATCTTTAAAAACGTGTTAAACCTTTCATTCGATTTCTAAATTGCTGCATTTGTAATCTTCAAGAGCCAGTATAAAGGAATAATAGCGGTAAATAAAAAAAACACTTATGGGTTTACCTAACCTTTTTTTTTTGTATAATTCTCCTTTAAGGGGCGTGACAGGGGGTGTGACCGATGCCTACATGCTTTTGCTAATAGTTGTCCCTCGTTCTCCAGCATGGAGTACATTGAGCAGCACAGTAGTGGCATCACCAAATCTTACTTCAAATCTTCTGAGACTATAAGTCAAGGGTAGCAGTACCTGAAATCTCACTCTGCAGATATACAGCTATTGGGCACCTTCCACCTTTAGCATTTTTTTCTGACGAGGGCTTTGGCTGAAGTGCTGCCTTAACATCAGAGTTATAGGCTGGTTTTGGTGCTTTTCTATGGCTTGAAAACATCATTGTAGATGTAATGTCCCTTTAAAACCTATTCACTATGTCTTAAGTTTTAAAGAAACATACATAATTCCTATGTAAGCCATTTTGTAATTTAAAGGGCCAGTCGTTCCTAATTTGATGTTTTGGTTACAGGTGGAAGCTGTTGGGGTCAAGCTCTAGGTTGTTATTGCAGTTGAGGTCTCCCTGCAGCAATCACCAACTCTGTGATCTGTGTCTCATTTTTGCTTCACAGCTTGGCTACACTTATATATATTGTGACAGTTACAGATGCCATGCTCCTCTAAATATGCATGCTTTAAGGGAGTGTCCATAGGTGCCCACATGGCTGTCCTGCACAGGTGAGGTTTTGAAACTTCCAATGCAAAGTGGAAGTTGTCAGAAGGGTTAGGTTAGAACACCTGTCAGGTTATAATCATCACCTCTTGTTCTGGTGACAACCAAGTTTCCGTTTCTTGTTCTGGTGACAACCATGTTTCCGTTTCTTGTTCTGGTGACAACCATGTTTCCGATTCTTGTTCTGGTGACAACCATGTTTCCGTTTCTTGTTCTGGTGACAACCAAGTTTCCATTTCTTGTTCTGGTGACAACCATGTTTCCGTTTCTTGTTCTGGTGACATTCATGTTTCCGTTTCTTGTTCTGGTGACAACCATGTTTACGTTTCTTTTTCTGGTGACAACCATGTTTCCGTTTCTCGTTCTGGTGACAACCAGGTTTCCGTTTCTTTTTCTGGTGACAACCATGTTTCCGTTTCTTGTTCTGGTGACAACCATGTTTCCGTATCTTGTTCTGGTGACAACCATGTATCCTTTTCTTTTTCTGGTGTCACAGGGACAGGACGGGCATTGAAATCTCCCCAATGGGATTACAGAAAGCACATTCCCCAAATCTATCCAAAACTAAAAATAACAAGAAAATCTGGCTGGAATGGGCTTTATTACAGGTCTGCTTTAAATCTTGTTTTTAAAGTGGCCCTCAATCTGAAACGCTTCAGCTTCAAAATGCCTCTAGAAGATGAGCTGATCACATCCTCATTATAGGAAGCTTCAGATAAAGCACTTATATCTCTCTACATGGCAGGTACTTCTAATGTACTAAAAAAGGGTGATATAGCTGGAACACAGTTTGTTCAACAATGTTCTAGTTCTGCTCTGTGTGCGTTCAGATGTGCCCCGTTCAATGTGATGTAGTGCAAAGGTGACATGTCCACTTTCATATTGCTACTGTAATACATAGAGGCATATTACATCAGAACCCCAGTGATAGGAAACAACTCTCCTTGATCTGTTACATCTTGTCTGTGATAAGACTGACTCTCGCTCTGTACATGAAGGAGCCGCACATAATGTCAGGGCCTGAACCGAGCGACTGAGGATGCAAAATACAATACTTGAGAAGGAGGAAGAGAGAGAGAGAGAGAAAGGAGAGAGATGAGATAGAAAGACAGAGGAAAAGGGAGAGAGAGGGAGACAAAGAAAGAAATTAATAAAGAGGGGGGAGAGAGATCATAGATGTGATAGGACAGAGGAAGAGAGAGAAATAGAGAGAGGAGAGCGGCAGAGAAATAGGGGAGGAGAGAGAGAAATAGAGAGGGGGAGAGAGAAACAGAGGGGGGCGAGGAGAGAGAAATAGAGAGAGGAGAGCGGCAGAGAAATAGGGGAGGAGAGAGAGAAATAGAGAGGGGGAGAGAGAAACAGAGGGGGGCGAGAGAGAGAAATAGAGAGAGGAGAGAGGCAGAGAAATAGGGGGGAGAGAGAAATAGAGAGAGGAGAGAGGCAGAGAAATAGGGGGGAGAGAGAGAAATAGAGAGGGGGGAGAGGAGAGAGAGAACTAGAGAGAGGAGAGAGGCAGAGAAATAGGGGAGGAGAGAGAAATAGAGAGAGAGAGAGAGAGAGAGAGAGAGAGAGAGAGAGAGAAATTATAGGGGAGGGGGAGAGGAGAGAGACAATTACAGAGAAAAAGAGAAATAGAGAGTAAGGGAGAGAGAGGAAAGCAGAGAAAAAATAGAGATGGGGAGGGGAAGAGAGGAGAGAGAGGAGACAGAGAGAAAGGAGAGAGAGAGAGAGAGAGAGAGAGAGAGAGGAGAGAGAGAGAGAGAGAGAGAGAGAGAGAGAGGGAGAGGGAGAGGGAGAGAGGAAGAATTAGAGAGAGGGGGGAGGGGAGGAGAGGGGAGAGAGAAAGAGAGAAATAGAGGGTAAGGGAGGGGGAGAAAGAGAGAGATGTGATAGGGCAGAGGAAGAGAGAGAAATAGAGAGAGGAGAGAGAGACAGAGAAAAAGGGGGAGAGAGAGAGAGATAGAGAGGGGGAGAGGAGAGAGGGAAATAGAGAGAGGCAGAGAAATAGAGAGAGGGGGAATAGCAGAAAGAGAGAAATAGAGAGGAGAGAGAAATAGAGAGGAGAGAGAAATAGAGAGGGGGGAGAGGAGAGAGAGAAATAGAGAGGAGATAGAGGAGGGGGAGAGGAGGAGAGAGAGAGAGAGAGAAAGAGAAAGCGAGAGAGAGAGAGGGGGAGATGAGATAGAGAGAAATAGAGGGGGAGAGGAGAGAGAGGGGGGGAAATAGAGAGAGAGGGGGGGAGAGAGAGAGAGATGTGATAGGACAGAGGAAGAACGAGAAATAGAGAGAGGAGAGAGGCAGAGAAATAGAGGGGGGAGAGAAATAGAGAGTAAGAGAGAGAGAGAGAGAAGAAAAAGAAATAGAGAGAGCGGGGAAGGAGAGGAGAGAGAGAGAGAGAGAGAGAGAGAGAGAGAGAGAGAGAGAGAGAGAGAGAGAGAGAGAATTAGAGGGGGAGGGGGAGAGAGAGGAGAGAGAGAAATGAGAGAGTAGAGAGAGAGAGAGGGAGAGAGAGAGAGAGAGAGAGAGAGAGAGAGAGAGAGAATTATAGGGGAGGGGAGAGGAGAGAGACAATTACAGAGAAAAAGAGAAATAGAGAGTAAGGGAGAGGAGGAAAGCAGAGAAAAAAATAGAGATAGGGAGGGGAGAGAGGAGAGAGAGAGAGACAGAGAGAGAGAGGAGAGAGAGAGAGAGAGAGAGAGAGAGGAGAGTGAGAGAGAGAGAGAGAGAGAGCGAGAGAGAGGGAGGGAGAGGGAGAGAGAGAGGAAGAATTAGAGAGAGGGGGGAGGGGAGGAGAGGGGAGAGAGAAAGAGAGAAATAGAGGGTTAAGGGAGGGGG
>JBBDGP010003815.1:5000-59806 GCA_037952835.1 Lithobates septentrionalis
CCACACACGGTCAGAACATCCGACAACAAACTCGGATCGCACGTTTTCCGTCGGAAAGCCTGATCGTGTGTACAAGTCTTGGAGCGAAGGGATAATTGGTAGTACTTCCCTTATTTCTAGTTCCTGCCAGCCCCCTCCATCCATGCAACCAGTCCAGTGCTGCCGGCATTCTAAGACGCTTTCAGCAGCGGTCGCCTCTTCTATGTACAATGTAGGGTCAATAGCCCCGCATTGTATATGATGATGCTGAGGGACCGCCCACAGCTTCAGCTATAAAAAGAACAGTACTGATGGCTGCAATGAGGGATAGGGTAAGTAATACACCTTGTCCCGGCCTGCACCCCGATACTAGACAAGCATTTGTACCTTGCAACACGGGACGGGGGGGGGTGTGGGGGTACTCAATGGGAAGATTTTGTCTAATTCCTGGAACTCAGATTTAGCCCCCGTTCACACCGGCGAGACTTGTCATGGTATCTAACAGGTTTAATCCGATGACAAGTCGCACCTTATTGTCGGCAATGGCATTGTTCAAATGCAATGCCGACTTTGTGGTGCCGCATCGATTTGAATAAGTAATTCCTGCACTACTTTTGGTGATTTCAGATGCGACTTGCATAGGCATCTGTGCATGAAGCCACACAGATGTCTTACAAGTCGCACTGACATGCGGCTTTGAAATTGTGCGATTTCAGAAGAAGTGGCAAGATTTCAAAGCCGCATCCCGTTTGAACGAGGGTTATCAAAAATATTAAAAGTAAATTACCCCCTACACAGAAAACATGGAATACTCACCTATTACTCCCCGCTGCTCCTGTAGAGTCAAGAAAGTGCCTGCTGAAGATGCTGCTGAATCTGACACTTCCGGGAGTGCCGACCTCCTGGTCCTCTGCGGCACTCAATGCTTCCATCTGACAGCCTTTCTTAATTACCATGTCTTGCCCATGATATCACATAGGAGGCTTATTAGGCCCTTTGTGATAGCAAGTAAAAAAAAAAAAAAAAAAGTTTTAGGGCTGGTTCACACCACAAAAACGCACTCCAGATCCATTCTGGATGAGTTTCTGCATGCACGTTTTTAAACACATTTTTGATGCGGTTCCGGATGCATTCCAGGTGCTTTTTTTCTTAATTTTTTCACTATACAATCCAGTACGTTTTTGATGCGTTCCAATGTGTTTTTGATGCATTTCAGTACAGTCCAGTGCAGGAAAAATGCAGCATGTTCTACTTTTTTTCCTGGAACTGGCTGCACCGGTTTGAACGTTGGCATACACAATGTGTATGCCATTGTAAACCATATGACCCACTTCCATGTGTTTTGATGCAGAAAATAACGCACTGGACTGCATGTGGTGTGAACTAGCCATAAAGTGTAAGGGTCAGTTCACACTACATGCTGTCCAGTGCGTTTTTCTTCTGCATCAAAAATGCATGGAAAGTAGGTTATATGGTTTCCAATGGCATAGTTCACACCAGTGCAGCCAGTTCCAGAAAAAAAAAAAAAAAAAAAAAAAAAAAAAAAAAGAAGAAGTAGAGCATGCTGCAGTTTTTAATAAATTGGAACCACCACCATTTTATTCTCCAGGGTCTCTTTTAGAAAATATATACTTTTATGATGGGGAGGGGGTTAGATGCAATATGCTCTAGCAACAAATTCTTGATTTTAACATATGTGCTAAAAAAAAATTAAAAATAAAAATGCCCAGGTAGAAAAGAGTTAACAAGCAGATTGCTCTGAAGAGCAAAAGAAAAAGAAGAGTGCTTGGCTGCTGATTGGTCAGTAAGTTTTGGCACACAGTGTTGCAGATTTGCTGCATGTGGAGAATAAAAAAAAAAAAAAAAAAAAAAAAACAAGATTAGAGTTGTGTTTGTGGGACCAGGTGGTGTTCATGGTTTGTATAATGCAATGATATAAACTGGATGAAATGGGGCTCCTGGAACTATTGTTTTAATTAATTTGGAGGACAGAACTTTGTATTTATATTTTGAGTTTCACAAATGATAATGTTACAAACCACAGAAACTGGCACGCTATCCATTGCATACATGTTTTAATAATATGATAAAAATACAAAAATTAAAAGCAGTAAAAAAAAAAAAAAAAAAAAAAAAAAACAAAAAAACACACCTTACCAGGTCTTAGACGTGGTGGCTGCATTGTTTTTTTTTTTTTTTTTTTTTTTTTTTCTTTCCTTTATTTTCGCCCAGTGATTTGACCAATAGCACACTTCTTGTCTTAGCCAATGTTCACACTATTGTGGGCGTGTGTAAATCGCACTCATTCCCATTTCCACAACTATAACACTCGCTCTTTAGCAGACACATCATAGAGACTGAGCTGTCAAAGACAGCTCCTGGTCCCCACTATCGATTGCTAGTCAGTGGGACGGACTCCTGATCATGTACCACGAAGATAGCCAATCACAGTGTCACAAAACTGCTGATCCTTACATGTTCAGAACCTTTTAACTACTTCAGCTCCGAAGATTTACCCCCCTTCATGGCCAGGCCATTTTTTGCGATATGGCACTGCGTTACTTTAACTGAGAATTGCGCAGTCATGCGACGCTGTATCCAAATAAAATTGATGTCCTTTTCCCCCCCACAAATAGAGCTTTCTTTTGGTGGTATTTGATCACCTCTGAGTTTTTTTTTTTTTTTTCCCCCTTGCACTATAATTAAAAAAAAAAAAAAAATAGGTCGGCGATCAGCGACTTATAGCGGACAAATCAGGACACTAAGTGACACTTTTTTGGAAATTGGTGACACTAATACATTGATCAGTGCTAAATATATGCACTGTCACTGTACTAACGCCACTGGCAGGGAAGGGGTTAACATTAGGGTTGATCAAAGGGTTAAATGTGTTTCTAGGGAGTGCTTGGTAACTGTGGGGGAGGTGCTTTTACTTTGGAAAGGCAGAGATCGGTGTTCCTTACCAACAGAACAGAGATCTGCCTCGTTTACATCTGCAGACAGCTGTTCTGCCTCTCTCAGGAACGATCGGCGGGTCCTGGCGGACATCGAGTCTGCCGGGCCTGCTGATTGGCTCCCGCTGTTTTCCAATCACAGTGGGAGCGGTTCGCCAGCAGGAGCGGTTCGCCAGCGGCGCGCGTGTGCGCCCCCGACCCGAAAATGCAAAATCATGCACCTACAGTATCTCAGGAAAGTGAGTACACCCCTCACATTTTTGTAAATATTTTATATTTTAACATCTTTTCATGTGACAACACTGAAGAAATTACACGTTGCTACAATGTAAAGTAGTGAGTGACGACAGCCATGCAGACCAATTTGATGCAGTGTGCGGCGTATGGTCTGAGCACTGACAGGCTGACCCCCCACCCCTTCAACCTCTGCAGCAATGCTGGCAGCACTCATACCTCTATTTCCCAAAGACAACCTCTGGATAGGACGCTGAGGACGTGCACTCAACTTCTTTGGTCGACCATGGTGAGATCTTCTCTGTGTGGAGCCTGTCCTGTTAAATCGCTGTATGGTCTTGGCCACCGTGCTGCAGTTCAGTTTTAGGGTCTTGGCAATCTTCTTATAGCCTAGGCCATCTTTCTGTAGAGTAACAATTCTTTTTTTCAGATCCTCAGAGAGATGTTTGCCATGAGGTGCCATGTTAAACTTCCAGTGACCAGTATGAGAGAGAGAGCGATAACACCAAATTTAACACACCTGCTCCCCATTCACACCTGAGACCTTGTAACACTAACGAGTCACATGACAACAACATGATAACGACTCCAAACACACCTCCAAGATGACCATTGCCTTGATTAGGAAGCTGAGGGTAAAGGTGATGGACTGGCCAAGCATGTCTCCAGACCTAAACTGTATTGAGCATCTGTGGGGCATCCTCAAACGGAAGGTGGAGGAGCGCAAGATCTCTAACATCCACCAGCTCTGTGATGTTGTCATGGAGGAGTGGAAGAGGACTCCAGTGACAACCTGTGAAGCTCTGGTGAACTTCCTGACCAAGAGGGTAAGGCAGTGCTGGAAAATAATGGTGGCCACACAAAATATTGACACTTTGGGCCCAATTTGGACATTTTCACTTAGGGGTGTACTCACTTTTGTTGCCATTGGTTTAGACATTAATGGCTGTGTGTTGAATTATTTTGAGGGGACAGCAAATTTACGCTGTTATACAAGCTGTACACTTACTACTTTACATTTTAGCAAAGTGTAATTTCTTCAGTGTTGTCACATGAAAAGATATAATAAAATATTTACAAAAATGTGAGGGGTGTACTCACTTTTGTGAGATACTGTATATACCCTATCTGTAATGGTGACCTATATACCCAATGCTGACCTATGTACCCTATCTGTAATGCTGACCTATATAAGGGGTGGAGCTTATGAGAAATGGGAGGGGTCAAAAAGGAAGGACGGGGTCTGGCGGCCCCCCCCCCATACTATAACTTCACCAGCCACCACTGCTAGTGAGAGACAGCGAGCTGAGCGTAAGGATCTACAGTAGGATACTGTGAGAGAAGTTGTTGCCATAGGAGACAGCAGTTGCTGCAAGATACAGATTGCTACATTCAGCTTAAAGGCCCTCTTTCTTTATCGCTGTCTGCCTAGTTCTATTTTTGTCTGTGGAGTTTGCCTTAATTGCTATTGCATTTGCCTAAAGGGTGTCCTGTGCCCTAAACCCTCTCTCCCCAACGTTCCTGTTAAGAGAAATAAAACTCTCTTTGTTCATTTTTAGAAAAAGTGACTGGCGCCCATCTTTTCACCTTGCACCACACCCACTATGCCTAGTAACCTGCACCTGGAGGAGGAATGTCAGTTCTCCCTGGCTCTGGGGGTCACCATCATGCCCTTGGTAGTCCGGGAGACCGCTACACATACTTTAACCCCTTCCCGACCACTGCACGACGATATACATCGGCAGAATGGCACAGGTGGGCAAAAGGGCGCACAGGTACGTTCCCTTTAAGAAGCGGCATTGTGGGCGCGCGCACATGCCGCGGGTCCCGTGGACTCGATGTCCGCCGGGTGCCCGCGATCGTGTCACAAAGCGGAAGAACAGGGAGATGCCTTTGTAAACAAGGCATTTCCCTGTTCTGCCTAGTGACACGACAGAGATCACTGCTCCCTGTCATCGGGAGCAGTGATCGCTGTCATGTGAGTGGAAGCCCATCCCCCCAACCAGTTAGAATCACTCCCTAGGACACACTTAAAACAGAGGTTCACACAAAAATGGAACCTCTGCTTTTCTGAACCTTCCCCCCCTCCAGTGTCACATTTGGGACCTTTCAGGGGGGAGGGGGGTGCAGATACCTGTCTAATACAGGTATCTGCACCCACTTCCGGGAATAGACTCCCGCGGTAGTCACGCCGCCTCCCGCACCCCCCTGCTGTCTCCTGGGAAACACACAGGTCCCAGGAGATAGCGGGGACCAGTTAAGATGCGCAGCGCGACTTGCGCATGCGCAGTAGGGAACCGGGAAGTGAAGCCGCAACACTTCACTTTGTGATTCCCACACCGAGAATGGCGGCGGCAGCAGCCGAGAGCCGAGCGATTGATCGGCTTCGGCTGCCGACATCGCAGCAGCTGTAGTTTTTGTAGCTGCTGGCTTTTAATATTTTTTTTTGTAGGTGGACTCCCTCTTTAACCCCTTGATCGCCCCTAGTGTTTAACCCCTTTCCTGCCAGTGTCATTGACACAGTAATCAGTGCATTTTTATAGCACTGATCGCTGTATAAATGACAATGGTCCCAAAATAGTGTCAAAAGTGTCCGATGTGTCCGCCATAATGTCGCAGTCACGATAAAGATTGCAGATCGCCACCATTACTAATAAAAAAATAATAATAATAAAAATGCCATAAAACTGAGTGGAGGGGCGTGGCCGGATGTGAAGAGGAGAAGACGTGCTGAGGCTGAGCTCCGCTCTCACACTGATCCTGTCAGCTAATCCTTGCTCTAAGAACCCACTTTTTCGCTCCTATCCGGCATCCTGGGGTCCAAGAAGACTCACGGCACTAAGCGGACCGCTCCGCCGTCACCGGGTAAGACCCGTTCGTCTTCTGCGGCCTGTACACGCTCCTCTTCAGCCGCCATCTTGCCCACGAGGCCCCATACTCCTAACATGTCGGCCGGCACACAGACACAGCCTCAGACTCAAACCCTGTCTGAGTTATCAGCAGCCCAAGCAGCATCTCATGCGGAACTACTGGCGGCCATAAAATCTGGAAACGACTCGGTCATGGTCAAAATAGATCACCTGGTGACCGACGTCAGCCTGATAAGACATGATATGGACAAATTTAGGTCCCGGTTTGCGGAGGCGGAAGGCCGCATTTCTCAGCTTGAGGATGACACTAGAGCTGACTCCCGGGACCTTCGGGCATTGCAGTTACAGGTAAAAGCCCTGCAAGAGAAATCCATTGATACAGAAAATAGACTGAGGAGGAATAATATCCGGGTCATAGGCCTCCCTGAGCGTGCAGAGGGCTCCAAGCCAGCAGAGTTTGCAGAATCCTTCCTTTTGTCCCTGTTGAACATTCCTGCCATGCCTCCTACATATATTGTGGAGAGGGCACACAGGGTCCCCCCCACTCCCCCGGTTCCTGGAGCTCCCCCGAGACCCTTTCTCCTCAGACTTCTGAACTACAGAGACCGTGACAAGCTACTTGCAGCAGCCAGAGAACAACAAGAATTACGCTTCAACAACGCCAAAATAATGCTTTTTCCCGACTATTCCCCGGAGATACAGCAAAGACGAAGATCTTTTACAGAAGCAAGACGTCGCCTAAGAGAAAAGGGTTTGAAATTCAGTCTATTGTACCCTAGCAAGCTTCGTGTAACAGACGGGGAACGGGCACATTTTTTCCTGGATCCTGAGGCAGCACTTTCCTGGCTGGACAGTCGTGGCTAATTTACAGCTTTGTATATACAGGTACTGAAACTTTGGGGAAGTTTTTTCACCTCTACAGGCTCAAGCTTTTTATTTTGTTTCTTCCCCCTTGTCTTCTACTTGTCATACTCCCATTCACATATTTTTCTTTTTTGTCTGTGTCACACTATTTACTGCATGGCAAACTTATCCTTTCCAATTAACATATGCTGACACAGAATCGGAGTATAAAAGTACTGCCAGCAGCCCCCTCAATTTTGTTTCTATTCTTTATATTTTTTATATTTTTATATTTTTATATTCTGCCCCATTTGCCTTCTTCCATACAGTTTCAAGGCTTTAAGGAGCACCCCGCTTGAGACTATGAGCACTATATAGAGAGCAGGACGGCTCACCCCTGGTTGAGAGCACGACACTGTTAAAGTCTACAGGAGCCCTAAGATACAACAGCTTCACCACCCCTGCTATCCCCCCCACTTTGCTCCCCATTTGGGGGCGATCCCCTTTCTCATAAGCAGGTGATTAAGGTATCAACAATCACTTATAGGGACCCCACTCCATATAGCAAAAGGACACAGACTGGTCCCCAGTAAGGGGTGAAGTGGGTTAACAACGTGATATCCCCATATAGGGGCTTATCTTCAGTTGCTAGTTTGGTTTTTGGGTAAAACTTTTCCCATCTCTCCTCCCCGGGTTTTCCTTTTTGGTTTTTTGGTTTTTCCTTTTCGGCGAGGAGATGGGAATTAGTAGGATAAGCACTCAGTGCTTGGGTTTATTGTGTTCAAATTTGTTATTTTTGATTATAGGTTGTACTAGGTTGCTGCAATGGTTAATCGCTACTGTTACACGATGGTATGGCTCAGTGATTCTGCTGTCTGTGAGTTGCCCCTTAACATGCCATATATACTCACCCACTTTGATACAGTTTTCTAAATTCACATGGTTACCTCCCTAACTGAGACGTTTACTGTCCTCTCCTGGAATGTCAGGGGTCTAAATTCCAAATTTAAACGAGCACTGTTGACCAGTTACCTGAAACTACACTCCCCTCATCTTATTCTTCTCCAAGAAACTCACCTCACAGGCAGCAAAATTCTGACCCTGAAAAAACCCTGGATACAGAGGTCCATACACGCCACTTACTCCTCATATGCCAGGGGGGTTTCAATTTTAATATCTAAGAAATTTCCATGTATAATTGAGGAGGTTTGCACGGACCCCCAGGGAAAATTTGCTATGGTGGTACTTACACACTGGTCTCAAAGATATATTATCATTAATATATATGTGCCCCCACCTTTTTCATCAGATATATTATATAAGACCCTAGAGAAGGCGGCTCCCTTTTGCCCTGGGAAACTATTAATAACTGGAGACTTTAATGCCATCATCTCCCCAGATCTGGACAGGCCTGCCCCTCCTAAAAATCACAATACCGATTTATCTACCTGGGCCCAAGCCATGGGACTAGAAGAGATATGGAGATGGAGGCACCCCGCTGTCCGGGCCTATTCATGTTTTTCAGCTTCCTATAAAACTGCCTCAAGAATTGATCTTGCCTTCTCCAACCCCTCATTGTTGGCAGATGTAGTGGAGGCTACATACTTACCTAGTGGGTTATCAGACCATTGCCCGTTGGTTATAGAGCTTCGTTCTCCTACATACCGGGATGCGGCTCTATGGAGACTGGGAGCCCAGTGGATTTCCCACCCTGAGGTAGCAGACATCATTCCACCCAAACTGTCAGAATTTTGGGAACACAATGAGAAATCCTCATCCCCGCAAGTGGTGTGGGACGCTTTTAAGGCCTATACGAGAGGACAATACATATCCATAATAGCTAGTATCAAGAAACAGCAGGGCCAACAAACTCAGGCACTACAGCAGTCAGTGGTAGACCAGGCCGCGATATACAGCGCAGACCCCACACCGACCCAATTTGACTCGCTTAATGCTGCTCAACACTCCCTAAATCTACATCTGTCAGAGGTCACTAGGCTTGACATATACAAAGGGAGACAACGTTTTTTTGAGCAAGGGGACAAAAATGGGCGCTTCTTGGCCATGCTGGCACAACATGAACACCCCCTCACAGTGGTTTCTAGTCTGCGCTCCACAGATGGCGACACAGTGACTTCCCAATCTGGAATACTAGATATGTTTAAGGCCTTTTATGACAAGCTATACACCTCCACTCTCCCCTCCGATTTTCAGCCTGAAACTTTGCAGGGTCTGTTGGATCCCCTGGCACTGGGTTGGCTATCAGACAGGGAGAGGGAATCGCTAGTCCAACCATTCACGGCATTGGAGGTTCTAAATGTCATCCGATCCTTTCCCACCGGCAAGGCTCCGGGACCGGATGGATTACCAATAGATTTTTACCGCACTCACAGTGAATTCTTGGCGCCCATATTAGCCCAATTATACACTGTTTGCTTGTCCAGGGGCGACCTGCCTCCATCTATGCACCAGGCCTACCTGACCTTAATACATAAAGCCCCCAAGGACCCAGAACAATGCACATCATATAGACCAATTGCCTTATTAAACAACGATCTTAAAATTCTAACCAAATTACTAGCCTCCCGCCTGTACCCCTTACTACACTCAGTGATAGACCCCGATCAGACAGGTTTCATGCCCAAGAGGTCCACGGATGTTAACCTTAGAAGACTCTTCACTAATATCCACGCTCAACATCTTAATTCTGGGACAAGGGCCATTGCCTTACTGGATATAGAAAAGGCCTTTGACACAGTTGAATGGCCCTTCTTATGGGAGACACTGCGTAGAATGGGCTTCCCACTAAAATTTATTTCATGGTTACAAATCATATACAAATGTCCCACTTCATCAATACGCTTGGGTTCTAGGTTGTCATCTCCCTTTAGGTTGTCCAGAGGCACTAGGCAGGGCTGCCCTCTCTCCCCGGCCCTATTCGCTATCGCTATTGAACCAATCGCAGAGGCTCTACGCACTTCGCCCCATATTAAGGGGCTCCGTATTGGCCTGCTGGAGGAGAGGGTAGCCCTGTACGCAGATGACATGGTCCTTTTTCTAGGTGATGCCGGCCCTTCATTACAGGGTGCTTTGTCAGTCCTAAACACGTTCTCGGAAGTTACAGGCCTCCGGGTCAACTGGTCCAAATCGACTTTATTCCCAATAGATCAGGCAGCTAAAACCACTTCCCCCCCTGACACCCCGTTACAATGGGTTGATACGTTCAAATACCTGGGAGTACAGGTCTCTGCCCAGGCCCAGGACTTCCTCAAACAAAACCTTGACCCAGTGGTGGTAGACATGAAAGTTAAACTTAAAGCATGGAGTAATCTGCCCCTATCAGTCTGGGGTAGAGTCAATCTCCTCAAGATGAAAATCATTCCCAAATTTACTTACCTTTTCCGCCACTCTCCGCAGTGGATTCCCAAATCATTTTTCACCAAACTGAACCAAAAATTCTCAGATTTTCTGTGGGGCCCCGCCCCGCCTAGATACAAACTGTCAACCTTAATGAGGCCAACGTCTCAGGGTGGCATGGCATTCCCAGACTGCCACAAATATTTTCTCGCCACCCAGCTAGTAACAGTGGTATGGTGGTTAAACCCTGATAAAACTAACACAGCATCAACATTGGAAGCTACGGTAGTAGGCTCTTGGGAAACCCTCCAATTTCTGATATACAGAGGCCCACGCGTCACACACCCTCTAACCCCCTCCATGCTTACTACCCTGCGAGCTTGGCGCATGGGTCTAATTATAGGTAAACACAAACAATCAGAAATATCTCCTAATGCCCCTTTATGGCTAAACCCATATCTGTCACAATTTAACAAACTCACAGACCCACGGGCATGGACCAAATTTGGAATTAAATTGATCTCACAAATTGTATCACAGTCTTCTCTGCTCACATTCCCCCAGCTCTCCTCACTATATAATTTACCGAAACACTATCAGTTCCGCTATTTCCAACTAGCACATGCATTCTCGGCCCAATTCCCACACTCTTCTTGTATCCTGATCCAATCCGAGCTGGAGAAGATGCTTAGGTCGGGTTGCGCTGAGAAACCTACCTCACGCATTTACGCACATCTGATCTTTGTATCTTTACCACCCCTGGACAAACTCTGGTCCCGTTGGCAGCGTGACATTCCGGTGCTAGACAATGATGACTGGGATGACGTCTGGGATTTCCCTTTCAGATCACTGGTTTCCATGCGAGACAAATTAGTACAATTCAAAATTGTACATCGGGCGTACTTTACCCCACACAGGATACATATGATGAACCCTAACATTACCTCTGATTGTTGGAGATGTGGAATCTCACCAGGAGACTTCTCACACATCTTCTGGCACTGTCCGGGGGCTCAGCAGTACTGGAAGGAGGTGCTTAGTGTAACGAATAAGGTCGCCTCCACTAACTTACCAATGTCAATGGAAATATGTATACTAGGATTAATAGAAAATGTTGTCCCACAAATAGCCAAGCGCACTATGATTGGGCTTCTGTTATTCTATGCTAGAAAAAATATTGCAATACAGTGGAAAAAACCTAACCCCCCTTCCGGTAAACAGTGGAAGGACCTGGTCAACAGTAGCCTTCCACTGTACAAGGACACGTATGCAAATAGAGGTTGCCCCTTGAAATTTGACAAGGTCTGGAGTAAATGGTTGAAAACAATGCAAATTGCACAGTGATACATTGCTCGAACAGGACCCAGGTTTTGCCGAATAAATAAAGATGCTTCTAATGTAGTCTTCACAATGGCTATTTTAGGCCCCTGGCACCTATTGGACTCAAATGTATAACACTCCCGGAGGAGGACTGATTAATGAATATTAACATGTGATATGTCTGGGAAATCTCACTGATAGCCACATTTATAATACTGTCGTGGTATAGATGACCTGTATGCAACCAAGTGTTTATGTACTGTTTGTTTATAAAATTTGTAATAAAAAGAAATTTAAAAAAAAAAAAAATGCCATAAAACTATCCCCTATTTTGTAGATGCTATAAATTTTGCGCAAACAATATACGCTTGTTGCAATTTTTTTACCAAAAATATGTAGAAGAATAAATATCGGCCTAAACTGAGGAAAAAAATAATTTTTCATATATTTTTTGGGGGATATTTATTATAGCAAAATGTAAAAAAATATTGCTTTTTTTTCAAACTTGTCGCTCTTTTTTTGTTTATAGCACACAAAATAAAAACCGCAGAGGTGATCAAATACCACCAAAAAAAAGCTCTATTTGTGGGGAAAAAAGGACGACAATTTTGTTTTGGTGGAACGTCGCACGACCGTGCAATTGTCAGTTAAAGCGACGCAGTGCCAAATCGCAAAAAGTGCTCTGGTCAGGAACGGGGTAAAATCTTCCAGGGCTGAAGTAGTTAATACGTACCAGTTTATGTTTTTTGTATATGGATGGGTACCCTGTTCTTGTTGGATCCCATATTCACTCCTTCACATTTGGCAATCTATTGGCTCTTTCGTGTAATATTTTAATATGTTAAAACCTGAATAAACATATATTTGATTTTAAAGTGACCCTGTCACTTATGGAAGTAAAGCCTTTGAAAGAACACAGTTAAAGTGGTTGTAAACCTTAGACATGAAATATGAACAAAGCATATCCCTCTATAGTGTGTACTTGTCTCCATTAGGAGCACTAAATGTAATTTTTGTCTGCTGCTTCATTCTTCTGTTATCAGCATGAGTCACTTCTGACAAGTTTTACTGACGCCAAGAGAAAAATGGTGACAGGTGAGGGATCTCCAGCAGTTGACAGCCTCAGCTCTGTTCCTGTGTGCTGTGTGAGGGGGAGGGGGGGGAGTTCTCTTCCCTCCAATCAGCTCTCAGAGCTCTCCTCATTGAGCTTTACAGGGTGTAACTTCAGCTCTCCGCCTCCTTTTTCTGCCAGCTCAGACAAATTCAGCATCTTGAGCGGCAAACGGCAATCGTACACCACCAACCCACGCCCCCCCTCCCCAGAGATAAGCGGCAGCGAGAAGCTAACATCACAACCACCCCACCCCCCCCCCCCCACGTGCCACCCAGCCACCTCCCTCTGCGGGTGAAGAACGGCGGCGATCAATGGGCTGGCCGGTGGTGGTGCCAGATCTAAAGTCAATTATTGGTCAATATTGTGACCTCAACATATTCAGTAGACTTCTCCTAAACCATAGGAACCCACTACCCACTGGAGGCTTGGGGAATCATTTTGAAGTATAAAACAAAAAACATTCTCCAAAAGAGAACGTATCAGTCGAACGAACTGGTGTGATTACATTGTTAAATATTTGACATCAATAGACGTGGTTGTGTTTTCACAGTAATGTCATTGTCCAATTTAGTTAGGAATTGGCTCTTCTATCAGAGTCCCCATACAGAGGCATTTACCTTGTGGAATGTTCCTCCACCTTGCAGTTATACTTTTCTGCCATAAGGTGACGCTGTTTCCCATGTTTGATGAGGAATTCAGAAGTTATTTGTGAGAACAGTCTGAATTTGGACTTTTTGAACAGTATTTTGATGAAATTTAGGCAAAAAGATCACATACTGTATATAAGCTTAACTCTACAATTCCTATCATTTTGAATAACTAAAATTTTCCAATGAAAAATGCACTTTGGAAGTAGTGTGTCCTTTAACCCTACCTATGCTAAGGGGTCTTCTATGCTGGATATATTCCCTTCCATAGTTTATCATAAAAAATGTAGAAGGGCTCTTTCACACATGTGGCCGGGGGGTAGTAACAGGCGGCAGAGCCTCTGCGTTTTTAACTCAGGCTGCAGAATTTTACAGACGGCCCGGCCTGTCAAACTCGCCTATTGAGGAGACGTGACACAACCATATGCAATGCACACAATTTCAGCGCTGTAGTGTGGCATTACGGGGTCAAATCAGGTGGTGAGTAGTCAATACAATACTGGGGAACAGAACACGTTACCAAAAATGGAAAAAAATACTTTTTCTTTAAAACTTAACCCTCCATGTGCTGATCCTTAACCACTTCGCACTCGGGCCATTTCTGACACTTCGCTCCTACATGTAAAAATCAACTTTTTTGCTAGAAAATTACTTAGAACCCCCAAACATTATATATATATATATATATATATATATATATATATATATATATATATATATATATATATATATTAGGGCTGTTACTGATTAAAATTTTCGTGTTCGATTAATTGATTTTTTTAAATCAATGAATCGACTAATTTCGATTAATTATAACGCACATACAGATCCAACTACTGATTTAGCACCGTTGTTATGGCAATGGCCGAAGCCGGACATAGCGGGGCATGGCTAGGACGTCACACGTCATAGATTCAGCCTCACCGTACCCATAATCGCAGCCTCACCATGCCCATAATGCTGTCTCACCGTGCCCATAATCACAGCCTCGCCGTGCCTATAATGGCAGCCTCACTGTGCCCATAATGCAGCCTCACTGTGCCCATAATGCAGCCTCACCGTGCCCATAATGCAGTCTCACCGTGCCCATAATGCAGTCTCACCGTGCCCATAATGCAGTCTCACCGTGCCCATAATCGCAGCCTCACTGTAGTCAGTGCCTGTGCTTGGATTACACAGTCTGAGGGCATCTCCCGCTGTGTGTCTCCGAGCTGAGTCTGAAAACTTTGGCCGCGCTGTGAGAAAAGTCCCGCCCTCCTCCTAGATCAGCTCGTGTGATAGACAGCGCTGTGAGAAAAGTCCCACCCTCCTCCTAGATCAGCTCGTGTGATAGACAGAACACTGCGTCTATCACACGAGCTGACCTAGGAGGAGGGCGGGACTTTTCTCACAGCGCGGCCAAAGTTTTCACACTCAGCTCGGAGACATACATCGGGAGATGCCCGCAGACTGTGTATGACATATAGTGGAGGACGAGGGAGCATAGCGCTGCGCTGCAGCCACAGCTTGGCCCAAAGCGGCCCCAGGGCAGGCAGCCTACCGATCAAAAACATTTTGATCGATCAAAAAAATTACCGATTAATCAAGGAATTATTCGTTAATTTCCGCAGCCCTTTTATATATATATATATATATATATATATACAGTGGGGCAAAAAAGTATTTAGTCAGCCACCAATTGTGCAAGTTCTCCCACTTAAAAAGATGAGAGAGGCCTGTACTTGTCATCATAGGTATACCTCAACTATGAGAGACAAAATGTGGAGACAAATCCAGACAATCACATTGTCTGATTTTTGAAAGAATTTATTTGCAAATTATGGTGGAAAATAAGTATTTGGTCAATATCAAAAGTTCATCTCAATACTTTGTTATATATCCTTTGTTGGCAATGACAGAGGTCAAACGTTTTCTGTAAGTCTTCACAAGGTTGTCACACACTGTTGCTGGTATGTTGGCCCATTCCTCCATGCAGATCTCCTCTAGAGCAGTGATGTTTTGGGGCTGTCGCTGGGCAACACGGACTTTCAACTCCCTCCAAAGGTTTTCTATGGGGTTGAGATCTGGAGACTGGGTAGGCCACTCCAGGACCTTGAAATGCTTCTTACGAAGCCACTCCTTCGTTGCCCGGGTGGTGTGTTTGGGATCATTGTCATGCTGAAAGACCCAGTCACGTTTCATCTTCAATGCCCTTGCTGATGGGAGGAGGTTTGCACTCAAAATCTCACGATACATGGCCCCATTCATTCTTTCATGTACACGGATCAATCGTCCTGTTCCCTTTGCAGAGAAACAGCCCCAAAGCATGATGTTGCCACCCCCATGCTTCACAGTAGGTATGGTGTTCTTTGGTTGCAACTCAGCATTCTCTCTCCTCCAAACATGACGAGTTGTGTTTCTACCAAACAGTTCTACTTTGGTTTCATCTGACCATATGACATTCTCCCAATCCTCTTCTGGATCATCCAAATGCTCTCTAGCAAACCTCAGACGGGCCCAGACATGTACTGGCTTAAGCAGGGGGACACGTCTGGCACTGCAGGATCTGAGTACCTGGTGGCGTAGTGTGTCACTGATGGTAGCCTTTGTTACGTTGGTCCCAGCTCTCTGCAGGTCATTCACTAGGTCCCTCCGTGTGGTTCTGGGATTTTTGCTCACCGTTCTTGTGATCATTTTGACCCCACAGGGTGAGATCTTGCATGGAGCCCCAGATCGAGGGAGATTATCAGTGGTCTTGTATGTCTTCCATTTTCTAATTATTGCTCCCACAGTTGATTTCTTCACACCAAGCTGCTTGCCTATTGCAGATTCAGTCTTCCCAGCCTGGTGCAGGTCTACAATTTTGTTTCTGGTGTCCTTCGACAGCTCTTTGGTCTTCACCATGGTGGAGTTTGGAGTGTGACTGTTTAAGGTTGTGGACAGGTGTCTTTTATACTGATAACAAGTTCAAACAGGTGCCATTAATACAGATAATGAATGGAGGACAGAGGAGCCTCTTAAAGAAGAAGATACAGGTCTGTGAGAGCCAGAAATCTTGCTTGTTTGTAGGTGACCAAATACTTATTTTCCACCATAATTTGCAAATAAATTCTTTCAAAAATCAGACAATGTGACTGGATTTGTTTCCACGTTTTGTCTCTCATAGTAGGTAGAGGTATACCTATGATGACAATTACAGGCCTCTCTCATCTTTTTAAGTGGGAGAACTTGCACAATTAGTGGCTGACTAAATACTTTTTTGCCCCACTGTATATATATATATATATATATATATATATATATATATATATATATATATATATATATATATATATATATATATATATATATATATATATATATATATATATAATTTTTTTTTTTTTTTTTTTTTTTTTGCAGAGACCCTATAGAATAAAATGGTGGGTGTTGCAATTTTTTATGTCATGCGGTATTTGCGCAGAGGTTTTTCAAACACAATTTTTTGGGAAAAAAAAAACACTTTTATGAATTAAAAAAAACAAAACACTAAAGTTAGCCCAATTTTTTTGTATAATGTGAAAGATGATGTTACGCCAAGTAAATTGATACTTAACATGTCATGCTTTAAAATTGCGTATGCCCGTGGAATGGCGGCAAACTATGGTGCTTAAAATTCTCCATATGCTTTAAACGTCTTTACAGGTTCCCAGTTTAGAGATCTGGTGCTAGAATTATTGCTCTAGCTCAGACGTTCGCGATAATACCACACATGTGTGGTGCAATCACCATTTACATATGCGTGCGGGAGTAATGTAATCATTCGATTTTGCGCGTAAGCACGCTGGGACGGGGGCGCTTTACAATTTTTAATTATTATTTATTTATTGTATACACAATTTTTTTCTTTTTTACATTTTTTTTGTACTAATTTTATTGCTATCACAAGGGATGAACAAGATCCCTTGTGATAGCATGGGCCGTGACAGATCTCTGAAGAGATTTGGGGTTTATTAGACCCCATTAAATAAGTAAAGTGAAATACTCAAGCGCTGAAATGGATAAAGGCTAATGTGAGTAAAAGTGTTTTAAAGATGATAAAATTAACAATACGATGTGTATAAGATATATATATTTCCTGACAGACTCCATGGCAGCTTACGTGTGGGTTAACCCTGCCTCCTCTCCAATGCTATAGGACCCCATTCCCATAAATGAGAGCTCACTGCTAGGTACCGTGTTCTTTCTTTGTCCTCCTCCAATGGACCTACACATGCTGTTCGTGTCCGGTCGGATGTTTTCAAAATCTTCAGCACACTTCTTATGCGGTGCAGATCAGGGCCCAGCCATGGATGGGCGAGTAGCTTTTGAGGCACTAGATACCCCACTGGTGGATGGGAGGTGGCCTCTGTGTGCAGGATGGACGGACGCATCATCGGCTGGCAAGGTCTGCGACCCTCTTCTTTCTCCATGGCAGTCGTTTCTGTGTTTATGTTGTATGTGGCTCAAATAGTTCAATAAACTGTATTTGTGTCCCCTCATGGCGGCTGGAGCGCTCTGCGTTCCAGCTCGCCTCGGCGCTCCCGGGTCACAGCCGTCGCCGCCGTTCGCGCATGCACAGAGACCTCTGCGAGAGCGAGGCTTGGTTCGTGCATGCGCGGACCGGTGGGTTCTCTGGCGGCCGCGCAGGCGCCGTACGGCTCCTCCCCACGGCGCAGGCGCGAGGTGGGGGGGCGGTGATGTCACGGGCGGGGGATTTAAAGTCAGCTGCTGGCTCCTGTTAGAATGGGATTCTCCCAGGCTATGAGCAGAAGCGGTTGCAGCTTTCTCTCCCTTTCGCCGATGGAAATGTGTGTGTATTTACAGGAATGTTGCAATATTCTTTTGCATATCAGTTTTATTATTGTTAAAAAAAAATAAAAAAAAATAATAAATAAATATTTATGGTCGGAGCCCTATGTCCGATATGGACATAGATAACACTTATAATAAAGATAAGACTTACCATCGGAAATAGACCTGGAAGTGTGGACTTACCATATGAAATGGACCTGAAAGTGTGCCTTGGTCTAATGGCCGGTATGCCAAAATAAGGGGGCATACCCTGGTTTTAAGAAATGATTATTCTGTAGAGAGAAATGAGATGAAATGAATGAAATGAAATGAATGCCTTGAAATGGGGATGGGAGGGTGGGTATCGCGCACAGGAAACCGACAAGCACCACAGGTGAGCGGGCTGCTTAAGTACCCACCGGGCTCCTCCCATAAATTCAGGCCACCATACTGGCCTTCCTACTTATGGTCGGAGCCCTATGTCCGATATGGACATAGATAACACTTATAATAAAGATAAGACTTACCATCGGAAATAGACCTGGAAGTGTGGACTTACCATATGAAATGGACCTGAAAGTGTGCCTTGGTCTAATGGCCGGTATGCCAAAATAAGGGGGCAAAAACATTCAGGTAGGGGTAAAATATATAAGTGGTTTTCAGGTATTCATTGAGCCAATTTGGAGAATGCCTGTGCCATCTCCACTCGAGGACTGGGTATATACCGGGCGACGCAGGCCGACTTCCATCCGCCTAGTCTCCCGATGACGCGGTCCGGGACCCCCCGGCGGGTTGCCGCGGAGGCTGCTCCGATGCGGAAGGAGTGTCCGGAGTACTGCCTGGGTTTAAGGTGAAGATTTGCGGAGAAGTATCCTTATGTGTTTTACAAAGTGACATGCGTTTAAGGGTTTAACTGGGAATGGTAGAAGAGGACTGGTGTCCGATTGTTCAGTCAGGAGTGAGAGGAGACGGTTAAGTACGGTGACTGGACACCAGCTGTTATTGGTTCTGTAGAGGTGAATGTCCACTCCAGAGCCTGTTTCCTGGGTTTAAGAAACCTCGAGGTGAAGGATGAAATGGTCTTGGTGGCGAAGCAAGTGCCGTCTGCGTAATACTTGGTCTGTGGGGTGGTTATAGGTGAACCCGTAGTAAGCCAACTATATGGCTGCTTGTAGGACCGTGCTGGGCAGCAGACCGAATGGCGAAGTAGCCAGAATAGTCGACATATCCCTGAAGATGGGCCCCGTAATGGGTAAGCGCTTAGTACTGTTCAATGGTTGTTGTTTCTGGATGCCCCTTAGGATGGCTCGTATAGCGTGTGATGAGAACAGTGAAGATTTTGTGGGGTCTTCCAGGGTCACGAAATGTTGTATGCCGGCTAGGTGTAGCCGAATGGTATTGTAAGATAAGCCAGCTGGGTGTGGCAGTATGAAATGAAGGCCAGTACCTGTTTGACATCTATTGGTCCTTTACGGCAGGATGTGAGAAATTTATTGAACGCCTTTCAAGCTGTCTGGTAGGCTTTGAGTGTGTTATGAGAGAGTGAGTGATTGATGAGCTGCGTTGCTCCTTGTAAATGTTAAACTAGTCCAGGGTCAGTTGTGACCAGGCAGGGATAGGGGCCGACACTGGATCGGCTCCGGGAACCTGTTTGAAAAGGAGGTGTAGTTAGAACGTGGCAGTGCGTCAGCAGCTAAATTGTGTCTGCCTGGAATAAATGCACAGTGTATGTTAAACTGATGCTGTAAGAACAGTTGTACCAATCTGCGCAGGAAGGACATGACTGCTGGGGAATTGGACCTGCCTTTGTTGATGTCTGCCGTGGCCTGATTGTCGGTGGTGAAGACTACGGTTTGCCCTGTCCAATGGTGACCCCAGAGTTGTGCAGCTGCCACCATGGGATAGAGTTCGAGGAGGGAAGATGTTTTGAATAAAGCCGGGTATCAACAGTATCTGTTGAGGCCAGGGTCCTGAAAACCAATGATGGCCAAAAATTGCAGCGAAACCTGTGGTGGCTGCAGCGTCTGTCACCACCTGGGGTGACAGGGCTGAAACCATGGGTATAATTAGGGATATGCCATTCCGGGAGGACGGAATTCGTCCCACATAGATAGGTCCGCTATTGCTGCGGAGTCTAGATTTAAGATCTGATCGGGGTCTTGTGTTTCTGGCAGGAATCTCAGCAGGCGTGACACGAAGGTGCGGCCTTGTGGAATAATTCGTATGGCGAAATTCAGCATTGCCAGGAGAGATTGCAACTGCTTCTTGGTACACCCCTTGGTGTGGGTGAATTTGTGAAGGACCGCCTTAATGCGGGTTAGTTTGTCGAGGGGGAGATTGGCTTGCATAGCGCAGGTGTCTAAGTTGGCCCCGAGAAAGGTGATGTTATGTGCTGGGCCTTCTACTTTGTGCTCGGTGATGGGAAGATTGGGTTTTCCGAATATCGCTCTGAGTTTGTCGAGGTCTCCTGGGGGCTTGCTGGGAGGTTCTATTAGTAGGAAGTCGTCCAGGTAATGGATGACTTTTGTCACTGAGCCTTGTGTAACAGTATCCAAGCAAGAGACTGAGCGAATGTGTCGAAGAGCCAAGGGCTGCTCTTCGAACCGAACGTCAGTTCTGTGGCCAAACAATATGCCTCCTTCCACTTGACGCCATGCCAGCACCAAAGGGATGGACGGATAGGCAGGAGCCTAAGGCATCCGAGATGTCGGCTCTGGAAAGCCAGGCACCTGTACCTGCTTTGATGACTGCTTGTATCGGCATGTCTACGGAGGAATATTTTAGGGAGAATTCTTCGGAGGGAATCAGGGAATTGAGACTGGGGATGTGGGAAGAATGAGGCGCAGACAGGTGGTACCCCAAACGTAATTTATCTGTGAATTTGCCCTTGACAAGCCCCAAATAGGGCTGACTCTCCAAGTGCTGAAAAGGGGGCTGAGTGAAAGGCCTATAACGTACTCTCGGTCTAGTTCTGTTTGTAAGAGCCGATCTATGGTTTGTTCGTCGATGGCTGCTGAACGAATATTCCCACATTCGTACGTACTGTGAGGTAGTGAAATGAGGCCTGTGTGAAAGCCGACAGAGGGGCCGTGAAGTCTTCGCTGCCGGCCTGTGACATGATTTGATCTGATGAGAATATCCTGTTTTTGAGCTCGTATATATTTTTTTTTTTTTTTTTTTTGTGAGAACGAAATGATTCGAAAATGTTTGCCTTGATGTCTGTAATGACTGAACTGCATGACAAAGGTCCGGCCTGGTCGTGTCGTGACTGATGCGACCGTGAACCGGGCTCCTGGAGCATGTACTGAAATGAGGCAACAGAAGAAACATTGGTGCACACCGGGACGAATCGGTGCTTGTTTGATGCATCTGGATTCGAATCGGAGCGCAGCATGAAATGAAATGAGAGAAATGTTTACCTTGACCGAGGCTTGAATTGGTTGTGCCGTGTTTTGCGACTGGCAACCGACCGAGCTTTGGTATAGGTATGGATTTTTTTTTTTTTTTTTTTTTTTTTTTTTGAGGAAAATGAAAAGGTGACAATTCGTGAAGGGATTGCTAAGTAACTTGAAGCAATGATTTGTATGATGCTTGCAATCTTGTGACAATGAAATGATTCGAAATGTTTGCTTTGATTGTGAAATGAATGAACTGCATGACAGAGGTGCGGCCTGGTCGTGTCACGATTTGTTCGACCGTGAACCGGGCTCTGGAGCATGTATTGAAATGGGGCAACTGAAAATATTGGTGCTCCTGGGACGAATCGGTGCTTGTTTGATGCATCTGGATTCGAATAGGAGTGCAGTATTAAATGAAATGAGAGAAATGATTGTTTTGACCGCGGCTCGAATTGGTTGTGCCGTGTTAGCGACTGGCAACTAACCGAGCTCTGGTATAGGTATGAAATGCGATCGGAACCAGTGATGCATGCCGTGACGAATCGGTGCACCTCAGATGCGACTGGTTTCGAAACGGTGATGCGTTGTGGGAGTGAAATGGTAGAAATTGCATGACAGAGATACGGGTCAATCCCTGGTGTCTGCGATTCAGCTATGATCCGGATTTCTGGAGCATGTATCAGAAATGTGGCCAATCCTGGGCACGCCGAGACGAATCGGTGCATTTTCATGCGACTGAATTCCTGTCGGAACGTGATACGTGGGAATGAAATGATAACCATGACAGAGGTACAATTGACTGATAAACGCAACTCTGGAGCATGTATAGAAATGAGGCCAATCCTGGGGCACGCCGAGATGAATCGGTGCATTTTCATGCGACTAAATTCATGTCGGAACGTGATACATGGAAATGAAATGATAACCATGACAGAGATACAATTGATTGATAAACGTAACTCTGGAGCATGTATAGAAATGAGGCCAATCCTGGGGCACGCCGAGACGAATCGGTGCATTTTCATGCGACTAAATTCATGTCGGAACGTGATACATGGAAATGAAATGATAACCATGACAGAGATACAATTGATTGATAAACGTAACTCTGGAGCATGTATAGAAATGAGGCCAATCCTGGGGCACGCCGAGACGAATCGGTGCATTTTTCATGCGACTGAATTCATGTCGGGACGTGATACATGGAAATGAAATGATAACCATGACAGAGATACAATTGACTGATAAACGTAACTCTGGAGCATGTATAGAAATGAGGCCAATCCTGGGGCACGCCGAGACGAATCGGTGCATTTTTCATGCGACTGAATTCATGTCGGGACGTGATACATGGAAATGAAATGATAACCATGACAGAGGTACAAATGACTGATAAAACGTAACTCTGGAGCATGTATAGAAATGAGGCCAATCCTGGGGCACGCCGAGACGAATCGGTGCATTTTCCATGCGACTAAATTCATGTCGGAACGTGATACATGGAAATGAAATGATAACCATGACAGAGGTACAATTGACTGACAATAACGTAACTCTGGAGCATGTATAGAAATGAGGCCGTAATAACTGGGGCACACCGGAACGAATCGGCGCACCTTTTGGTGCGATTGGATTCAAATCGGAGCGCGGTAGGTGACTGAAATGAGAAATGATTTGAAATGTCAGAAATGAGTTTTAGAAATGTTTTCAGAAATGAGAAATGATTTGAAATGTCCGAAATGAGTTTTTAGAAATGTTTTCAGAAAAGAGAAATGATTTGAAATGTCCGAATGAGTTTTTAGAAATGTCTCAGAAATGAGAAATGACTGGTATCGAACTAACTTGATTTGATAATTTGCAAGTTGCGACTGGCTATGGCTGTTTAGTAATACCGACATGCTAGAAATGAAGCGGCGTCAGCGTCGCTGTGCTATCGAATTGTGACATATCGAAAGTACGAGCGATATACATTGCAGTTTGTGCGATGCGGGTGAAACGAAATTTTGAACTCACGGTTTAGTGACATGATATGAAAAACGAAAAGTCCGACGGGACCTTACCTGCGACAGCCAAGCCAGACGCGTGGTACAACTATAACGAAAAACGCGGACTTCGAAAGTTTTGATTACGGAGTATCGAATACGGGAACTGCGAGGCAAGAACTTGCGGACGCTGGTATATCGAATAGTCGGCTTAGTGACGTATATTGCGCACAGGAAACCGACAAGCACCACAGGTGAGCGGGCTGCTTAAGTACCCACCGGGCTCCTCCCATAAATTCAGGCCACCATACTGGCCTTCCTATATATATATATATATATATATATATATATATATATATATATATATATATATATAGATAGATAGATAGATATACAGTGGCTTGCGAAAGTATTCGGCCCCCTTGAACTTTTCAACCTTTTGCCACATTTCAGGCTTCAAACATAAAGATATAAAATTTTAATTTTTTGTGAAGAATCACCAACAAGTAGGACACAATTGTGAAGTGGAACGAAATCTATTGGATTTTTGAAACTTTTTTTAACTAATAAAAAAATGAAAAGTGGGGCGTGCAAAATTATTCGGCCCCCTTGCGCTAATACTTTGTAGAGACACCTTTTGCTGCGATTACAGCTGCAAGTCGCTTGGGGTATGTCTCTATCAGTTTTGCACATCGAGAGACTGAAATTCTTGCCCATTCTTCCTTGCAAAACAGCTCAAGCTCAGTGAGGTTGGATGGAGAGCGTTTGTGAACAGCAGTTTTCAGCTCTTTCCACAGATTCTCGATTGGATTCAGGTCTGGACTTTGACTTGGCCATTCTAACACCTGGATACGTTTATTTGTGAACCATTCCTTTGTAGATTTTGCTGTATGTTTGGGATCATTGTCTTGTTGGAAGATAAATCTCCGTCCCAGTTTCAGGTCTTTTGCAGACTCCAACAGGTTTTCATCCAGAATGGTCCTGTATTTGGCTGCATCCATCTTCCCCTCAATTTTAACCATCTTCCCTGTCCCTGCTGAAGAAAAGCAGGCCCAAACCATGATGCTGCCACCACCATGTTTCACAGTGGGGATGGTGTGTTGAGTGTGGTGAGCTGTGTTGCTTTTACGCCAAACATATCGTTTTGCATTGTGGCCAAAAAGTTCGATTTTGGTTTCATCGGACCAGAGCACCTTCTTCCACATGTTTGGTGTGTCTCCCAGGTGGCTTGTGGCAAACTTTAGACGAGACTTTTTATGGATATCTTTGAGAAATGGCTTTCTTCTTGCCACTCTTCCATAAAGGCCAGATTTGTGCAGTGTACGACTGATTGTTGTCCTATGGACAGACTCTCCCACCTCAGCTGTAGTTCTCTGCAGTTTATCCAGAGTGATCATGGGCCTCTTGGCTGCATCTCTGATCAGTCTTCTCCTTGTCTGAACTGAAAGTTTAGAGGGACAGCCAGGTCTTGGTAGATTTGCAGTGGTCTGATACTCCTTCCATTTCAAAATGATCGCTTGCACAGTGCTCCTTGGGATGTTTAAAGCTTGGGAAATCTTTTTGTATCCAAATCCGGCTTTAAACTTCTCCACAACAGTATTACGGATCTCCCTGGTGTGTTCCTTGGTCTTCATGATGCTCTCTGCGCTTTCAACAGAACCCTGAGACTATCACAGAGCAGGTGCATTTATACAGAGACTTGATTACACACAGGTGGATTCTATTTATCACCATCAGTCATTTAGGACAACATTGGATCATTCAGAGATCCTCGCTGAACTTCTGGAGTGAGTTTGCTGCACTGAAAGTAAAGGGGCCGAATAATTTTGCACGCACCACTTTTCAGTTTTTTAATTGCTAAAAAAGTTTAAAATATCAAATAGATTTCGTTCCACTATTGTGTCCCACTTGTTGGTGATTCTTCACAAAAAATTAAAATTTTATATCTTTATGTTTGAAGCCTGAAATGTGGCAAAAGGTTGAAAAGTTCAAGGGGGCCGAATACTTTCGCAAGCCACTGTATATATATATATATATATAGATATAGATATAGATATAGATATAGATATAGATCTATCTATATATATATATATATATATATATAACAATTATTAAGCATACATGTATTTATGGAATATGGGGCATACAAGATCATTGATCTCTATATGTCTTTGGCATTCTCAGGCCCCTGGTTTTCCTGCAGACCATCCATTTTGTGACGTGTTGCGTCCAGAGGCATGGACAAGTCACCGCCTTCATGTGGCCAACCCTCACGCACAAGGTGTGTGCAGGTGAGGGGAGGGGTTGAGGTACAGTCGCAAGAATTGGCGTTGTCCGAAGTCACATATTGCCTCCCCCCTTTTTTCTCTCTTACAGCCCTTCCAGGTCGGACCCTCAGATTGTGGTCCAGAGAGACACAGACCTTGCCAGGCCACAACTACAGCATCACTCATCATTATCAAAATCCAGACAAGACTCTCCGTCTGGAACTCACCACCAGATTAGACGCTCCCATTCCTCCTCCAGACACCGCTCCCACCGCCATGACAGCTGCTCTGACCGCAAAGCCTGCTGGGGATGTGGGACATGAGTCCCGGAGGGCAAGTCCTTAGGGGACTGTTATGCCCGAGCGGTCAGGGAAAAAGAGATGCAGAAACAACGTATGGAGTCTCTCATAGAGCGTGTGGTGCAAAAATCCCTGAAGGAAATGGGTACATCCCACATGCAGAGCCAGTCCACCACGCTATCTGGCTCCCTGGCTAACAAGGCCTGTGAGGATCCGGGCCCTTCCCAGCCTTTTTTTTTTTTTTTGTTTAATATATTTTTATTAATGCCAGGCAAGATCCATGTACATAAAGAGAAACCCATCACATGCTTGGGCGTAATAAACATACATAATATGGTACAGAATCCAGATTATACTAAGGTACAATAGAGAAGTAAGTAAGCAGGCCATGGGTAACCAACACTATAAAAACTTACAATATATCATTAGAAACAGGATCCAATCCTGACAAATCTTTCTCTTATATATACTTCAAAAATATTAAAAGAAGGAAGAAAAGAAATGGAATAGAGGGAAAGGAATAAGAAGGAGAAAAAGAGACAGAGGTATGAAGCAAGATGGGAAGGGGGGGGGGGGGGGGGAGTGGTAGGAAGGGTGTCCACCTCAGTCAGTGCAGTGCATTTTAGTGTACAATCACATTATTTGGCTAAAGTCATAATTTCCGCGTACGCCGCGGTATACTTGAAGGCGAACCATTAGGACCATATTTTCCTTCCCAAATCTGATTTATTTCTGAGGGAAAAGGTTAGATCCTCCATGTAGTATGTGTGGTCAACCTCGCATAACCATTGTCGCAGGGAAGGAATTTTGGGGGTTTTCCAGCACCTAGGGATGAGAGCTTTAGCAGCGTTTAACAAATGTGGTGTGATGGATTTTTTATATGGTCCCGCTGGTTCGTCTGTACAATGCAACAATACCTGCCAGGGGTCGTTTGGAATCTCCGAACCTTGGATTTCTTTTATCCAATGGAGGATGGTGAGCCAAAAAGGCCTGATAAGAGGACAGGACCACCAGATATGAGCATGCGTCCCTCTCTCTCCACAGCCCCTCCAGCAGAGAGGTGAATCCTGGGGAAATAGCTTGTGTAGCACAGCCGGGGTGTAATGCCACCTGGTTAAGAGTTTATAGTTAACTTCGGCTGTTTTCGAGGATATAGATGATGTGTGAGAGAGTAGGAGTATAGAGGACTTCTGCGTTTCCGTTAGGGTGTGAAGAAGATCTTTCTCCCAGTTGCGAAGGAAGCTAGGGTATCCAATTGTGCCCAATGATCTAAGCGATTTGTAAAAATAGGAAAGGGGTTTCTCCATTGGGCTGTCACCTACGAAGGCTGCCTCTATCCCCGTCAGGTTGGATACATCCCGCAGCGGTTTAGGAAGGGATTTAACGAAGTCAGATAATTGTAAATATCTCCAAAGATCCATAAGCGATGGGTTCGGAGCCGTTGAAAGCGCGGATAAAGGTAAGACGACAGAGTCTTTTGTGACTTGATGTAATAAGACCGCGTTCCCCAGATTCCAGGAGTGTAATCTAGGGTCAATGTTCCCCGGGGGGAAATACATGTGACCAGTGAGTGGCATGAGGGGGGAGTTGCATTGCCAAGCGTGCTTTTTACAAAGTAAGTCCCAGGCCCTAAGGGTGTAGTTCGTGAGAGGAGATGCATCTACTGATAAATGCCTGGTTTTCTTCGGTATCCAGATTAGAGGGTAAAGGTCAGAGCCCCCCAATGCAACCTCCAGTGACACCCAGAGTTTTGAGTCCTTATGATATTTCCAATCTGAGATTCTGGATAGGATAACTGCCATAAAGTATTGTTTAATGTCTGGAAGGGCCAGACCACCCTCCGCTTTTGATCTAGTAAGAAGCGATCTGGACAACCTAGGACTACGTCTACCCCAGACATATCTGCAAATCATAGTTGTTATACGTTTGAAGTACTCAGCTGGAATTTGAAACGGTATCATTTGAAACAGAAAGAGCAGCCTGGGCAGTATGTTCATTTTGACCACTCCAATCTTCCCCAACCATGAGTGTGCAATTTGGGACCATTTTTGGAGATCAGATTTGATCGAATTTAAAAGAGGCATAAAGTTGGTTTGGAATAAAGAGGACAATGAGGGAGTAAGGAATATACCTAAATATTTCATGGCTTTTTTCTGCCAACTAAAAGGGAAGGATTCCTGTAGGTGGGTCACAGTTTCTTTGGGGACTGAGATGTTCAAGATTTCAGATTTTGTCATGTTAATTTTAAAGTTTGAAATTTGGTTAAAAGTCGAAAAGGCCTGCATTAAATTAGGAAGGGTAATTCTGGGCTGTTGAACGTAGAACAGAATATCATCCGCATATGCGGCATACTTGTGTTCAAAGGAGCCCACAGTAATGCCGTGTATGTTCGGGTTGTGTCTTATGGTGGATAAAAAGGGTTCTAACGAAAGGGCAAATAAAATCGGTGAAAGGGGGCAGCCCTGACGTGTACCGTTATGTAATGTGAAAGGGTCGCTGAGAGTGCCATTAATTCTGAGTTGGGCTGTGGGGTAGTTATATAGGGCTGCTATTTGGTTCAGGAGAGAGGTGCCAAGTCCCAGGTGAGCCAGGGTCGCCATGAGGAACTCCCAGTCCACCCGGTCAAACGCCTTCTCGGCATCCGTTGACAACAGCAGGGTGGGCTGGGAGGACCCACGCACATGGGCAATCAGGGAAAGGGTACGTAGAGAGTTATCTCGCGCCTCTCGTCCGGGAATGAAGCCCGTTTGTTCATTCGAAACCCATTTTGGGACTAAGGGGAGAGGTCTATTAGCTATTAGTTTTGCGTATAATTTAGCGTCAATATTTAACAGGGAGATGGGGCGATAACTACCACAACAACTAGGGTCTTTTCCTGCTTTGGGAATAATAGTGATGTGCGCATGCAGGGTTTCTGGTCTAATGGGGTCTCCGGAGGAAATTGAGTTGGCATAATTAGCTAATCTCGGTAGCAAGATGTCTGCAAACGAACGATAGTATGAAACCGTAAGCCCATCAGGGCCCGGAGCCTTGCCCGATTTCATAGCTTTAAGAGCTTTGCGTAACTCTTCCGAGGTGAATTCCCCGTCTAGGGTTGATAATAAATCGTCTGCCAATTTTGGGAGTTTGGCATTTGCGAGGTAATCATAAATAGCCTGTTTGCGAGTGGCTTGATCGGGTATATTGTGTTGAACGTGATACAGTTGTTGATAAAACATTCTAAACTCTGCCGCTATTGCAGGGGTGTGGTATACTAACTCATCTGTTTTAGATTTCACTTTAGCAATGAAAGAAGCTGCTTTTTTTTGTTGTAGAGAGCGAGCCAGCAACCTGCCAGGTTTATTGCCCCATTCATATGCACGTTGGGCTGTAATGCGAAATTGCTGTTTCTGTTCAGTGTGAAAGAGATTCTTCAGATCTTCTCTCTTTTTAGTCAGGGCTTCAAGCACCTGTTTTGCAAGACCCGCTTTGTGTTGTCGTTCAAGGGTGCCTATATCTCTGAGCAGTTCTGCTTGCTGTGTCGCTCTCTCCTTTTTTTTCCTGGACCCTAGTTCAATCAGTTTTCCACGTATGAAGGCCTTATGGGCCTCCCAAAGTACTCCCGGGGAAGTCTCCGGGCAGGTATTTTCCCTGAAGTATTGTACCAGTTCCCCAGAAATAGCTGCAGTGTCTATGTCATCTGTGAGTAGGTTTTCATTCAATTTCCAGTTAGCAATCCTAATTGGTATAGATGGGATTTTTATCTGAAGGATGACTGGTGAATGATCTGATAGCGTGGAGGTTTCTATTTTTGCGTCAGTGACCAGGGGAAGATGAAAATGATCAATAAGGAGGTAATCGATGCGCGAGTAGGAGTGGTGTAAGTGTGAAAAGTGAGTATAGTCGCGCATCTTGGGATTGAGGATTCTCCAGACGTCCATTAACTGGGCGTCGTGTAGACGTTTACGGATGAGTGTTAATCGTCTGTGCGTGATACAGGATGCGCCTGTGGATGTATCGATTGGGGGCTCCAAGGGAGCATTAAAGTCCCCTGAAAGTAGGACACATCCCCGGGCGAACTCCGTCAGTTTAGTAAGGGTGGCAGCTAAGAAGCCAGTTTGGTCTCGGTTGGGAGCGTATAGTGTGGCTATGGTGCATAACACACTGCCCAGTTTGCCCCTGATAAATAAGAAACGCCCCGAGGGGTCACTCACCATAGTTTCGAACGAGAACGAGGTACCCCTGCGAAAGCCAATGGCCACACCTTTGGACTTGCGGATATCAGAGAGGCTATAGTACCACGTGGGGTACATTGAGGAAAAAAGTTTTACATTCGTTGTGTGTGTTAAATGGGTCTCCTGCAGGCAGACAATGTCGGCCCGCAGGCGATCCAGTTCTCTAAATAAATTGTGTCGTTTACCTGGAGCGTGCAGACCACGGACGTTGAGTGAGAGTATGTTGAGCTTAGCCATTGACTCCGTCAGGGGCACCTCGCTTCTTCAGATCTGAGGTAGACACAAATACAAGGGTTAGGGCGGGGGGAGGGTGGGGCAGGGGTAGACCAGCAGAGGAGAGAGACGAGAGAAAGAAAAAGGAAAAGAAAGGGAAAAAAGAGGTAGATTCATTATCACAGTCGCCACCCCTGATGTATCAGGGCAGCAAACAGCACGCATATCACTGCAGTGCATAATAGGGGTATATCGCGAGTCCCGCACACCCGTAGTCACAGTCCCCGGAAGGACGTTCCCACGGGAGCACGAGACCCCCCGACACCCCCGAGGAGGCGGGTCCGCCGCCTGGAGCGACAAACAGAGAGCGCTCAACGTGGCGCGTCTGTTCGTCCCAGGGCTCCGGAGCCGGCACAGTCAAGATGTTATAACACAAAGGGCATTTTCTATACAACTCAAGGTTTAAATTTAACCACGTAAACCGTTAAACCTAGGAACACATGAAGTGTTACAGTCCCGGCAGTCTTATAGTTTGGGTCCCTAAACAAGGGAGCCAAAACAAAAAAGGAAAAAGAAAATTATGCGCACAAGTTCAAAAAAGAGAAAAAAAAGCAAAAAAAAAACTGATTAGTCTTCTAATAGGAGAGACACCAGAAAAAACTTTCTCTTCCTTATATATATCAGTATAGATAACAACAATTGCAAGTGCAAATAAGATCCTTTATATCAGATCAAATTTCTTTATACTGTATACTTGCGGCCACCATCGAGGACAGGTTGTTGCAGGCCCAAGTCAGGATCCAGTTGTTTCCGCATGTGATTCACCCATCCTGTGGGGGAGATGATCCGGAGGAGCCAGATTTGCGCTTGTGGTCTACTTTCTGCCATCTAGGTTCCGCAGAGGGGGTAGGGGAAGGAATGAGATCCTGCCATCCCGGGAGCTCTGGTGTGGGTATGTTAAGATCCTCGCAGAACTTTTCCAGGTCCTCTGGGAAGCGAAGTGTCGCCGTCTTGCCCTCCTTACGTGCAATGAGTGACGCCGGGAACCCCCAGCGATAGACAATAGATGCTGCACGGAGCTGTTCGGTGAGGGGACGCAGAGCCCTGCGTCGATCCAACGTTTCCCTAGCTAGGTCTGGGAAGAATAGGAGGGAGGCCCCGTCAAAGTCCAGTGGTGATTTTTCCCGGGCCTTCTTCATGATTAATTCTTTCTCTTCGAAATAGTGCAGCCTGCATATCACGTCTCGTGGGACTTCCGTCGACAAGTTGCGGGGACGGAGGGCCCTGTGAGCACGGTCTATTTTCAGAGGAAAGTCCGCGGCCTGACCGAGCAGGCCGTTAAATATGCCACGCAGTGAGGGGAGGAGGTCGTCCTCGCCCGTGGCTTCTGGCAACCCTCTTATCCTAATGTTATTCCGCCTGTTGCGGTTCTCCTGGTCCTCGATTTTGTAGAGGGCCATTCTGTGCGCAATGGAGAGGGTGCGGGCGGTGTTCTGCAAGGCCCTAATGGCGGTCGCGTGACGATCCAGACGTTGTTCGGTCTCCTCCACTCGCTCCAACACGTGCGTAAGATCCGATCTCACCGCAGAGAGCTCTTTCTTAATCGAGCGCTCCAGACCCGCAAACAGGGAAGCCAGCTCTGACTTGGTGGGGAGATCACTCATGAGTGCCGCAACGCCAGGATACTTAGGTGCGCCTTCCTCTCCTTCTGAGCAGGCCGAAGTCGCTGGGGAGTGTCTCCCTGGTTTAGATCTGTGGCGGGAGGCGGAGCACGCGCCTCGAGGAGAGCGGCCTAGTCCGTCCAGATCAAGGGAGTCCTCCGGATCGGTGGCTAGGAAACGTTTTATGGATCCCGAAGGGGTTCCTTTTTTAGGCAGAGACTTGCCTGATCTCTTCCGCATGATGTGGGGGATTGTGCCGGGTAAAGGTCTTGGTTTAAGCTGATGAAAAGTAGTGCCAGCGCCGGAGCTCGAGGAAGACACGTCTTTACCGCTGCATGACGAAACCACGCCCCCCCGGCCCTTTCCAGCCTTGCGTTACTTCGCCCGGTTCATCGGATGGTGAGTTGGAAGCTGAAGAGGATATCGGAGGTTTGACCTCTCTAGTTTCTCTACAAATCAAAGCAATTAAGGAGGCCCTTAAGTGGGAAGACCCCTCCGGCTAAACAGAAAATAATTCTTTAAGCACCTGGGGAAAGAGCACTCAAACTCTACGCTCCTTGCTGAATCAAAGGTCATTTTTTGATGAGGGATGAAGCAAGGTGGACAGGAAGTCCTCCATGTCAAATAAAACCTCTAGATTATACCCCGTCGAGGCAGAAGAAGTGAAAACACTCCTCTTGTGGATGCAGCTTTGATGCGTCTGGCCAAGCATGTGACCCTCCCTTTGGAGGATGCGGTGGCATTCAAGGATGGTCTTGAGAGAAGAGTAGACCAGGACCTCAAGAAGATTTATGGGCCTGCTGGAATGGCTTGCAAACCTGCTTTGGACCTAGCAGCCATGTCTAAGGCTATGGAAGTCTGGACATAGAACGTGGACTCCTTCCTCAGGGGTGTTTCAGAAGAGCTGGCTAGAAGTTCGGCAGCTGTAGAGCTAATACTGGCGGCAGTCTTCCTGGGGGAAGCATCTATCGATTTGATCCGCCTGTTGGCGCTGATTATGTTGCCCTCATTCATGGCCAAATGTGCCTTCTGGTTTCATCCTTGACTGTGAAGGAAAAAGCTGCTGCGCCCACCAAACAAAACAAATATACGTATAGAATAAAAAATGTAGTGAAAACGATAAGCTGCCAACACCACCAATTAGACTAATTGTGACAACAAATATAAGAACAAAAAAGTGTAGCGCTATAATATGTCAGTCAGAAACGTTAGGGTGTGCTGATTGACCAGCAGTGTATATCCCAAAAGTTAAGTAGTCTTGGATCACATATACAAGAGCAATGAAACAGTGAGAATTCCAATATTACAAAGAAAACCACTCTTATCATGTCCTTTGTGATATAACAATATAAAGAGTGTGCATCACACAAATTAAACCCAAACCCTTATAGCAAAACACAGGCATATAGGGGTGGGAACAAGTGATAAGTCCCTGAGGTGAGGAAAGTTCTTTTAATCAGGTGGAGACCTCTTAGAACATGGATCTAGATCTCATAGTAATGGTTGTTAATGGTGGACTCCTCCACTGATCAGCCTGGTGCAAAAGTAACATAAAATGCCCTTACCGGACGCGGTGGACTCACAAGCCATACAGCGGTGAGTCGTACGAGCTTGAACCGTGTAGCACGGTAGGGTTATAGCTGTTCCTGGTCTGCAATCGGATGGTCTTGAGAAGGACTCCAGTCCTGAACAGTCTCCCGGTTCGTCCTCCAGCACTCTCTTGGGTCTCAAGCAGTTTGAGATAGGGAAAAAGTGGACGAAAAGAAGCTCCACATAGTGTAAATCCAATTAATCAGGAGATTTATTGTATAAAAAATTTCCAACGAAAAAATTCCAGATAAAAACAAACATTCATAAAGACGTAATTAGCGCAGTAGACAGATGGTATAAGGTAGCGTATTACACCCGACGCGTTTCGTCTGAGAAGACATCAACTGGGGGATGGTCTTGAGAGAAGAGTAGACCAGGACCTCAAGAATATTTATGGGCCTGCTGGAATGGCTTGCAAACCTGCTTTGGACCTAGCAGCCATGTCTAAGGCTATGGAAGTCTGGACATAGAACGTGGACTCCTTCCTCAGGGGTGTTTCAGAAGAGCTGGCTAGAAGTTCGGCAGCTGTAGAGCTAATACTGGCGGCAGTCTTCCTGGGGGAAGCATCTATCGATTTGATCCGCCTGTTGGCGCTGATTATGTTGCCCTCATTCATGGCCAAATGTGCCTTCTGGTTTCATCCTTGACTGGCTGACCCGGCGTCCAAGCAATCCTAGTCTAAGATCCCCTTTGAAGGGTCCTCACTGTTCGGCAACAAGTTGGACGATGTCATAACCCGTGCCATGGGCTTCCTTCTCCAGGACAGGCGTCTGTTTTTAATGGAAGAAACCCCAGTACAGAAGACGCAGCCCGGAACGCTCGAGAGAAGCTCACTCTGACAGACCTGCCTGAGACTTCAGAAAGATTTGGGGCAGAGGGCAGCCATCATCCTGAAAGCTCACTAAGGGTTAAACGTCCAGCGGACGTGATCTGGCCAAATCTTTTTGAGATCACTCCCGCCAGGCAGGTCGGGTGGGGGCCCGTCTGCTCCTCGTCTGGCAGGTCTGGGTGGCCTCGATCTCGGACTACTAGGGGTGTCAACACGGTTTCGTCAGGCCACGCTTGGCCCTTTACCAGTATTCCTTCCCCCAGGTTTGTCTCCACTCTACTTCCTCATGCAGAAGAACAGAAGCAGGCCTTACTGTCCTACGTGGATTTGCTGATAGCCCAAGGAGCAGTGGTATGTTTCCCAAGGGACGAATGGTTCCAGGAGGTATACTCCCCCTTTTTTTTAGTTCAAAAGAGAAAACGGTGCATGGCGTCCGGTCATCGATCTGACTTACCTAAACAAATTTATAAGACATGGGAAATTCAGAATGGAGACACATTCAACAAGCCATACAGCTAGGCGACCGGCTGATTTCAATTGACTTAAAGACGCTTACATACATGTCCCGGTGGCAAAGGAGTTTCCGAAATACTTCCGGTTTCAAGTCAGGCAAGAACATCTGCAATTCATCTGCCTTCCCTTTGGGCTAACGACTTCTCCTCGAGTCTTTTTCAAAATTCTTTTGGCCATAGTGGCCTTCATCAGGCTGAAAGGAGTACGCCTTTATCATTACCTCGACGACCTCTTGGTGCTGTCTCAGGACAAATTTCAACTGCTGGTCTACAGGGAACAGGGGATCTCCACCTTGTTCAACTTCAGGTGGCTCCTAAACATAGAAAGAGCCACTTATATCCAGGCCAACACTGGATATACCTGGGGGGCTCAGTTCGATACAATGGAGAACACCATCTTTCTCCCGGTTAAAAAAAAAAAAAATCCCAGTTATTCGAGAGACAATCTCTCAGGCCTTATACTCACTCACCACGTCTGAAAGCATTACAATGCCTAAAAATTATTGGCACAATGGTCTCTGCAACCCACATGGTCAAATGGGCCTTGTAGCAGTTACGCCCTTTTCAATCAGGGATCCTCCAGCAATGGAAGTCAGGGACAAGAGTCAACCTATCCACATACTGGCAACGATGAGGAGCAGTCTCCTCTGGTGGCTTCAGTGCAAGAACCTTCTAAATCGCCACTCCATTGCCTCATCTCCTGGGTCATGGCCACAACCGATGCCAGTGGTTCCGGCTGGGGAGCCCTCTGTGGGTGGAACCTTGCTCAGGGCAAGTGGGATACATCTCCCCAACCCAGGTTTGAATGTCCTGGAACTTCGGGCGGCCTGGTGTGCCCTCGAATCCTTCTCTCATCTCCTGAAAGGAGAGTCAGTGTTATTAGGGATGGATAACACCACAGCAGGCTCCTAGGTGAAAAGGCAAGGGGGTACTCGGAGTTCCACACTTCTTCGAGAAGTCGAACCCATCATGTCGTGGGTCCAGAAGAATCTGGCCGGCATCTCGGCGGTATTCGTCCCCGGAGTCCAGAACACTCAAGCGGACTTCCTTTCGCACACCCAGTTAGACAACAACGAGTGGTCCCTTCATGTGCAGACATTCAAGTGGATTCTGTCGCTGGGATTCAGTCCCGAAGTAGATCTATTCGCTTCCCCCCTGCAATTTCAAAAAAAAAAAAAAAAAAGTTTTACTCCGAGCCGTTGTAGTCAAGCATTCGGAACAGATGCCCTGACGGATCAATGGAGGTTCAGGAGGGCATACGCCTTTCCCTCGCTCCCGATTGTCCTCATATTCTTACGGAGGCTTCAAGCGGAAGCAGTCGAAGCGGTGATGATAGCCCCTTATTGGCCGAACAAGCCTTAGTTTCCCCTTCTATTCCAGCTCAGCTTACGGGATCCAGTGCCTCTCCCCCTCGGGCCAGACCTTCTTTCTCAAAGGGACAGTCCTACACCAAAAAAAAACAAAAAACTTGTCAGGCACTACTGGGACTGATGGTCTGATTCTTGAGAGGGAGAGGCTGGAATATCTCGATTGCGCTGCAAGAGTGGTTTCTACCCTCATGAGCTCAAGAAAGACAAGTACAAATAAAGTGTATAGGAGAGGCTGGACCAAATTTGTAAAATCCAGGAGTTCAGGATATTCTCAGTTTCCTTCAATCTGGCCTAGTTTTTATCTCTATCCATCAGCTCACTTAGAGTCCAAGTCTCAGACTTGTCAGCCTTCTCTGGGACTTCATTGGAGGTTCGTCCCTTAATTTGGCAGTTCTTCCATGGGGTGCCAAGACTCAAGCCCCAAAGGAGACCAAGATTTCCCAAGATTTCCCCTTGTTCTCGACTCACTGCCTGGACTAAGTATCACGGGGCCCTCCCTGCTTTCTATTAAAGATTTCTCAACAAAGGTAGTTTTTTTTTTTTTAGTAGCCATTACCTCGGCTAAAAGGGTCTCTGAGATTGGGTCACTAGGTCATGAAGATCCCTGTCTGACGTTTTTATTTCTGAATCGGATAGTCCTTATCCCTATACGGGGCTCGAACCCGAAAGTGACTTTAGTGTTCCACGAGAACGTAGAAATCGTCTTGCTTACATTCAAGACCCCGGGGTCCACTGAAGCTCATCCTCCGGATGTAGGCGAAATTCTAAGGGAATACCTGCAAATTACTTCTCCCTTTAGACGTTCTAGCACCTATTCATACTGCACTCAGGCAGCAATAAAGGGAAGAGGGCTTCAACCAGGATAATTACAGCATGGATCGTCCAGACCATCCAGCAAGCATATAGGGCTAAGGGCTGGGCTCCTCCAGAGGCGGTGACAGCACACTCCACCAGAGGAATGGCAGCTTCTTGGGTGGCGGCCCGACAAGTGGCTCCAGACACCATTTGCAAAGCGGCCTCTTGGGCCTCTATTAATACATTCATGTCTCATTACTGCATAGAGCCGGCTTCACTGTCTTCTGTAAACTTTGGTTTGAAAATCCTATCAGTTGATAGGACAATTAATTAATTAAATTAAATTATGTTTTGTTCAGCATACCCACCCGTGTGGTTGGCTAGTTCTTTCCCACACGTAGGCTGCCATGGAGTCTGTCAGGAAAAAGGAAAATTTATTGTCAAATACTTACCGTAATTTTCCTTTTCTGATGGACTCCATGGCAGACGGAGTCCCCACCCATCGGTGGCTAGTTATAGAACACGGTACCTAGCGGTGAGCTCTCATTTATGGGAATGGGGTCCTATAGCATTGGAGAGGAGGCGGGGTTAACCCACACGTAGGCTGCCATGGAGTCCATCAGGAAAGGAAAATTACGGTAAGTATTTGACAATAAATTTTCCTTTATATACTCAGGTGGTGGAAAAAAAATTCCATTAAGTGAAAGAAACAAGGGTAAAGGTTGGGATTAGGCTGCAATCAATCAAAAGTGTATCAGGCACCTCATAAGAAAATTATATAGAATATTGATGCGCTCCAATCAACAATACCTTGATAATAAAGATAATGTAAATATCGCAAAACACACACACTAATGTAATCAATGTGTCAGCACCGATCAATTAGCACCTAAGTGAACCATAAGATAATAATAATTAACACTTAGTGAGTATATACTATGTAGATAATAAATATTTAAATAGCCACTGGAAAAAGGAAAGGATATGACCTCTTAATTATAACAATAATCCCCAAATAAGACAGTCTCTGCAAAGAGCAATCATCATCCATTAAAATACACAGTCATTAATACAAACATCGTGACGGTATTGAACTAACTTAAAATGTCACTTTTTCATCAGTCAGCACTGTTGAAGGACCCCATATCGCTTCTCTGGCCTCCTATGCATCCGATCAGACACAGACTGGTTTGATTGGCTACTTGGTGAATTAAAGTCCAAAATTTATGGTATTCATCCCTGCTAAAAACTATATGTTAATGTTTTTAACCACTTTAGCCCCGGGACCATTATGCTGCCTAAGGACCAGAGGACTTTTTCCAATTTGGCACTGCGTCGTTTTAACTGCTAATTGCGCGGTCATGCAATGCTGTACCCAAACGAAATTTGGGTCCTTTTCATCCCACAAATAGAGCTTTCTTTTGATGGTATTTGATCACCTCTGCCATTTTTATTTTTTGCGCTATAAACGGAAAAAGACCGAAAAGTTAGAAAAAAAAATGATATTTTCTACTTTTTGTTATTAAAAAAATCCAATAAACTCAATTTTAGTCATACATTTAGGCCAAAATGTATTCGGCCACATGTCTTTGGTAAAAAAAAATGTCAATAAGCGTATATTTATTGGTTTGCGCAAAAGTTATAGCGTCTACAAACTAGGGTACATTTTCTGGAATTTACACAGCTTTTAGTTTATGACTACCTATGTCATTTCTTGAGGTGCTAAAATGGCAGGGCAGTACAAAACCCCCACAAATGACCCCATTTTGGAAAGTAGACACCCCAAGGAAATTGCTGAGAGGCATGTTGAATCCATTGAATATTTATTTTTTTGTCCCAAGTGATTGAATAATGACAAAAAAAAAAAATTTACAAAAAGTTGTCACTAAATGATATATTGCTCACATGGGCCTATGTGGAATTGCACCCCAAAATACATGCAGCTGCCTCTCCTGAGTATGGGGATACCACATGTGTGGGACTTTTTGGGAGCCTAGCCGCGTACGGGGCCCCGAAAACCAATCACCGCCTTCAGGATTTCTAAGGGCGTAAATTTTTGATTTCACTCCTCACTACCTATCACAGTTTTGAAGGCCATAAAATGCCCAGATGGCACAAAACCGCCCCAAATGACCCCATTTTGGAAAGTAGACACCCCAAGCTATTTGCTAAAAGGCATGTTGAGTCCATGGAATATTTTATATTTTGACACAAGTTGCAGGAAAGTGACAATTTTTTTTTTTTTGCACAAAGTTGTCACTAAATGATATATTGCTCACACAGGCCATGGGCATATGTGGAATTGCACCCCAAAATACATTTAGCTGCTTCTCCTGAGTATGGGGATACCACATGTGTGGGACTTTTTGGGAGCCTAGCCGCGTACAGGGCCCCGAAAACCAATCACCGCCTTCAGGATTTCTAAGGGTGTAAATTTTTTATTTCACTCTTCACTGCCTATCACAGTTTCGGGAGCCATGGAATGCCCAGGTGGCACAAACCCCCCCCCCCAAATGACCCCATTTTGGAAAGTAGACACCCCAAGCTATTTGCTGAGAGGCATGGTGAGTATTTTGCAGCTCTCATTTGCTTTTGAAAATGAAGAAAGACGAGAAAAAACTTATTTTTTTTCTTTTTTCAATTTTCAAAACTTTGTGACAAAAAGTGAGGTCTGCAAAATACTCACTATACCTCTCAGCAAATAGCTTGGGGTGTCTACTTTCCAAAATGGGGTAATTTGGGGGGGGGGGGGGGGGGTTTGAACTGTCCTGGCATTTTATGCACAACATTTAGAAGCTTATGTCACACATCACCCACTCTTCTAACCACTTGAAGAGAAAGCCCTTTCTGACACTTTTTGTTTACATGAAAAAATTATTTTTTTTTGCAAGAAAATTACTTTGAACCCCCAAACATTATATATTTTTTTAAAACAAATGCCCTACAGATTAAAATGGTGGGTGTTTCATTTTTTTTTTCATACAGTATTTGCGCAGCGATTTTTCAAATGCATTTTTTGGGGAAAAAACGCACTTTTTTAAATTTTAATGCACTAAAACACACTATATTGCCCAAATGTTTGATGAAATAAAAAAGATGATCTTAGGCCGAGTACATGGATACCAAACATGACATGCTTTAAAATTGCATACAAACGTGCAGTGGCAACAAACTAAATACATTTTTAAAAGCCTTTACAGGTTACCACTTTAGATTTACAGAGGAGGTCTACTGCTAAAATTACTGCCCTCGATCTGACGTTCGCGGTGACACCTCACATGCATGGTGCAATTGCTGTTTACATTTGACGCCAGACCGACGCTTGCGTTCGCCTTTGCGCGAGAGCAGGGGGGGACAGGGGTGCTTTTTTTTTTTTTTTTTTTTTTTTTTTCCATTATTTTTTTGCTTTTTTATCTTATTTTTAAACTGTTCCTTTCATTTTTTTTTTAATCATTTTTATTGTTATCTCAGGGAATGTAAATATCCCCTATGATAGCAATAGGTAGTGACAGGTACTCTTTTTTGAAAAAATTGGGATCTATTAGACCCTAGATCTCTCCTCTGCCCTCAAAGCATCTGACCACACCAAGATCGGTGTGATAAAATGCTTTCCCAATTTCCCAATGGCGCTGTTTACATCCGGCGAAATATAAGTCGTGAAATGCTCGTAGCTTCCGGTTTCTTAGGCCATAGAGATGTTTGGAGCCACTCTGGTCTCTGATCAGCTCTATGGTCAGCTGGCTAAATCACCGGCTGCATTCTCAGGTTCCCTGTTGAGACAGGAGAGCCAGAGAAAAACACGGAAGACGGTGGGGGGGCATTCCCTCCCACTGCTTGTAAAAGCAGTCTAGAGGCTAATTAGCCACTAGGATTGCTTTTAAATGAAAGCCGACCGCTGGCTGAAAAGAATGATACCAAGATGATACCTAAACCTGCAGGCATCATTCTGGTATAACCACTCAAAGTCGATAATGGCGTACCTGAAGACGAAAAAATGGTTAACAATAAAACACAGTAAACGGTAAAGTATAAAAAATTGCATACCTGAAAAGCAAACATGATAAAACATAATAACAATAAAACATTGCAGAATAGAAAACAGTAAAAAAGAGCAGAACAATAGAGAGAGAATAGAGAGAGAGAGAACAATAAAACGACAACTATTTTTTTAAAATTTTATATATATATATATATATATTTTTTTACACTTTTTTTTGTGACTAACTTTTATAACTGTAACCGGTTCCAGGTTCGGGTCTCTCAAATTGCGATGGCATCTTGGGAGACCCTGTGAAAGTGTGCCTAGTCTGTGCAATGCTGTACCCTACGCTAATACTCAACTAGTGTATGGTAGCGTTCAAAACATTCACCAATGCAAAGACCAGGATTGTCAGGACAGGAGGGACAATAATAGCGGGTGTCACGCCTATATCCGCGCTTGCTGCAGACACGACATCTTTTTGGGGGGGTTCGCTGGGTAGGGGTACTCAGGAGGACATAAAAATGCCTCTCATGCAGCTGAGTGCATTTGGTTGGGGATGTGAATGGGGGAAGTACGGGCGCTGCAGAAGTGGTGGGTTCCCAATTAGGATTGGCGAATGCAGCAGGAAGGGCACTATGGGCACGACGGGCCTGTGTTTGTCTTCTTCTTGGTGGCAGCGGGACACTACTTGTGCTTGCCACCTCACCAGCTTGAACTGCACTTATGGGACTCGCCACGTCACCAAGTGTTACTGCAGTGCTGGTTTGACTATGACCGGGGTGTACTAGGCCACTGGTGCTTGCCAGTTCACCAAAACGCTACCAAAAAAACTGTTAGCGATCGCAGGGATCAGGCCTGACTCTGCGAACGCTGCAGTTATGCATTTTTAGTGTTTTGTAAGGGCGGAGGGGCAAAACGCAGGTGCTAGCAGGTATCTGGGCTGATCCCACTAACACTGCGTTTTTGGGAACCCTAAACTGCTGGGGACGCTAGTATAGATCTGATCGGATCAGATATTGATCCGTTCAGATACTATACCACTAAGGGAGGTGTATGCTGCGTGCGTGGGTGTTAGCGGTACTGGGGCTAACCTGACGCTGCCTGGGGCTGGTGCTTGCCAGTTCACCAAAATGCTACCAAAAAAACTGTTAGCGATCTCAGGGATCAGGCCTGACTCTGCGAACGCTGCAGTTATGCGTTTAGTGTTTTGTAAGTGACAGTGATCGATCGATACTGCACTTGGGTGGGTTGGGCTGGGCCGGGCGGAGGGGCAAAATGCAGGTGCTAGCAGGTATCTGGGCTGATCCCGCTAACACTGCGTTTTTGGGAACCCTAAACTGCTGGGGATGCTATTATAGATCTGATCGGATCAAATATTGATCCGTTCAGATACTATACCACCAAGGGAGGCGTATTCTGCGTGCGTGGGTGTTAGCGGTACTGGCGCTAATCTGACGCTGCCTGGGGCAACGCATATCACCGCCGGGCGATCAGGGGGCTGAACCTTTATTTGGTAATAAACGGCGGGTGCCCTGACGCTATAAAAAATAAACTAACTAACCAGCGTCACCCGTAACGGTTATACGGTGATCAGTGGTGAAAGGGTTAACTAGGGAGCAATCAAGGGGTTTAAACATTTATTAGGTAGTATATGGGGGTCCCTGTCGCTATAAAACGCTGACGGCGAACCTAAATATTTACCTCCCTAACTAGCGTCACCAGTGACACTAATACAGCGATCAGAAAAATGATCGCTTAGTGACACTGGCGACAGGGGGTGATCAAGGGGTTAAAACTTTATTAGAGGGGGTTAGGGGGGTACCCTAGACCTAAAGGGGGCTAACCCTAACTGCCCTAACACAGTAACTGTCACAAACTAACACCATGCAGTAATCAGAAAAAAAAAAAAATGCTTGGTGTCAATGTGACGGGGGGGGGGGGGGGGGGGGATCGGGGGGTAAAGGGGGTGTTTTGTGTGCCTGGCATGTTCTACTGTGTGTGTGTTGTGCACTCACATTGCAGTCCTCTCTCCTCGGTGCCGGAACAGAAAATACCGAGCCGAGGAGAGATGACATCATTTCCTTTGCTGCTGTTTAGCATACAGCAGCAAAGGAATGATTTGATTGGCCGGCGGCGATCGCGAGGGGGGGCCACGAACGGATGGTCTCCCCCTCATCTCTGATCGCCGCTGGTCAGAAGCAGAGCGCCTTGGGCACCGGGGGGGTCCGATCGGACCCCCCACCCGTGGAAGGCAGATCACGTATATGTACGTGATTCTGCCTGCCCGTGCCACCTTGCCGACGTACATCGGCGTGAGGCGGTCCTTAAGTGGTTAAAAACGCAAAACAGAAGGGTTTTGTTTGTCTCTAAACTCCTGAGCTGCCTTTGGTCAATGACCTGGACTATGCAATAGAAATAAGATATATCTGTGCTCAAATCCAAATAGCTTATACCAGACCCGGACTGGGACAAAAAATAGGCCCGGGCATTTTAGACTGAGCAGCTAATTTTTCCAGGAGGGGGCAGTTGGTGGCAGGATATTCACAGAGTTGGTCCACTGCAGTGTAATGTAAAAGGGGCACTGTCATATAAAGGAGACTGCACTGTAAAGGGGCAATGTAATGATTGCAGTGCAGTCCTCTTTATGCCACAGTGCCCCTTTACATTACATTGCCCCTATTTACCACAGCCCCCCACAGTTTGTTTGTTTTTTTTTGCATCTTTTTTACCAGCCCTACTGGGGCACTTTTGTGAATTATTAGAGGTCTAAACAGACCCCCGATGTCTCACTTTTGAGACAGAGAAAGAAATGGAGGATATAACTTCAATTCCTTTCTCTGCAGATTTAGCTGCACTGAAGATGAATAAGCAGGGAGCTCTGCACAGTCCCACCATTTTTTTTTAACCAACTGAAGCACAGTAAACCGTTTACTATGCTTCAGTAATGAACAAATACAGTGAGTGATTGGTACCAATCACTGACTCTGTTCATTCAGAAAAGAATGAGACCAGGATAAGACATAGTTACTGGCCCCTTCTCCCGCTCTTCATCCTGAAGATCCAACGCAGCAGCCTGCGGCAGAGGATAGGTGGAAATCCAGCAGCGATGCTGAGTGGCTCCTTCTGTCTATACCATTTGCCTATCTTCTTTGCACCACCTTCTGTTTAGTTTGTCCACTACCTTCTCCCCGCTCTGCCCACCCCCCTTCTACATACTTTGCCCATAACATATTTCTTTCATATTGTGCATTCTATCTACTTCTCATTCTGTCCACTCCACCTTCTGCCCACTTTAATACGCCATCCAAGGGAAAGCTATAAATCCAACGTGTCAGAATTTTTTGTTTTAGAAAATTAAAAAACAGAATAACTGAATTTGAAAAAGGATCAGCCCCTTGTGTCAGTATTTTGTTGAACCACTTTTTGCTCCTTTAACCTCTTGCTTACTGGGCACTTAGACCCCCCTCCTGCCCAGACCAATTTTTAGCTTTCAGTGCTGTCACACTTTGAATGACAAATGCGCGGTCATACAACACTGTACCCAAATGAAATTTTTAAAAAATTTTACACATAAATAGTGCTTTCTTTTGGTGGTATTTAATCACCTCATGGGTTTTTATTTTTTGCTAAACAAACAAAAAAAGACAGAAATTTTTTGAAAAAAAAACATGTTTGATAGTTTGTTATAAAATTTTACAAACAACAGGTCTTTTTTCTCCTTCTTTGATATTCGCTGATGAGGTTGCACTGATGGGCTGCACTGATAGGCACAGATAAGGCGACACTGGTGGGTACTGATAAGATGGCACTGATGAGGCGGCACTGATGGACCCTGATGGGTGGCACTGATGGGTGGCACTGATAGATGTCACTGATGGGCACTGGTAGGTGGCATTGATAGGCAGCACTGGTGATGAGGCACTGATTGGTGACATTGATGGGTGGCACTGTGGGCACTGGTAGGAGGGCGCTGGTGGGCACTGGTAGGCAGCGCTGGTGGGCACTGGTTGTGCGCTGGTACGTGGCACTGGCTGGTTGCACAGATGACTCTGCAGATGCTCTCCACGATCAGGGCGCTTCTAGCATCCTCCTTGTTGCGCATTTTGTTTTTATATTTGTGATCACATTTTTTATTGCAATTGGGCTTTTTAGAAATAAAAAACCATCATTTTTTCATCTACACTATGTGGAGGCTTTTTTATTCTATTTCCACATGCCATCTGAATGAGAATCCAGCGTTCACTACAGTCCTATGGGAGATGTCTCGTTTCCTCTGATCCGTGCCTTGGCTATCCATCGCGAGGACCTACCGGGTGGCCCCTAAAGATCCACGCAGAGTCTGGCCTGGAGGGTTCTGAGAGTCGGGATATCCGTTCCAACGCCCTGAGTGGCACCTTGCCTATGTGATTCCCTGTCGCTGACAAGGGAGTCCAGTATATCTGGTAAGAGTTCTCTACACACTACTTTTATCAAGATTTATACAGCCGATTGATGTGTTCTCCTTGGGCATGTAATTATCTCCCTATGTTTGAACATCAGCTGCTTTTTATACCTATCCATCTTCAACCAGTGGGACATTTTCTAACTATATACTGTTTATTTGATGGACTTCACCTATCCATTTTATGTTGAGAGACTTACGAGTCATTTATTGTACTGATGGTGATACCATTCACGAACACCCTTTGTGGGCTTTCACAGTTGATGTTTATGCGCTACATTTTTTATATGGTATCTCCACGATCAGGACTGATGTCCCTCTCTCAACCGCCGGTGATCGGCTTAGCGTGAGGAGAAAAAATAGCCTATTACTGGCTCTGTTTACATCACATGATCAGCTATCATTGACTGACAGCTGATCACGTGGTAAAGGGTCTGGATCGACCCCTTACTCCGATCTGTGATCAGCCAAGTCTCATAGAGAGCAGTGGGCGCGCAGACCGCTCGAGCACAGTATGTCCGCGCTGTATCCGTCATTCGGCTATAGCGCGGACGGGAATAGGTTAAGCTTAGTACACACTGGCCGAATGTCAGATGGCATCGGCCAGTTCAATAGAAACCAGCCAACATTTGGACCATCTGTACTAGAGTCAGTCTGACAGAAGCCAGCTATTCCTCCAGCTTCTGTTAAAGGGGCATGACTGAAAAAGGTCTGCCAACATCTGGTAGTTAGTACAGGGGCTCCTCCTGACCTGTCAGTTTTTTTTTGTTCACCCCTGCTGGGTTGAACAAAAAAAATCTGCTAGTGTTTTCTAGGCTTTAGTTTGTTGGGATTTGTCTCTACTAAGTTTGCACATCTAGACTGCAATATTTGCCCACTCTTCTTTGCAGAATGCAGTTAAATTTTATGGTGACCATTTGTGGACTGCAGTCTTCAAGTCATTCCACGGATTTTCAATGCGGTTTAAGTCTGGGCTCTGACTAAGCCAGACAAGGACATTCACCTCCCTCTCCTTCAACCACTGTGTGGTCATCTGGGGCTAGTCTTGTCCTGATGTCACATGCCTGATGAAGGGGTCATGCGTGGCTCCAAAACATTTCTTTCTGCTGTAATGATGTCATCTCTGATTAAAGCTTTGGACCCATTTTTGGAGATCTTGGAGTGCTGGTGACATTATTCTCTCTGACTACACACAGTTCCAGCCGGTGGTCTCTTCAGCACCCACTTACAAATAAAGCTATCTTTACAGGAATGTGTGTGTAGGGAATGGTGCGTTGGACTTTAATCTCTGTCAGAATTGGTGATAATAATATAAACTAAATAATTAATCTAATTAATATAATGTGATGTGTGACCACACCAATATGTGATAAGAGTGGGTAACCAAACCCACATAAAAACATCTAAATTCTATATCTATAGATTAGCCAAGTCTCGGGCCTCTCCAGGCCTAATGGTGACCTCCAGGGTTAGGGACAGCTGACATCCCTCTGTAGAGTGAGTTACGAGGCATGGTGGGTGTAATGTAAGATAGATTCATGGGCGCCAGACACTTCTTGAATGCAAAGAGATTTATTGTCTCTTAAACAGAACTATGGGAGAAGGGTTTAGGGCCAGGACACCCTTCAGTAGTTGCAATGGTAATTTAGCAGACTCCAAGACTTCTATAGGTAGACAGCCATGCAGGGAAAGGCATCCAGCTAGACACCACATCTGCATGAGTAGGACCGCTGTCTCCTATGGCAACAATCTTGAAACAGTTTCTAACAAAGGTTGTAATGAACTTGTTTAATTCTTCTACAATCTCCTATTGTAGATCTTCACTCAACTGAGCTCCAAGTCTTCACTAGACTTGCTGATCCACTGCCACTGGATCTCCTGAGCTCTTCCAATCTTCTCTCTCAGTATCTTCCTCAAGCGTCACCCCCAGGTCCCTACTCAGTCCCTAGCTTGGCACTCACAGATACTCCTTAAGCGTCACCCTACTAGCCTGCTTGGTCCCTGGCTTAGCACACAATATTGCTCTGCAAGCATCACCTCCAATGGCTGGGTCCCTGTCTTGACATATGCTGAAGCTTCCCAATTCTTCAGCGTCCCCGGTTGGTGAGAATACTGCTCTGGTACTTGCTTCAGCTACTCACTGTGGTCCCTGGTAATAAGGTGGATGGTCCTTTAGTGGCGACAGCTTCTCTCTACCTCCGACCACGACAGGTTCTCTGGCCGGCAGAACCCTCACTTTTGATTGGACTGCAAGCCGCAATCCCAACCCTACACTGCTCTCTTACTTCTGGATAGGCCCTCAGACAGCCTAGCAGCCAGATGTCCCTGGGATCAGGGTCTGGCCTAGCAGCCCGGGGCAGCACAACACTCGTCCACCCAGACAGCCATCCAGGTGGCACAGAACAGTGATCACCTGTCTCCACCCAAATAAATAGGTTCTCCCAGCAGGCCAAGGGACCCAAGAAAATCCCTGCCCATTGGCTGAGACACCCCATTCATTCCTAATCTGTCCTTGCAATGCCCTTGCCTTATCTAATGCCACCAGATACCCGGCCATCTAGTGACAGAAGAGAGAAGTGCAGCAATTCCAGAATTAGGGCGAAATCAATTGACCTATCAATTGGCAACTATCACATGGCAAATAAATTTACTAGCAACCCTGCCAAAACATCAGGGTATATACACTTATATACACCTTTTCAGGATAGATTACCTTGACATTTGGGCAAAGTGCTGTCTCTTTTCATTTATTTGTACATGTACATCCTCCCAAACATGCACTGCCTGTGCGCCTCCTGCGGGGCGGCGCACTCTGTAATCAGCGATCCTGGCCCCTTACCATGTGATCAACTGTCAGCCAATGACAGCTGATCACGTGATGTAAACAAAAGCCAGTAAATTGGCTTTATGTTCCACCAGTGCCACCTATCAATGCCCACCAGTGCCACCTATCAATGCCCACCAGTGTCACCTATCGGTGATCGTCAGTGCCTCATCATCAGTGCCACCTATCAGTGCTGCCTATCAGTATCAACGGTGCCCATCAGTGCCACCTATCAGTGCTACCTATCAGTATCACCAGTGCCCATCAGTGCCACCTATTAGTGCCCTTCAGTGCAGCCTATCAGTGCCACCTATCAGTGCCCAATGCCACCTCATCAGTACCCATCAGTGCTGCCTTAACAGTGCCCACCAATGCCACCTCATCATTGCCCATCAGTGCCGCCTTAACAGTGCCTATCAGTGCCTTCTGATCAGTGCCCACCAATGCCACCTCATCAGTGCCCATCAGTGCCACCAATCAGTGTCCATCAGTGCCGCCTTAACAGTGCCTAAAAGGATTAAAATTTCATATGGGTACAGTCAGTGTTGCATGACCGCGCAATTGTCATTCAAAGTGTGACAGTGCTGAAAGCTGAAAATTGGCCTGTGCAGGAAGGGGGTTTAAAGCGGAGTTCCGCCCACTTTTTGAAGTCCTCGGCATCCCAAGCCGCTGTGTGCGCTGAAAACGATTTGGCATATATCTTTTTTTTTTTTTTTTAATGTTATATAGACAATTTTAATCTTCATTTCCTCCTCTCGGCCGCGGCCAAGCGCTTCTTTTCCGGTCTGCAATGCCTCCTGGGATATGTTTGTCATCAATCCCAGGAGGCAATAGGCATCACTGGGCCGTAGCATTGCGTTATTTCAAAACTGGAAATGACGCGATGCAAGGCGGCGGCCAGCACCATTTTTAAAAAGGGCAACCAGGCTTTTTGTTGCCATGGTTACCAAAGCTTTTTATACACAGTAATGGGCGGTGGGGGAGGCGGCTGGAACATCTTAGCTCTGATTACATACAGAGCCCGGGGGAGGGGACAGCCTTTACTAATCATTTATAAAAGAGTACTACGATGGGGGCAATTTTGATGGGGCAATTTTGATGAGGGCAGTTTTGATGGGGCAATATGATGGGGCAGTTTTGATGGGGCAATATGATGGGGCAGTTTTGATGGGGCAATTTGATGGTGGAAGTTTTGATGGGGGCAGTTTTGATGGGGCAATTTTCATGTGGCAGTATGATGGAGCAATTTTTATGGGGGCAGTTTTGATGGGGCAGTATGATGGGGCAATTTGATGGTGGAAGTTTTGATGAGGCAATTTTGAAGGGGGCAGTATGATGGGGCTATTTTGATGGGGGCAATTTGATGGGGCAATTTTGGTGGGGCAGTATGATGGGGCAATTTGATGGTGGAAGTTTTGATGGGGCAATTTTGATGGTGGCAGTATGATGAGGGCAATTTTGATGGGGGCAGTATGATGGGGTAATTTTGATGGGGGCAGTTTTGATGGGGCAGTTTTGATGGGGCAATTTTGATGATGGCAGTATGATGGGGCAATTTTGATGAGGTAGTTTTGATGGGGGCACTTTTGATTGGGTCAATTTGATGGGGCAGTTTGATGGGGCAATTTTGATGGTGGCAGTATGATGAGGGCATTTTTGATGGAGGTAGTATGATGGGGCAATCATACTGCCCCATCAAAACTGCCCCATCAAAACTTCCACCATTAAATTGCCCCCGACAGAATGGAGATCTTTTTTTTTTTTTTTTTAATATTTATTTATATAAATTTTTTGGTACAAAATTACAACCATATATAACTCTCTTCCAACAGAGAGGATACATTTCGCTTTTAATAACAACATTCCCTCACCCAATCCCCAAATAATTCCCCCCTTCCCCTTCCCTACCCTCAACCTCCTCCCCCACCCCTCCCCCACCCCCCTGCAGGTTGGAGTTTAACCGTTCTGCCTGGGTTATCAGATAATTCCTCTTAATCAGTCACACCTTATCACCTCCTCCAAATAGCTCCATGAGTTTTTATAAATCCGCCATCCTGACCATTTATCTCCCTGGGTTTCCCCCTCCTCAAACTCCGATCCCCCTCCATCCCCTCCCTCCATGTTGTATATCTCGTTAATACAGAAGAGCCAATCTCGAATACTCGGACCCTCTGGTTCCAGCCAGTTCTTCGCTATCTGTCTCTTGGCCTCGTCCAACAGTATAGGAACCACAGAGTTTTGATATTGCTTAACCGGCTCCTCTGTACCATGAAACAGGCATACCCATGGGTCCTCTGCCACACATTTACCTGTAATAGTTTTAATCAATTCCATAATCTTTTTTCCAGAAGGTTTTGATGATCGCACAATCCCACCATATGTGCGCCATCGTCCCAACAACCCCACACTTTCTCCAGCATTTCTCTGATTTCTCTGGATCAAGCTTTTTAAGTTTGTCTGGTGTGGCATACCACCTTGCCAGGCATTTTTAACTTATCTCGGTCCTCTTGCTGTCTACTGCTTTTTTATGTAACAACTTCCAGATTTTTAAAAGTATATATTTATCGCAACGTGACCCCAATTCCTTTTCCTAAGCCTTGATATAATGAGGTACCCCCGCCTCCTCTCTCTCACTTAGAATTTTATACACATGTGATACTAGACCCCTCTAGCGCTCCCCCTCACAGAGCTTTTCCAGTGGTCTGTATTCTTATACCCCCCTAAGGGGTTTAGGCAGTTTCCCGATAAACACAGCCAGCTGAAGGTACCTCCAAGGATCGATAGACAGGTCCTCTGGCTTCTCTTTTAGTTCAGAATACGTGCATATTTTCCCCTCTCTAATAACATCTCTTATTTGTAAACTATCCCTTTTAATCCAGTTTCCCACCCACCTCCCTCTTCCCCGGTGCAAAAAAATGATTTTCCTTTAGTGATATCAAAGGTGAATTGTACGTCCACTTGTTTTGCGTATGTATCTGATCCCATAACTTCAAAGTGTTATGTGTTAGTGTCGGCATCCATTCTGTGTCTAGTGCTCTATATTTGGGTGGGTTCCATATTATGTGACCTTAGGACCTTATTACTCAGACTGTGCTCAATATCTACCCACCTCCTTTCTGAACCCCCCTTTGACCATTCAATAACTCGTGTCAAAACCACCGCTTTGTAATATTTATAGAAATCTGGCAGTGACAGACCTCCTTTCTCTTTCCTCCTACTCAGGACCGAACTGGCAATTCTAGGCTTTTTACCACCCCAGACAAACCTCAATAAAATGCCTTTTAAAGCCCTAAAGAACACCTGGGGGAGGGAAATAGGAAGCATCTGGAACTTGTATAGAACTTTGGGCATTATAGTCATTTTCACCGCATTAATGTGTCCAAACCATGAAAGGGGGCGATAGAACAAACCTCCCACCTCTCGAATGGAGATCTGTCTATTTACATTAACAGATCTCTGTTCTGCCTCTATCAGGAGCGATCACGGGTGACTGGCGGGCATCACGCCCGCCGGCCACGCGCATTGGCTTCGGCGCACGCCCCCTATAGCTCTTAAAGCAGCCCACGTACAGTTACGGCGATTTGCCCAGGGGAGCAAACCCTGCCGCAGTATACCTGCGCCGGCTGGTCCTTAAGTGGTTAAAAAAAAAAACTTTAATATCACTTTAAGCTATTCCTGCTGTAATGCAGAGTCCCGTCATACCCAGCATTCACCACTACGTGCTACGTGCACAACAAACCTTGTTTCTGTTTTCTCCTCTAGGGGGCCCCAGGTCTTCCATAACCCTAGTCATGTTCACATTTTGTCACACTGTTGGCTTTTTACCTGTAAAGCCAGGCAGATTACCCTTATGGGTACTGTTAACATTTATATATTGATTATACTGTTTAAAGTGTTTGTAAAGGCAAAGAGTTGTTTTTTTGTTTTGTTTTTAATTCTAATTACACCAATTAACAAGTAGTAAGAAAGAAAAAGACAGAACTAGCAATAATTTCTTTTTGATGAATATTTTATTTAAGTGAGAAATAGCCAATTATTCAATGTTGATAAGGGATAGCATAATCCAGAGGAAGGCGAAAAACCTTTGGCTACAAGGAGAAAATTCCTTCCTGACCCCCGCAGGCGATCGGATACTCCCTGGATTTTATGATTTTAAGGTGCTAACCCTGATAAAAATGAACAGCCAGTTATATATAAGATTGAGATGGCTTCTAGTGTATAAAAGCACAATTTATGAATGAGGATGAGTTTACCTTTCTGAACATGCTACATCTTACACCTGTTCTTGAGTCATTTGCAGCCTTGTCAGTGTCATTTGCAGCCTTGTCAGTGTCATTTGCAGCCTTGTCAGTGTCATTTGCAGCCTTGCAGCCTTGTTAGTGTCATCTGCAGCCTTTGTCAGTGTCATTTGCAGCCTTGTCAGTGTCATTTGCAGCCTTGCAGCCTTGTCAGTGTCATCTGCAGCCTTGTCAGTGTCATTTGCAGACTTGCAGCCTTGTCAGTGTCATTTGCAGCCTTGTCAGTTTCATTTGCAGCCTTGTCAGTGTCATTTGCAGCCTTGCAGCCTTGTCAGTGTCATTTGCAGCCTTGTCAGTGTCATTTGCAGCCTTGTCAATGTCATTTGCAGCCTTGTCAGTGTCATTTGCAGCCTTGCAGCCTTGTCAGTGTCATTTGCAGCCTTGCAAGTGTCATCTGCAGCCTTGTCAGTGTCATTTGCAGCCTTGCAGCCTTGTCAGTGTCGTTTGCAGCCTTGCAGCCTTGTCAGTGTCATTTGCAGCCTTGTCAGTGTCATTTGCAGCCTTGTCAGTGTCCTTTGCAGCCTTGTCAGTGTCATTTGCAGCCTTATCAGTGTCATTTGCAGCCTTGTCAGTGTCATTTGCAGCCTTATCAGTGTCATTTGCAGCCTTGTCAGTGTCATTTGCAGCCTTGTCAGTGTCATTTGCAGCCTTGTCAGTGTCATTTGCAGCCTTGTCAGTGTCATTTGCAGCCTTGCAGCCTTGTCAGTGTCATGTGCAGCCTTGCAGCCTTGTCAGTGTCATTTGCAGCCTTGTCAGTGTCATTTGCAGCCTTGCAGCCTTGTCAGTGTCATTTGCAGCCTTGTCAGTGTCATTTGCAGCCTTGCAGCCTTGTCAGTGTCATTTGCAGCCTTGCAGCCTTGTCAGTGTCATTTGCAGCCTTGTCAGTGTCATTTGCAGCCTTGCAGCCTTGTCAGTGTCATTTGTGTTGTTTTTAACCTTAGTGCATTCTAATTGCACCAATTAACAAGTAGTAAGAAATAAAAAGATAGAACTAGCAATCATTTCTTTTTGATGAATATAGAAATAGCCAATTATTCAATGTTGATAAGGGATAGCATAATCCAGAGGAAGGCGAAAAACCTTTGGCTACAAGGAGAAAATTCCTTCCTGACCCCCACAGGCGATCGGATACTCCCTGGATTTTATGATTTTAAGGTGCTAACCCTGATAAAAAATGAACAGCCAGTTATATATAAGATTGAGATGGCTTCTAGTGTATAAAAGCACAATTTATGAATGAGGATGAGTTTACCTTTCTGAACATGCTACATCTTACACCTGTTCTTGAGCATTTTTGCGCGTTTTTTTAGCATTTTTCTGATAATAATAACACTCTACTACAATGAATGAATTAATGAATAAACACACACAATAAGTAAATATTAAATACTAGATAAATATTAATGAATAAATGCACACATAAACACACGCAATAAGTAAATATTAAATACTACATAAATATTAATAAATACAAAAAAATGCCTCAAAACGCGCATTAAAAATGCCTTAAAAAACACAGAAAAATGTAACACACAGAAAGGCAACACGTGTCATTGTACAGCGTTGTAATGCACTGCACTGCTTTGTGGTGACATGAATGAAGTGTCACTTTGTGTAATATATGAATAGGAGGAGTCTGGAGGAGGACCCTGGTTTTTCCAGGCTGTGGATTAGACCAGGCGTTTGTTGGGCGATGATTTCTGATCCTCATCCAGGCTTTGTGAAAATGAATCGCCACGTAATGAAGAAGCCGAGGTTACGTTCTCCACGATGACACTTGGGTCTCCCAGTCTCTAACTTTCGAAGTAAAATCCGGAAAAGATCTGCTGCTCCTTTGATGGAATTGGTGAACCTGGTTCAGAAGGCATAACATCTTCCCATTTAAGATGATCATTTCCAGTCTCCAGACGCTGGTAAGGAGAAAAAGACATACATCAAACTCACCGATCAATACAGAGAATGCTCACACATCTTATAGAATTCTACATACCCAATAATGAGAGTGTATCTAAACCCCAGAAC